>VZQC01012723.1:3638859-3808231 GCA_009823505.1 Rhizomys pruinosus | reverse complement strand
GGGGGGAAGGGAAGGGGAGATATGCCTAAACTGAATTGGAAAGTGATGTATGAAATGCACAAAGCATCAATAAAAAAAGAATGTTATTAAATAAAAAAAAGGAATACTTTAAAAATCTATACTAAATTTGAAAAACTAAGAGAAATGGATGAAATCATGGAAATCAGCAAAGCTTAACCAAGAAGAGACCAACAGCTTAAACAGACCCATAATATTGAAACTGAAACTGTAATAAAAAAGCCTCCCAAGTAACAAAGCCCAGGCCCAGATGTATTCATGGCAGAGTTCTATAAGGCATTTAAAGAGGACCTACAACCATTATTACTCAAATTATTCAAAAGGATAGAAACAGAAGGAACTCTCCCAAATTCCTTCTATGAAGCCAGCATCACTCTAATACCAAAACTAGGCAAAGATACAACCAAAAAAGAAACTATAGACCCATTTCATTAGTAAACATAGATGGAAAAATTCTCAACAAAATACTTGCAAACCACATACAGGCACACATCAAAAAGATCATCCATCATGACCAAGTTGGATTCATACCAGAGATGCAGGGATGGTTTAACATATGTAAATCAATAGATGTCAAAAAGCACATAAATAGACTGAAAGACAAAATCCACATGGTCATCTAATTGATGTGGAAAGGCTTTCAACAAAATTCAACATGCCTTCATGTTTAAAGTCCTAGAGGGAATTGAACTATTCTAAATGGGGAAAAATTAGAAGCATTCCCCTTAAAGTCAGGAACCTGGCAAGGCTGCCCCCTACCCCCACTCATTTTCAATATAGTGCTTGAAATGATCCCTAGAGCAATAAGATAAGAAAAGGAATTAAAGGAGTACTAATTGGAAAAGAGGAGGTCAAAATATCACTTTTTGCAGATGACATGATAGTTTACCTAAAAGATGCCAAAAATTCCACCAGAAAACTCCTAGAAACAATTAACAGTTTCAGTAGTGTCAGGATACAAAATTAACCTAGAAAAATCAGTAGCCTTTCTTTATACCAATAACAAGCAATTGGAGAAAGAATACAAGGAGACCTTCCCAATCACAATGACTTCAAAAAAAAATCTAGGAACAAACCTGATCAAAGACACTAAAAATCTCTACAACAAAAATTTTAAATCCCTGAAGAAAGAGATTGAAGAAGACACCAGAAGATGGAAGGGGCTCCCATGCTCATGGACTGGAAGAATTAATATAGTGAAAAATGACCATCCGGTCCAAAGTAATATACACATTCAATGCAATCCCAATTAAAATCCCCATGAGCTTCTTCACAGACCTAGAAAAAACATCCTAAAGTTCATATGGAAAAACAAAAGACCCTGTATAACCAAAGCAACCTTGAGCAAAAAGAGCAATGCAGGGGGGATTACTATATCAGACTTCAAACAATATTACATGGCTAGAGTCATAAAACACCTTGGTATTGGCATAAAAACAGACCTATAGACCAATGGAACAAAATTGAAGATCCAAACTTGAGCACATGCAACTTTAGCCACCTCATATTTGACAAAATGGCCAACAAGACTTGGAGGAAAGAGAGCATCTTTAGCAATTTGTGTTGGCAAAACTGGATCACCACTTGTAGAATAAAATTAAACCCCTACCTCTTGCCCTATAAAAATCAACTCCAAATGGATCAAAGACTTCAATGTGAAACCTGAAACTCTGAAGGTGATAGAAGAAAGCTTTGATAGTAACCTACAAGACATAGGCATAGGAAAAGACTTTCTAAATCAGACAGCAGCTGCGCTGGAAATAAGGTCAACAATTGACAAGTGGGACCTCATTAAACTCAAAAGCTTCTGTATGTCGGGCCCCTTGGGCCCTCCACATAAAAAGAGGCCTGCTGGACTCCTGAGCCTGGCTAAAGTTTAGCGTCCTGTCTTTGGCCTCTCACTTCCACATATGAGTGACCCAGCATAGCCCAATCTGAAAATGTCTCTATCCGGATACAGCCTACATGGCAGATTACCATTGGCCCAAAGCCATCACCCCACTCTCCGTTTCTCATTATCTGCTTCCCTATTCCCGCCCCTCCTGCTGAGCAAATATAAGCCACTGCCTGATGCAGTAAAGTGAGCTCCTGCTTTGACAAGACTCCCCACCCTGCGTGGTTCCTGGTCGCCAACACTCGCCATCCCCTCAGCCCCGGAGAGAGAGAAAGACTGGCTGGTCCAGTTCTCCTCTTCTCCTGCTGCTGGAAAGGAACAGCACTGTACAGCTAAAGAAACAATTAGTGAAGTAAAGAGAAAACCCACAGAATGGGAGAAAACCTTCACCACTGATACATCTGACAGAGCATTAATGTGATGGTTAATCCTGGGTGTCAACTTGACTGGACTAAGGAACAAATAAGAGAAAAAGGGTCTTCTGATTGGACCGCCTCAACCCAGATGGCCCACCCCAAATGTGGGCGTTACCTTCTGCCGGCAGGCAGTATTTAAGGCCACGGCAGAAGGAGCTGGTCCCTGTTCTCCTGAAGCTTGCCTCTCTCATCTGGTGAGTTTGTCTTGCTGCTGTGATCAACCTTTCGGATCCCAGCTGTACTGAAACTGGCAGATCTCCTGGAACCCATTTGGGCCTTCAGCACTGGATTAGGACTACTGAGACATCCAGCCTTGCGGACTGAGCAGTTCCTGGATTCCCTTGGCCTTTCCAGTGTGGTGCAGCTACTGTTGGAATCCTTGAACTCTGTCACATGAGCAAATCAATAAATTGTATATAGCTATATATATTCATCCTTTGGGAGGGCCCAGCCCACAATGAGTAGTGCCACCCTGGGCAGGTTGTTGTGTACTGTATAAGAAGGTGGGCTGGGCATGAGCCAGGAGAGCAAGCCAGTGAACAGCATTCCTCCATGGCCTGTGCTTCAGCTCCTGCCTCCAGGTTCCTGCCCTGAGTTCCTGCCTTGGGCTCCCTGAGAACTGTGACCCAGGAGATGTAAGCTGAATAAACCCTTTCCTACCCAAGTTGGTGTTGGTCAGAGTGTTTTGTCACAGCAATGGAAGACAAACTAGAACAATTAACATCCAGAATATATAAACTACTCAAAAAACATAGAAGCAAGAAAACAAATGACCCAATCAAAAGATGGAGTAAAGAGCTGAACAGAGACTTCACAAATGAAGAAGTAAACATGGTTGAGAAACATCTTAAAAAGTGTTCAATGTCACTAATAATTAAGGAAATGTAAATTAAAACCACTTTAAGATTTCATCTTACTCCAGTAAGTCTGGCTATGATCAAGAAAACAAAGGATACCAAATGCTGCAGAGGTTGTGGGGAAAGGGGAACACTCGTCCACTGCTGATGGGAGCATAAATTTGTGCAACCCCTTTGGAAAGCAGTGTGGAGAAATCTTTTTTTTTCAATATTTTATTTTATTCGTTTTATTTTATTTTCGTGTATGAGTATGTTGCCTGCATGCATGTAAGTGGTCCTGTATTATGCAATGGTCATGGAAGTCAGAAGTGGGCATCCAAGCCCCTGGAAATGGAGTTAAAGATTATTGTTAGCCACCATATAGGTGCTGAGATTTGAACCCGGATCCTCTACAAGAGCAACCAGTGCTCGTGACCACTGAGCCATCTCTCCAGCCTGAGGACTGCACATGTTATAAGAACTAGATTCCAGGGTATAAAATAATGAGATTTCAGAATAATAGAATTTATGCCAAAAAGGACCATTAGAAGATCATTCAGGCCATTAGTTTAAATTTTAAGATTAAAAATAAGACCTATTTTATAGTTCACCTACTCTCACAGGCAATTGGTAGCATAGCTGATGTCTGGAACTTATATCAAAACACTGAGCATAGCTGGACATTGTGGTATAAACCTTTAATTCCAGCATTCAGGATGCAAAGACAAGCAGATCTCTGTAAGTTCAAGACCAATCTCATCTTACATAGAGAGTTCCAGGCCAGCCAGGGCTATACAGTGAAACCCTGACTCAAAACAAAACAACAAACTCTGAACATAAGTAGTAAGAACAGCTATGTCCTTTGCAGGCATTCTGTGCCAGGCTCCATTCTATGAGCTCAGGACAGTCCTACTAAATAGGTGCAACCATTCCTTTAGGTGAGAACTGATAGATGCAAGGGATGAATGATGGAGATGAAATTAGAACTGTGTAGTTTAGATCCAGAGTCTTCCCTCCTTGGGGCATGTGGTGTGAGCTCTCTGAATCTTCTCTTATTCTTGCTACTGCTAATAGTGCTGACAGCAGTTCTCCTGAAGCCTTCTGGGTCCAGTGGCTATTTTTAGATTTCTTAGACACAAAATGAGCCTACTACCTTGTTGGAGTTTATCTGAATGGTCCTTTACATGCAGGGCCGACATCCACATGCTGTTTTTCATTCTTCCCTCCTTGGCTTAGCTCCAAGACTGTCCCCTGCCTGGAGGCCGACAGTCTCTAGGCTTAGCTCTTGCAAGGAGAGGGGAGGGGCTGCCAGGGATTTTACCCTACGAAATAGATAAGTAAAGTAGATATACAGATATACAGACAGGGACTCAGAGAAAGCCCAAGGGAATAGACTCAATTTTAATGTTGGAACTCAAGGCTTTTATACTAACCCAGGCATGGGCCTGGACACTACACACAATTGGGGGCTGGGGCAGGTAATTGGGACAAGGGAACCTCAGGCTAAAATCCAGATCAAAGTTCTTTCCTGAGAGATCAAAGGACAGTCCAGACTTTCACAGGTCTGTGAGAAACAGCAGGGGTCAAGGCTGTCAGGTAACTGCTTTTAAGTGCTTCTTCCAAAAGAATAGCCACACTATCTGACCCAGTCATACCACTACTGGGTATATACCCCACAAGACTCATCCTATTGCAGAGATACATGCACATCTATGTTTATTGTGGCTCTCTTCACAATACTGAAGGGCTGGAAGCAACCCAAGTGTCCCTGAACCAACAAGTAGATAAAGAAAATGTACACAATGGAAATCTATGCAGTGGTAAAGAAATACAAACAAATGACAATGTATGGTGTCCTTCATTTGTGGATCCTAGCACCAAATCTCTATTTGTAAGGCAAACTGAATAATTCTTTTTTTCCTTTCTTTTTCAGGAATTATACTTGATGTTACTCATCGACTTGCTATGTAATATAGGAATGTAAAGTAATATTTCTTCTATACCTGCATACAACTCTACTGTCAAAATGTCACTCCCTAAACATGTTTTGGAATTAACCTATAGTTTATTTTCCGATGTCATAATCTTCATATATGTGTGTCATATTTTGGAGCAATGAAAATTGGAAGGAACAGCAACAACAAAAGACTGGGTCAAAGAATTGACTGAAACAGTAAACTTCTGCATCAAAAAATTTTAAAAACACTGAGAAAAAGATGCAAGAAAGGTGTGGCAGAATGCATGAGCTGGGTGGGGGAAGAAGGAGGAATGGGTCTAAATTTGATCAAGAAATGTTGTATGAAATGTACAAAAATTCCAAAAAAGAAAAAGGGTAAAACGAAGCAAGCCCACCAGAGGAGACATGGTTCTGAACTCAGGTCTCTTTTTGGCTCCAAAGTGGGCTTAAAATTCTTCACATTTGATTGGCTTCCTTCAAAATTCATATCATTGACACTAAGAAGATGGAGCTAGGTTAATTTTCTTCATTATTATTATGTATACGAGTGAAAGTGCCTGAGGACTGAACTCGAGTCCTTGGGATTGTGTGACAAGCATTTTTACCCACTTTGTTGTCACATGGGTAGGCCCCAAGGTGGGCTTTCAATGCTCTAGGATGAGCAAGGCACAATGCAGGAGAGCATAGGACAGCTGTTTGACCGGGGTGGGGGGGGTTGCTTTATCCTTATTAAGAGCCTTATTTGGTATGTCAAGACATTACAACTCCTTCAGTTTCTTTACCTGGTCTGGCCCTGCCTTCAATCCATTCTCCTCAGCTTAGAGCCTGCAGCATGTCCACTCACCAGATATTTTTGAAGATCTGCCGGACTTCTCTGCACACTGACTTGCTTACTTAGAATTTTTCAATAGGTTTCTGACTGTTATAAGGTCCAGAGGCTTTAGTGGGATGTCCAAGCTGCCCAAGATCTGATGATAACCTCTTCCTGCAGTGTCCTTTGCCAACACTCCTTATTCAAGTCATATCCCTAATGCTATCTTGAATAAAAATTTTTTATATAATTTGTGTATTTGTTGATTTGAAATTAGACCTGGCTTTCAATTTTGGCTCCATCTATGTGGTCATGTGATTTGAGACACAGTCTTGGATTCTTGAAGCCATAGTTTCTCTAGTAGTAATATGAATAATAATATCATCTATCTTATGGGTTAATTTTAACATCAATATTGATCTCATTCAAAAACTAGCCCCAGTCAGGCATGGTGGTGCATGCCCTTAATCCTAGCACTTGGGAGGCAGAGGCAAGCAGATCTTTGTGAGTTCAAGGCCAGCCTGGTCTATAGAGCAAGTTCCAAGACAAGCTGGGGCTACAAGGTGACTGTTCCAAAAAACAAAAAACAAACAAAAAAAAAACTAGCCCAATATCTGACAGAAAAAAAATTCATTTTATTTTATCTATTATTGATATTATAATAGGTGGGACCCAGAAAGAACTTAAGTAGATAGCTAAGAACTCACATGCCTCCCTTCTTTTCCATAAAAGCTGAATAACCTGATGTTATTTCAGAGGAGAGTCAAATTATTATTTAAAAAATATTTTATGGGCTGGAGAAATGGCCTAGCAGTTAAGAGCACCAACTGCTCTTGCAGAGGACCTGGGTTTGATCCCCAGCTCCCACATGGCGCCTGAGAACCGTCTTTGACTCCAGTTCCAGGGGAATTCAACACTCTTCTGACCTCTGAGGCATTTCACGACATGGGTGCACAGACCTACATGCAGACAATACATTCATACATGTACAAAATAAATAAAATTTAAAAATTACTTTGTTAGTTTTATTTTGTGTGTATGAGTATATTGCCTGCATGTATGTAAATGCCCCAGAAGAGGGCGTTGGATCCCCTGGAGTTATAGATGGCTGTTAGCCCTCATGTGGGTGCTGGGAATTGAACCCAGGTCCTCTGCATGAACAGCCAGTGCTCTTAACCATTGACTTCTGTGTTCCCTCCAGCCATCTCTCCAGCTGCCAGAGAGTTGGACTATTTTAAATATTAAATATTTGTTCAAAGGGGCTGGGGATAAGGCTCAGTAGTTAAAGGCACTTACTGCCATTTCAGAGAACCTGAGTTTGGTTCCCAGAACCCGTGTCCAGAGGTTCTCAACTACCTGTAACTCTACCCTCTTCTGGCTTCTGAGTGCACCTGCACACATGTGGCATACACACACAGATGTGCACACACACACACACACACACACACACACACACAAAATAAGTAAATGAATATTCAAAACAGTCTGAAGAGAGTTGAGCCCAGCACAGACTAAGAAAGATGTTGGGGTGCTCTCTCCTGTATTCACCCCCCCCCCTTATCAGTGAAAACAGTGCTAGCTCAGGCCCACCTTCCTCAGAAAGCTGCTGCAGACCCCGTTAGCTTTCCTTGAACTTCCCTCTGGGGAAACTGATCACCCTGCCATTTAGCACCACCATCCTCAGTCCCAAGGCTTTCTAAGCTCCTTGGCAGGGGACGGATCCTGAGGAATTTACCACAGTTAGAGCCAAAGCAGCGTCAGTGCTCCACCAAGGGAGCCGGCAGTGGAGTTCTTGTCAGTAGTTTTCACAGGGCAGATATCCAACTGTGATTTTCTTTTTCTTTTTTCTTTTAAGACATATTTGGAATATAAAAGGAATATAAAAGCACAAATTCTTCTTTGGTTTTAGAGAAACACATAAAGAATACAAGTATGTGTAATGTATTTTTGGTGTTATAGAATGTTTCCCCTTGTGCATATGAAGTTAATCTTTTGAAATGTCAACAACGTTCTAGCATGCCTCAGAACAATGACAGATGTAACAGCCTGTACACGATAGGGTCAGGACTCCAAGCCCCACCCACAGAATATTTCTGAGCATCCTCTATCAAAGCTGCTTAGGCTATTTCACAATGCAGGCCTTAACTCTTCTAGTATATTCTCCCATGTTCTGGTGTTGGTTTTCTCCGTACGCTGCAGCAAATAGCCACAAATGTGAGTGACGTAGCAGTGTCATCATGCCATTCTGGAGGTCGAAAGTCTGAAGTCAAGGTGACAGCAGTATTGGTTCCTCCCAAGGCCTCAAAAGAAAAGTCTGCTTCCTGTCACTCTTAGTTTCTGGTAGATGCCAACAATCCTTGGGATTTCTCATCTTGTAGGTGTGTTCCTTTAATACCTGCCTGTGCCATCTCAGGACACTTTCTGTATGTGACTGCTCAAATGTCTCCCTTTTTATAAAGAGACTGGTCATTGGGTGGGGCAACCTGATTTTAACATGATGTAATCTGCAAAGACTATGTCCAAATGAAAGTCATATTCACAAATAATAAGAGTTAAGACTCCTGATACTCCAGAGGGCTTCTTAAAAGTCAAAGGCAGGATAGAGCTATCGAGAGGTACAACACAGAGTTGTGTACCTTTTGATTCATCATGAATAATATACTGTCTGGATCTTGGTTGTTAATTATAGAAAACATGACATTAATCTTATGCTCTCTGGAAGCTGTTGAAGGATTTTCAGGGAATAAGGGAAGAGGCACAAGAAGATTTGTGATTTAAAATGATGACTGCTGTTCGATTATAGACATAACCTATGGTTATAGAACTCACTTGTTTCTGCCTTCCACAGATGGAGTTTGTTTTCAGTATCAAATATTTACCTTTCTGAAATTCCAAATGTCCATGAGAAAAACATCAGATGAACCCAAACTGGGAGGCATTCTACAAAATACCATAGCAGTATACCTCAAAATTACAGTGGTCATCAAACATAGGCCATACAACCATGGTATGAAACAAATCACAGTGTCATTTGTTATTCACTATGATGAGTAAGAACAGTAATTCTTTTTAAATACTTTATTTATTATTTTTATTTTATGGGTATGAATGTTTTACATGTATGTAAGTGCACTACAGACTAGAACTCAAACCTGAGTTCTCTGGAAGAACACCAAGTGTTCTTAATCTCTGAGCCATCTTTCCAGCCCCAAGAACAATACTTCTTTAAGAAAAGTAACTGTTCTACCATTGTCAAATGCTATGAAAGAAAGATGCTGAGGTGGCAGAGGTGGCTCTGTTGCTTGTCATACAACACGAGGACCAGAGTTCCATCCCCCAAAAACCTAGGTGTGGTGGCTTGTAATCTCAGTCCACAGAGGTTCAGACAGGAGGACCCCTGGGACTTACTGGCCAGGCAGTCTAGTCTAATTGGCAAGCTCCAGGTCGACTAATGGGTGGGGGTGCTGGAGAGATGGCTCAGTGGTTAGGAGTACTGACTGTTCTTGCAGAGGATCCAGATTCAATTCCCAGCACCTTCTTGTTACCTAACAACCATCCATAACTCTAATTCCAGGGGCTCTGACACCTTCTACTCACCTCCAGGAGTATTGCATGACACAGGTGCGCTTACATACATGCATACTCATACATATAAAATAAAAATAATAAAATAGTTGTAAAAATGGGGTGGATGGTTCCTGAAGTTAACCCAAGGTTGATCTCTGGTTTACACACATGAATGTGTAGCCCACATCTGCATGCATATGCACTCACAGAATACACACACACACACACACACACACACACACACACGATCCTTTTAGTTACCCCCAAATAGAAAAAAATAAAAATAAGAATAAAGAGAAAAAATCTTTTCAGTATCGTTATGAAAATCCACTGCAGGCTATGTATTTTATTCTATTTCATTTTTGCAGACAGCCCAAATGGTTCCCTAGAGGAAGATCAGCATCTGGGAAGCACTAGCTGACCTCATGCAGACTCCCCAGTAGCTCAGTAGAAGGCCAGCTCTATTGTTTTTAGTACACAGTTGGTATGCATTTATTTCCTATGATTTTTGAAGGTAAGAGCTGCTTGGACCATCGCAGGTACTTGAGGCTGACTCTCTTTGCTGGTTGTGAGTCTTTGATCAAGTTCCTCCATCTCCTTAGCCTCTTCTTTCATGGTACAGTGGGCTTACAGTGCTGTGGCAGGCACCCTGTCAGGTGGCCTCTGAGGATCCTGATCCGGGTACTCACGGCCCCTTCCCAATCTCTCCTTCAGTGTGAGCAGACCTAGTGATTCTTTTTCACCACACAGAATAAAAACACATCTATGGCTTCTGATGGTAGATTCCACACAGACACCATTCAACTTGAAAACTCTGCCCATATTCCTGTGTGTTCATATGAAGCCCAGCAGCTAACCTACGAGCTGCTTTATGGAGAGACCCAATGGCAAATATCAGAGGGAGACCTTAGCTAGGCTAGGAACTGAGCCCTCCATCAGCCCTTTAAGTGAGTTGGGAAGACAATTTTCATATAGATGAGCCTAGACCATTAGAAAGACTGTGGCCTCCTGGGAGCCTTTGGCCCAGGGGTTCCTCCTAAGCCACAGCTGAACTCCTAAACCTTAGAAATCATTAAATAATGAATATTTGTTATCTGAATCTACTACATTCTGGTGTAGTTTATTATCTGGTAATAGATGACTAATACATATGCTTACCTTGCAAAACTGTAAGGCGTGAAAGGGAAAATGTGCTTAATTAGATTACATATGTTAATGAAGTCACTTTGGAGGCAGGGAACAGGATGCCTACCTAGCCTATGGAAGCCAGTTTGCAAGTGCTAGTTCCCCCTTTATTCTGCTCTAAACTGAGCTCTATTGTGGAAATGTTTTGAAAACTGTAATGTACTATGTAATTAGAGTGACTGTAGTAATGTAAGGTATTATTGTAATGGGAAAGAAAACATTGTTATTTTCAAAACTGTTTGCACTTTAGACTGGTTGGTCCAGAAGGAAGGCAAGAATTCTTAGGAAGAAAGTGACTCTTTTGTTTAGGGAGGAAAAATAAACTGTGAAATAAGTAGGTATGATTATAAAATAGCAAATAATTCAGTGAGATCTGAAATTCAAAACAGGAGGTGATTTTGATAATGTGGGACCCCAGGGGAAGTTTTGGCAAAGAGGTGGGGTCTCTTGCCTATGGTAAAAGAAAACTTAGAAAGGAGAGGGCCTCAGGGTGCCCGGGAAAAACTGCCTGGATCACACAGTATGTATAAGACTTCCAATTTGGCCCTGAATAAAACCTGGAATTGAATCTGGGGGTAGAATATAAAACGTATGTACAAATCGATTTATATCAACACTCAGGAATATGCTTTTTCCCAAAGCATGCAGGGCAGTCAGGTTTCTAAAAATCTCTTCCCACATATGCCTAAACTCAATTGAAAAATGATGTCTGAAATACATAAAACATCAATAAAAGCACAAAAAAAGAAAATATGAAAAAAATCTCTTCCCACCACATTTTATTTTACTCATATTAGTTCTTATTAGTCTTATTAATTTATTATTAATTAAAGTCAATGATTAAAATGTGTCTATTTTTATTAGAAATTAAAATCTCTTTAAATTCTTTATGATTTGATAATAATTAAAATTAATAAAAAAATTTTTTGGTCTTTTTCAGATAGGGTCTCCCTGTAGCCCCAGCTGGCCTGGAACTTACTATGTAGACCAGGCTGGCCTTGAAATCACAGAGATCTGCTTGCCTCTGCCTCCCAAGTGCTGGGATCCAAAGCATGTGCCACCATTCCTGGTCAAATTATTTTTAAAAAGTATTTTTGTTACATTCATTTGTGTGTGCAGAAGCATGAAACTGCATGTGTGTGGATGCCAGAAGACAGACCAAGGGAGTCAGTTCTCTTCTTCCATGTGGGTCCTAGGAACTGAATTCAAGTTGTCTATCTTCATGGCTGCCACCTGTACCCATTGAGCCTTCTCATTAGCCTTGATTTATTTTACTTTTTTGTAATATTTTATTTTTATTTTATGTGTGCGAGTGTATTGCCTGCATGTGTGTAAGTGCAATGCTGGTGGAGGTCAGAAGAGGGCAGCAGATTCCCCTGGAACTAGAGTTATGAATGGTTGTTAGCCGCCACATTGTCTGCAAGACCAGCCAATGCTCTTAACTGCTGAGCCATCTCTCTAGACTAGCCCTGATTTCTTCATTATTAATTTTTTTTATTTATTTCTGTATGTGTATGAATGTACTGTCTGCATGCAAGTTTGTGCACCCGTGTTGTGCAATGCCGCAGAGGTCAGAAGAGGGTGTCGGACTCCCCTGGAACTGGAGTTCTCCTGGAATTGGAGTTTCAGACTGTTCTCGGCCGCCATGTGGGTGCTGGGGATGGAACCCGGCTCCTCTGTAAGAGCGGTCGGCGCTCTTAACTGCTAGGCCATCTCTCCAGCCCCCATTATTAATTTCTTATTAATATTAAATACAAAAGTCTGCTATTTATTAATCAAGGAATCAAGTGACCAGTAAGTTCAAATTTCCCACAGCTTATACTGATTTAATAATCCTTGTAGTTCCTCATATTTCTTTCTTTCCTCTTTTAGTGTACATGAAAACAAGAATCTAGATAATCTGTGGGAATAAGACACTTAGGATTCCCTGTCTAGTCCCCTCTCCTATCCCCACCCCATCCCTGTCCCATCCCTGTACACACACACACACACACACACACACACACACACACACACACCCCACATTGCTTACTGTCCTTCGAATCTGTCTCAGCTACGGAGTAAAATCTACACTGCTTGGTGCAGCATCTAAGGCCCTTCCTGACAGTCACCTAGCAGTCTCCAGTCCCTCCTCTCACCAAGTCCTGGCCCTCCAGCATTATCTTGCACCATCTTGAATCAAAGACAAGCAACACCACTTAGGCTCCAACAATTTCAGACTTCTCTGCCTGAAACCACCATCTACCTCATCCTTAACCATCAGAGGTCACCTGCATGGGACGTGCCCTCCATGCTCAGCAACCCTTCTTCCCAAGCCCCTCTCTCCTGGGTTAGCCATTTTGGTGTTGTAGGTGTTGTACTTATGGTTCAGTTTGTAGGCAGCGTAGATCCACCAGTTTCTAGCTATATGATCAAATTATTTAGCTCTTTGTGTTTAACAGTTCTCTGTCACAATAAAAGCTTGAGATAATTAACTTAGAAAATATCTGGTTTTGGCTCACTGTTTGGAGTTTCCAGTCTAGGGTGGATTGGCCCGTTGCTCTGGGCATGTGGCAGAACAGCCTATCACAGCAGGTGGTTGTAGCAGGGCCAGAAAGCAAAAGAGAAGGAGGTAGAGTCCCATGGTATTCTTTGAGGCCAGATCTCCAATGACATAAGGACCTCTCACTAGACCCACCTCCTAAAGGGTCCCCCATCTCTCAGTAGCACCCCTTTATTACTATCACCTTTAACACATGGAATTTCCAGGGATGTCCAATGTCTAATCTATAGCTTTATTCTATTCCTCATATTCTCCCCTTGTACGATAAGGAGAACAATAGTGCCCATGACACAAGTTATTGTGAAGAGGAAATGAGTCAATAGTATAAAGTATTTAGAACAGTGTCTGCCACACACTAACGCTAAAAAAATGACAATTATTTTTATTATCGTTCTTAACTTACCTTCTTGTTTGCTTGAGTCTGGTTCCTTGATGTTAAGGCCAACATAATGTCCAGCACCATAATAGAATCTGAATACACATTTCATGCAGATGAAAATTGATCTGAGGAAAATGTGTGTATGTATATCTTCTTTGAATTAGAAGATTTTGCAGCTATTGATTTCCTAGTGAATTGTTAGTTAGTGCCCAGATGTTATAAACATGAGCTAAATGTGTTTTTTGATATTCCATGGGCATTATTGATAATAGCATAATAATGGAATTCTATTTTTGTTTAAAAACAAAGCCTAAAACACAATTGCCACAGTCCACTGGGAAACAAACAAGATACTCCTTATGGGTTTTTTTTTATATATATATAAACAAAACACCAAATGTAATTTGCATCTGCATCAAAAAGAGTTTGTTTTGTTTTCTTTTAAAGATTTTCATTAAAAGAAGAATATGGCTTTTGGGGAGGATAATTAAATACACCTGAAACTTGGGAGATAAAAAGAGGTGAAGAATTTTGTAATAAAAACAGCCAGGTGGCCCACTCTCAGCTTAAAAATCACTGTACATGGAAGACAAAATGGACTTTCCAGCAGATAGCGCTGAGAGCTGGGGTGTAAACCTTAATTCTGAGTCTTCGCCTCTTCTGCAGGACATGGTTATTGTCACAGACCATGCTGTAACATGTAGGACTGTATGATGCTCACCCTTGTTTCTCCTAAAGAAACACAGCAGGTTTGTCTTCTCCCCCAGCCTCTGCTCTCTCCCCTCCCTCCCTCTCTCCTTTCCTCCCTTTCTCTTTCTCTTTCTCTCTTTCTAGTTTATTTACTTATTTATGTATCTATTTCTGTTCTGGTTTCTCCTCAATTGCTGTGACCAATTCCAACTTGAGGAGATTCATTCCTCTTACATCACCTGGCTTGCAGTTCTGTTAGGTTTTGCTTTCCCAGGATTCCAAGGGACACACAGATGTCCATTTCCTCCAGAAGGTGTCAGTGACCTCACTTCCTCTTTACCTGAGGGCCTGCTCTGGCTGCCATCTTTGCTGTCAGCTGCTGTGTGGTAACAGACTCGTCATCCCTGTCTGTTCCTGAAGCCTGGTGTGTCTGTCTTTTATCTGGGGTTCACGCCTGCATAGATCCAACTGTATATGCACCCTCTTTTTAACAAGTTCATCACTAAGGTAGCCCAAAGTAGGAACTCAGGGGCAGAAACCCCGAGGCAGGAGCTGAAGCACAGGCCATGGAGGAATGCTGCTTACTGGCTTGCTCCCCTGGTCCATGTTCAGCCTGCTTTGTCATACAACACAATACAACCTGCCCAGGGGTGGCACCACCCACAGGGGCTGGGCTGTCTCACATCACTCAATAATCAAGAAAATTCCCCACAGATACAGACACAGGCCTGTCCAATGGAAGCAATTCCCCAATTGAGGCTCCCTCAACCCAGGTGTGTCAAGTTGACACTAAAGCTATCCAGCACAACTTATTTATTTACTGACTGTATGTTTGAGAATGTTCCTAGAATATTACTTAAACAAGCACTAGAACGGTGACTAGCAAAGACAGGCACAGCATTCCCAGCACAGAAGCCGGCCTGCATCCTTTCTCCACAACATCCATTCTCCCTCCCACACTCAAGTCATCCGTTTCCTTCTTCTTTAGCCTCTCCCCTTCTGAAGCCAGTAGACCGACCACCTCTCCTGTATCCTCAAGGTACCCTAGTGTCCCTTCCTTTCTTTTTGAGTCATATTTCTTGAGTATGTTTCTTCCTAACACTTTTCACTTTTGTGTTCCAGATTGCCCATTACTTTCCTAACAATTTTTTTTTTTTTGGGAATTACAGGGTCACATTTTAATTCCTGAATTTTACAGTTTAGCACACCACATGTATACAAATGGTGTAAAACAAGTACAGTGGTATCTTTAATACAAAATAAACATCTGTTTTATGGAAAAACTATACTTCATATCTACACAGACAGCCATTTTAATGTCATTGTTCTACTGGAGATCATCTAGAACAGCTGTTCTTGACTTTAGGGGGATTCAAAGTCCCTTCAGGAATCTAGTGGGGTGGAAATTATAGACCATCTCACTGGAGGAAAGAAAACCTTGTTGCCAACCATTTCTTTCCCTTTTCATTTCCTCTGCCAGTATCGACCTCACATTAGAGCTTCTCTAATCCACACGGTGTGTGGCCTCTTCCTTCTCATCATCCCGGATGGCAGCACAAGACTAATCTTCCTACAGCGCCACTTTCCCCTGCTCTGTCTCCATTCTCGGTCACCAGTCGTTCTAAACCCAACTTCCTCTTCCGCTGTATGTTGTTCTGAGCTCACATCATTACCACATGGGTGTGGATCAGCACGACTGGTAAAACTGACGATCGATTTCTTATCCAATGCATGTTCAAGTATCGTTTAGAAATAATAAATGTAGTCTGTAAAGAAAAGACAGCCTTTTTCCAAAACCAAAACTAATCTGACTGGGGCCTATTGGCTCTCAACTGTGGTCCTGTCTGGCAGAGGGAGTCCTGGGTACAAATGTGTATAAATTCAAATAGCCATCAATGAGAACCAGGGACTTAAATGAGGATATAATCCAAGCATGTGAATGCATGTTAGAGAATTTAGGAGAGGGTAGCGAGATGGCTTGTTTCTAGAGGCATTTGTCAGCAAGCCTGATGACCTGAGTTCAATACCTGCCACACACATGATTAAAGCGGAATACCAACTCTTGCAAATTTCCCTGTGATTTCCGTACATGTACCATAGCACACACACCCCCAGTGAATAAGCAAAATTTTAGGAGGGCAGCCATATTGTTCTCCCCCACCCCCCAGAATCTGTCTCAAGACCTATGTTCTCCACATGACCTTCACTGACTATACCAGTCCTCTACACCTTCCATTCTGAATTCATAGTAGCTATTTAACCCAGAGGTTTCCCAAGCTTTCTCTATTCATAGTATCTTAAAGTTTCTCTCTTTTATTTCATGGCAACCATAGGCCAAAGAAAACCTCATTATTAAATATTAATGTTTTTCAACTGGGGTTACATCCTAATAAATCCATTGTAAGCTAAAATTTTCATGAATAGAAAATGCATTCAATACATCTAACCTATTAAACACCCTAGCTCAGCGGTACAGTCCTGCAGAGTACTGGATGTTTGCCTTTGTGATTACATGGCTGATGGCGGTTGCAGCTGGGGTTGGAAGTCCAGCTTCCCAAGAGTATCTTGCTGCATATTTTGAGCCCTTGAAATGATCAAAATTCAAAGTAGGCTTCCTAGTGAATTCAGATAGTATCATACCATGGTAAAATTTTTAAAGACTGTTGAACCATTACAAGTTGGTGACCATCCTCAGGAATGCCCAAACAAGCCTGCTCTACTATGCAAACTATAACCATTTAAACTAGTAACTCACATGGCCACTTACCAGCATCACTATGTCGTGTTCTGCTTTGTCTTAAATTACAAAATTTTCCCATGATGTCCCTGTGAATTCACTGAAACACCCTGGGGTATCACAGAACAGAGTTTGGCATCTCATATGTAGTCATTTGCATTCACAATTTAGTGATAGAACAAGAACATCCATATCAACTGGGAATTTAGTCCCAATCCATAGACCTATTGGATCCGAATATGGACTTTAATGAAATGCCTAAGAACTTTGTGCACATAGAACAGTTTATTAAGTGCTTACAAACCATTACTTATCACCTGATCTCCTACTGTTGTAAGCTAATAATTTGTAGTTTCTTGCATTATTTAGTCTTTCTGTGTGACCTTCCCAAGCTGACAGTTAGCTAAGTGGAAAACAACGGTACTGTTATTATTTATGATTGCCTAAGGTGTTCAGACTGAACCCTTTATAGAGTAAGGTGTTCAGTGAGTGGAAACAATTTTTGGGTTTTCCAAATGTCCTAAACATGGTATTTTTTTTTAAAGTAAACAATTGATAGGGCCAGGCGTGGTGGCGCATGCCTTTAATCCTAGTACTCGGGAGGCAGAGGCAGGTGGATCTTTGTGAGTTCAAGGCCAGCCTGGTCTACAGAGTGAGTTCCAGGACAGCTGGGGCTACAGGGAGACCCTGTCTCAAAAAGACCAAAAAATAAAAATAAATAAAGTAAACAATTGACAAAGCCAAATGAAGCCAAGATCTCAGGGATGATGGTGACATTCTTCACATGTTTCAGATGAATGTGGCACTTTTAGACTCTCTGGTTTGATATGTTAGTCTCTTAAAATCAACATACCCCAGGGTGTGGTCATTGAACAAGGGAAGCAGAGCCTATGGCTCAGCTTGATTAAAAAGATAATTATCTTTTAGGGATATGTATCCCAAAAATACAGTGAAATGACTAAGTAAAAATGAAGGCAGAGTATAAATTGTTAAAGGTTAGGTAGACTACATTTCCTGAAAATATAATGTACTAAGTGTTCTAAAATAATGCTGCCATTTATTAATTGCACTCACGAATTATTCCAATGCCAAGATCTGCATGTGTACAAAATGTCATGGAAATTGGATTCAGTTCTGTTTGAAACAGCTGTCTCCACTACAGCCAAACTGAATGTATCAAGTTCTCTCGAACAAATCTGAAAGGGAAAGAAAGCAGAACTTTGCCATATGAGAGTTCGGGTTCCCTGGGCATGGCCCACTAGTCTCTGCTTTCTTTTTCCTTGAAGTGTTTCCCATACTGAACATCCCACTGATTCACTGAGATGAAGTGTCATGTTAAGAGGTCTCTCTCACATCTCTTGGTGGGCTGGTGTGGGGGTCTCATAACAGTGATCTACCTTCCTCATCTTACTCAGAGAGAGCATAGAATCTCGCAGGTCAAGAGGGCAGAGTCACGGACATCTATCACTGTAGTATTAAGCTTACCCAAGAAAAGCAACTTGAAGGAGGAAAGATTTATTTTGGCTCATGGATTCTGAGGGTTCAGCTAATTGGCTGCTTGGTCCCATGTGCCCAGGCAAAACACCGTGCTGGTTGGAACATGTGGCCTCGGGGCTTCTTCATCTCATAATGGGCAGGAAACAGAGCCAGGGCAAGATGTAGCCTTAGGGACACACCCCCAATGACAGTGACCCACTGCCTCCCAACAGGCCCAACCTTCCACGATTCCACCTCTTCTATATATAGTCTGTTCATATTTTGAATCTATCGATGAATTAAATAATTCATTAGGTCAGAGCTCTCAAGATGTAAATCTCTGGAAATGTCTTCATAGACACACCTAGAACTATGCTTAGGCATTTCTTGATCTGATCAAGTTGATAAAATTAACCACCACGACGCTGTAGCAAGAAATCTCCATTCTGTAATGCACTCCACCTCTGGCTTCCAACCATCTCCATTCCTTCTTCCCTTTGCTTCCAATGTGTATTACACTTGCGGCTTCTCATTCTTATCCCCATGTGGGCCACTTCCTCATGGCACCCAGAGTAATAGTTAACATGAGACAAAACAGACCCCTCATTCCCTTCCCCAAACTGTCCAATGTGTCCCAATGTTCTTGAATATTAAAATAAGATGCAAATTCCCCTTCAGAGCCAAGCATATGCATACAATCTGGCCACATCTTACATCTCTTTTCATATCATTTTCTGCTTTGTTAACTGTGATGCTCCAGCCACACTGACCTGAAATGCACCAGGCTCCTTCTCTAGATATGCTGGCTGCCCGAAACTGTCTAGATCTCTGGATAACTGTTTCTCATCACTAAGGTCTCCAAGTGATGAATGAATGACCACCCACCCTGTGTGGTCACTCCCCACAACTCACCTCTCTCTTTAGGATGCTGTCCATTTCATTTTCTTCATGCACTCTACCCTGAGAGTAACCTAGATGTTTGTTGCTAATGCTAATTTTATAAATCATGTCCCAAAGAATATGGCTGATGAGATCAGGGACCTTATCTGTTCTGCTCATTCCCAAGTTCCTTATGCAAAGCATGAACATTCTAATAGGTACATGCCTGTCTTAGCCTTAGAAATTATTTATTTCTGTTCCCTTGTTTTCAGAGAACAGTTGAGATCCCAAAATACAATTGGCTTGAGACACAACATATAACCAGTTCATGATGGAGCCAAAGCTGGAACTTGGTTTCTGGTCTACTACTATTTCTCTTTCAACTCCTAGCTGTTCATTCAAATAAAAATGAATCCCATTCCACTGGTTAAAAATCTTTCAAAATAAGTTCAGAGGAGTAATACAGCAGTGCCATATCTTTGGATATGAAAAAATGTTCTATGAATTCCATCATCCTCTATGTAAACCTTTCTTCCCCAGAACTTTTTGGGATATTAACGTGCAAGTTGATTTAGACTTCAAGGTGCAAGTTTTTTTTTCTTTCTAAGTTTATTCTTCATTATTAAAATAAATCTGTTGATGAAATTAACATATCAGATGGAACAAAAAAACTAGAAATAACTTAGATCTCTGAAGATAATTTATTCATTAAATTAGAACTTTTAAATACAGGCAAAAGAGAAAATAACTATTATTAAAATGTTCCAACCAAATTGCTGCTTATCTTACACGATGCTAATTAGTAACAGCACCCAAAATTCACTCTTTTACAACAATCAGAGAAATTCGTAGATTATAGAAAGGCTGTGGGGGAAGGGGAGGGAGAGTGTGCTACTAGTTATTAGGAAGCTGAATAATTACCAATGAGACTTGAGTTCAAATTCTATTCTTGGGATTTTGTGCCCAGATCCTTGGGAAATTTCCTCCCATATGGCTGGGCACAGCCATTACTATGCGTGTGGCAGGTTTCTCATAGGATTACCTTCTCTCCAATCCATTCTCCACATGATAAACAAGATGGTTCTGGGAAAATACAAACCATATCACCCAGCCTCTCATTTCATCCTTCAGTCTTACCCTTAGGAGAAACCGCAAACTGGTCCCTACACACTGCTCTTGCCCTGCGGTGTCACCTGGATGCCTCAGTCTTAGCTGTCCCCAGGTTGCTCACCTCAGCTACACTGGTCAATATTCAGTATTTCACCAACAGTTGTCACCTTATAGATGTTGATGCTGATTCCTTATTGGGATACATGTTTTTCTTTAAAATTTTTGTAAATATAACATTTATATGCTAAGGACTGAGTTTTACTTCCCCCCTGTGACTGAATTTAGACATCGAGTCTTTAGGAGATGATTAAGGTTAAATTAGATGACAAAGGTGAGGTCTTCATCCAGCACAACTTGTGTCCTTATAACTTATAAAAAGAAACATTGGTGCTGGAGAGATGGCTCAGCGGTTAAGAGCACTGGCTGCTCTTGCAGAGGACCTGGGTTTGATTGCCAGCACCCACATGGATGGCTTACAACCATCCATAACTCTAGTCCCAGGGTATCTGACACCTTTTTCTGACCTCTGCAGGCATTGCACAGCATGGGTGCACTTACACACATGCAGGCATTACACTTATACACATAAATAAAAAGAATAAAAAGACATCATCATGTACTTGTGTTCTCTCTGTCTCCCTGTCTCTCTGTCTCCCTGTCTCTCTGTTTCTTTGTCTCTGTCTCTCTCCTCCCCCTACCCTCCACATGAATACAAAATAAAATAGTGTCTATCTACAAGACAAAAGAAACATCTTCAGAATTTCCAGCCACCGGAAGTATAAGAAATAAGTTTCTGTGGCTTAAGTCATCCATTGTATAGTATTCCATTATAACAGTCCAAGGTAAGTGTAGATAATGTTAAAATACAACCGTAACAATAAGTACAGCACTAACAATGTATGTTATATGTTCCAGACATTATGATAGCAATTTTTTTGTCTTTCTTTTGGTCATCTTTTGAGACAAGGTTTCCCTGTAGCCCCAGCTGTCCTGAAACTCACTATGTAAACCAGGCAGGCCTTGAACTCACACAGATCCTCCTTCCTCTGCCTCCTGAGTGCTGGGATTAAAGGTGTGTGTCACCAGGCCAGACTATGATAGGTATTTTATATGGATTCTTTTATAATCTTTAAGACTACCCATCTTAAAAATTAAATTACTGAAATGCAGCAAGAGTACAATTCTCTTTCAGTAATGATAAGCCTGAAGTTGAAAAAGGCTAAGAAATACAGGTGAATCACAAACATCTTGAGGTGCACTGAGGAACAGAGACTGTTTCTTGATTTTTCTCTGGATATGTGTCCTTTAAGCTTTGTGGCTGCCTGATGCCACTAACTACCATAAAGGATATTCAAATCCTATTGTTGGGTTGGAAAGATTGCTTAGTAGGTAAAAACGCCAATAAACCTGAAAAGTGGAGTTTGCTCCCAGGAACTCACGTGGTAAGAGGGAACCAACTCTCGTAAGTTTCCCTCTGACTTACAGATGTGTATACACACGGCACATGTATGTACATGCACAAATAAATACATGAATAAATAAATAAATTTAGAGAAAGAAAAATAAAATCCCAATGTCCATGTAGGATAATGAAGGACCTGTTACTTTTCCTAAAGAGATGACGTTACTGCCTCAAGTGTGCAAAGAACCTCGAAGAGGAATTAGATTTACTTTCCAAGAGGTAAGCCCAAGGGCATTTGAGTCTTTGGCAGACAGCTTCAAAAATCAGCTTTTATTTTTATATAAAGAAAGAATTTTCCAAGAGCTTATGGATGGAATGGGCTGTCTAGAGGTAGATGGATGGAATGGGCTGTCTAGAGGTAGATGGATGGAATGGGCTGTCTAGAGGCTTCCCTTTATGAATGAATTAAAAGGAATCCAGAAGTTAATTAAAAGGCAGTTATGAAAATGACCAGGCAGCAGGTGGAGGTTTAATCAGTTGACCTCTAAAGTTCCATTCTGCTCAGGGAATAAGTGGTGCATGGTTTTCACAAACAATAGACTATTTAAGACCTTGACTTTGTGATTGGTACAGTCACTAGTGTTGGCTAAACACAGAGTCCTAAACCAGCCGTTCCAGCTTGGTGAAGCTGTGGCTGCATGTTCCCGGCACTGTCAGGATGAGCCTGCATTTAGCTGGATGTCTAAGCCTGGGCACAACAAAGACTCCATGTTCACAGCACTGAATCATTCTGCCCAGGAGCCGGTAAAAACATTGAGCCTTGTTCCTGTGCTTCCAAAGCCCCAGTAGAGCCAGGCTCAAAGAAGGAAGCTCAGCTCTCCAGTTCCCATCTTTAATAAGCAAAACCACAGTTGCATCATTTTTCTAAAAGGTAAAGAAAGACTTCTGGAGAAGGAGGAAGGGAATGAGCAGGAACGCTCCGAGCTTCTCATGGCTCCCTTTGCCAAGTTGGCAGCAGATTTCTTCTTTTTCTAGACAAATTTATTAGTTTTTTTGCTCATCGAATCACAGAAAATATCCAGTCCTTGTTCTTTCAATCTATTAAAGTAGCACTGGGTGCTTTCTTTTCATTTGCCAGTATAGTTCTCAATAAACAAATTTACAGATTTATAATTTATTTCAAAACAATAAGCATTTGGGGGCTGGAGAGATGACTTAGCAGTTAAGAGCACTGGCTGCTGCTCTTGCAGAGGACCCAGGATTGGTTCCCAGTGCCCACATAACAGCTAACAACTATCCGTAACTCCAGTTTCAGGGGATCCCACAGCCTCTTCTGACCTCCACTGGTTTTGCATGACACGGGTGCACTTACACACATGCTGGTGATACACTCGTAAACACACAATTAAAAATAATAAAATATAAAAACAGTAAAAATTTTAAATGTATCTTCTGTGCTGGGGTCTATACTAGATTTCACAAAAATGAGTATTGGCTTCTGTCTGGGAAGAGGCTTACAGGATTCTTGAGTTGTGAATCAGAAAATCAAAATTTAATCTAGCTAAGACAAAAGATAAATGCATGGACAAGTACCTCAACTATGGACGCGGCTGCAAGGGGGTGAACTGGAGTCCCAGGGTCCTTGCAGATCTTCTTCCCATGTTTTATCTCATCCCTCTGTTGTGAAAATCCCACTCTTGACGCTGATATCATGACAACCAGAACTTCAAGTTCCTCCTTCCCAACTTCATCACCCAAAAGGAAACTCTCCTCCACACAGATCCAGGCCAAGAGTCATAGGGGAGAACTTCATTGGATCAGTGTAGGTCATATGCAGCCACTTGCTGCAGCTAGACCGGAAGATCAGCTACTGTATCAATCTCATAGTAAAGAAGGGGGCTTTGCAAAGGCTAAGGGAGTGAGGACTGGGTTACTGAGAAGGAGCAGGGTGCTATTCCCTGAGTGAATAATAGCTGGTCCTCCTCCAGAGGTTGACTGTGTCGACTGTGTCATAAGGAAGACGGGCATGCAACCAGAGATAAGAGTGCAGTACAGTTACATGATTTCATGCATAGCACTCATCTGTATGTGAGAATTAGGCCAAAGGTCATCAAAACATGAGAATAAAACTCATTCTGTCTGGAGTTTCAGTAAAACTAGAAAAAAAAGTGAGCCAAGCTAGAAAGTTTACGGCGGAATAGCAGCTGAGGAAGGGCTGATTTTCTTAAATGGAGGGACTGTGGATTCACTGGCTACACCTCAGTGGAAGAACTTGAAATGAGAAATGTCTAGGGACACTAACTTGAGACAGTAGATCTGAACACAAATGACAGAGTGTATGAATGTTGGGGGGTGGGCTGTGGGAGGTGCCAGTGGGGAAGGGGGTACAAAAGTGACTAAGATTGATTGAGATGTTCTGTATGAAACACACAAAATTTTAATTTAGTTTTTTATTGAAGTTTTGTGCCTTTCATACAACATTTCTTAATCAAATTTATAGCCCTTCCCTGCCCCCCACTCCCTGCCAGAGTTCATGCATTCTGCTATACATGTTTTGCATCTTTTTCTGTCTTTTTTAATTGCTTTGATGTAGAAGTTTACTGTTTGGGCCAGAAGTTTACTGTTTCAGCCAGTTCTTTGACCCAGTCTTTTTTGTTGTTGTTGTTCCTTTCTATTTTTATCACTTCGAAATATACATATATACACACCACACATGTACCAAAATTATGACATGTGAAATTAAACTACAGGATAATTCCAAAACATGTTTAGGGATTTACATTTTGACAGCAGAGTTTTTAAAAAAGAGAAGTTGGAGAGATGGCTCAGCAGTTGAGAGCACTGATTGCTCTTCCAGAGGACCTGAGTTTAATTTCCAGCACCCATATGGTGGCTGACAACCCTCTTTAATTCCAGTTCTAGGGGAATCCGATGTTCTCTTCTGATCCCCATGTCCACTGCATGCCACAGCTGCACTTAATAGCACTGAAAAAATATTTAGGGATAAATTTAACCAAATAACTATAAAAGTGCTCTATCACTGAACTGCATCCCCAGCCCTGCAAGGCAATTTTTATCAGAATCTTGATCAACTCCAACATGGAAATGGACAAAGATGAGAGACTCACACTTCTTGCTTCCAAAAGGTAGTATCCGATGATAATGAAGACAGTGTTCTACTGGCACGTAGATCAATGGAGTAGAATTGCAGGATAAGATAAGCCATATGTCCATGGTCAATTGATTGAAGACAATGGGCCCAAGACCAATCCAACTGGGAAAGAATAATCTTTTCAAGTGTTCCTGGCCAACTGGATAACCACATGCAAAAGAATGAAGTTATTGAGCTCTTACCTCATGTAGAAAAAACTCACAGACTCATTTTCTCCTGCTATATACTCAGAACACTGATCACTTCTGGCAAAGCTTTCACATCCCAAGCAAACAATTCTTCAGCATTGAAAAACCACCCGGGTGCCCCGTAACTCAGTTCAGTTCTGTCACTGTCTGATAGCTGCAGAAATCATGGAGGGCTCGTCACGACTTCCTCTCTTCCATTTTAGTGCTCGGTGTAAGCCTCGAGTTCCCGAGTTCCCTCACCCGTGCTGCAGACAAACCAATGTTCGCACAACCCCCTTCTCAGGTTTGATCAGTTTGTTCAAGCAGCTTACAGAGCATAGGGAAACACTTATTAGTCAACTGGTTCATTATACAGATGAAGCCTGGTGCTTCCATACCTTCTCCAGGCATGCGGGGTCCTGGAGCCTGAACAAGTTTATCAATCACAAAGCTCTTAGAACCTAGTCCCTCAGAGGTTTTGGTGGAAGCTTCCTTACATAGGCACAATTGATTAAACCATTCACTATTGGTAACCAATTTAACCTTTAACTCCTTTTTGGTACCCAGAGGCTGCAGAGCAAGACTGGAAGTCCCAGCGCTCCAGTCACATCTGGATCTTTCTGATGACCAACCTTCATCCTGAAGATACTCATTAGCATATAAATAGAAACTATTACCTTGGAGATTACACAATTTTAGGAGTTCTATGCCAGGAACTAGGGACAAAGATCAAATATAAATTCACATTGTAACTCCTTACATTGTATATAAAAGTTAGCTGGAAAAGAAAGTTAGCTCAGAGTGGATCAAAGTTCTTAAGTACAAGAGCTGAACTTTAAAACTTTAGAAGACAATGCTGGAATAAGTCATTATGACCTCAGATTTGTTAATGGATTCTTAGATATGATACCAAAAATGTGAGCAACAAGAGATGAAAAGAACAGCTTACATTTCATTGAAATGAAAAACTGTTGTGCATCATAGTGCATTATCATGAAGGTGAAAAGTCACCAAAATACCAAAAATAATTGAATTATATACTTTAAATGAATCAGAGTGAAAGAAAGTTCTTAAATCAAATAACTGATAAGAAACACGCATCTAGAATATGCAACAATTCAACATAAAAATGGCCAAAAGACATAGGTCAGGCTGTTCCCTTCTTTAAGTTATTCTATATTGGGTAAAACAATGGCTTTCAGCCTGTTGCCTTGCCCCGGGCAACTCCATTATAAACAGCATTTGGCTGTGTTTTGAGTACCTAGCAGATGCAGGATGACCGCATCTCATACACATAGACAACAACACCTGTTCAGCCCAGCCTATCAGCCACAGAGCAATAAGCCCTTTATTCCTAACTCATCAAAGTAGATTGAGAACATATGAGCATGTCAATGTTTTATCCTGTCAGGAAAACCAGACAAAATTAAGGTGCAACACTTTTACATGGACCACTGAAACTATGATGTTGATGGCCCCACTGACTTGTTATCTGACCCACTTGGTATGTGTACATCATGGGACCAACAGAAAGAGAACACCTAACTGCTCCCAGAGCTTCCACACAGCCCAGTCCACTACTGATGCTCTTATCGGAATTGCCAACCATGGAAAGACAGGGAAATAATATTTAAGATTTATAGAGTTTTCGTGTGTTCCATGTGTGGGTGCGTGTATGGACATGGGTTAGCATGCACACATCTGTGCATGTACATGCAAAGGCCAGAGATCAACCTGGAGTGTCATCACTCAAAGGTGACCCATTGTAGTCTTTAATATTTTACTTATTATTTTTGCTTTGTGTCTATGAGTATATATGCCTGCATGTATATAAGTGCACCCATGTTGTGCAATGCCCACAGAGGTCAGAAGAGAGCATTGGATTCCCCTGAAACTAGAGTTATGGACAGTTGTTAACTGCCATGTGGGTGCTGGGACATGAACCCAGGTCCTCTGCGAGAGCAGCTGGTGCTCTTAACCAATGAGCCATCTCTCTAGCCCCACCATTGTAGTTTTTGAAACGGTTTCTCATTTGTGCCTGGAGCTTATCAAGTAGACCAGACTGGCTGGCCAGTAAGCCCCAGGGATCCTCTTACCTCTGCCTCTCTACCACTAGAACCACAAGAGTGTACCACCATACCTAGGTCTTCTTCATGGTTCTGGTGACTGAACTCAGGTCCTTATGCTTATGTTACGAGCCCCTTACCAACTGAGCCATCTCTCCAGACTGAGTTTCTTTTTAAATGTGATAAAAGTACTCTAAAATTGGCTTTGGCTTTGGTAATGGTTACCTATGACTGTTAATATACCAAAAGTAATTTAACTGGATGCTTTAAATGAGTCAGGCATATGGTCTATGGAATTCTACCTATGGGATAAAAGTAAAAATTGTCAAAGTCAAAATGGAGTCCCATGGTCAATCATAATGAAAAGAAAAACTGGGAGTTTAGAGAGGGAGGTCTTATACATGAATGTCTGATAATAACTACCACAAAAGACTGTGCTGGGATCATAAGCTCACACACAGGCCACCACAACCTCATAGAAGTATTTCAATAGGAACATCTGATCAGCAATGTCTATTCCACCTCAGACTGATGCCACTCTTGATATGAATCATTGTGAGCAAGACTATTTTCTTCAGAATATCTGATGCAAGCTTCTTTTTTCCCTGAAAGATCTCCATTTGATTGTCTCCATATTTGACCATGTACACACTGTAAGCCTGCTAGTTCTGATAGCATTATTCTTTGCAGAACCTCTTTCTCTGATTGTTTTATTTAGGTTGAGGTTGAGCAATCTAAATAAAGACACAATTTTTCAAGACAACTTGATAACAAAGGAAAAAAATGTAAACAAATATTCTGAAATGGACACATGTTAAAGACAAACATGTCCACATTCTCACTGAGAAAGAAGGTATGGAATGAAGTAATATTTATGCGTCAGAATTCATCATTTCTTGAAATCTTAAAAGCAAACTAGTTCAGTCTAATTCAACTGCCTATAGAAAGGTAATTCAGAGTCCCTGGCTTTGTGATTCCTGGGAAGGACATCTGTTTTTTGTTTTTTTGTTTTTTGGGTTTTTTTGGTTTTTTTGTCTCTTTGAGTCAGGGTCTCCCTTTAGTCCCAGCTGTCCTGGAACTCACTATGTAGACCAGGCTGACCTTGAACTTACAGAGATCCGCCCGCCTCTGCCTCCCAAGTGCTAGGATTAAAGGTGTGCGCCACCACGCCCGGCTGAGGGACATCTTTTTATGACCTTCCTTGGTTTCCTTATCCCTTCTCCCCAGGTCAGGAGCAGGTTCTCTGATGAGTACATTTGAAAAAGAAGCTGAGTGTGCTTTCTGGTGGAGCCCCGGCACCTGGTAAGCACTTTGTGGGAATCTTTGCCGTGACCACAGGTAGGTACAGAACAGGCTGAGTTCAGTTCAGGGGAGAAAAGTGTTACAGACCCCCGAGTTGCTCACTGGGTCATTTGAAAACATGTCCGCCTGTTCTTTGACACCCCTGTTCCCATCGGGAGGCGTGCTCTGTTTATTCCCTCCCTTGAGCCTGGGAGGGATTTTGTTACTGCTTTGACAAGTAGAAGCCTGCAGATGTGGTTTGTTGTAGCTCCCAGCACTGGATACAAAGCTGTATAACGTCTATTGGATTCTCTTGGAGCTCTCTCTTCAGGACCCTTCAGTCACTGTGAAAGATGATCCTGTACCCTGAGGTCTCCAGTTGGGGAGAGCGTATTGGAAGGATAAAGGAGGCTGTCTTAGCCCTGGCTGTCGGAGTGTCCCTGCACAGCTGCTAGACACATGGGCAAACTACCCCATTCCAGCCACCACAACGGCAGCTGCGAGCAAGCCCCAAGTGGAACTTGCCTAGGTAGCCGGGCCATTTCCACATCACAAGAAAATAATGAGCTGTGCGTTAATCCACTGTTTAGGGTTGTTTGTTAAGTAGCAAAAAGAATCTGGAAAATATATTTCCCACTCCAAGCTTTGATAGAAATGAAGTTTGATATTCTTTCTCATTTGCCAGTTGGTCACAAACTGTAGAAAAGAAATCTACTTAACGACATCCTAAAATTCCAAGCTCATTCACCTAATACAGGAATTTTTACTGTGGTCTGTGGCCATAGTCAACTGTTAGGTTCCTTTGCTTGTCTCTAAAGATTAGGAGTGTCTCCCGTGGTGGTCTATCTGCTTTGTCAAACTGATAGGACTTAGGATCACCATGGAGACAAAGTTAGGTGTGTCTGTGAGGGCATTTCCAGGGAGGCCTGGCTGAGGTGAGAAGACTGACCCTGACTGTGGAAGGCACCATCCCTTGCACTAGGGTCTGGACTGAATAAAAAAAGAAATAAAAGACAAAGAGAGATGGGTACCAGCTCTGCACTCTCTCTCCTTTCTGGCTGCAGTATGTCCACTACCTTATTCTCCTGCTGACATGCCCTCCCTAACACTGTGAACTGAACCCTCAAATCATGAACAAAAGTAAATTTTAAGTTGCTTTTGTCAAGCATTTTGTTATAGCAAAGAGAAAAAGAAATAATACATTTCCTGAAATATATCTCCAAATTGCAATGACTTTTTAAAAGTTTTATTTATTTAGTTCTTTGTATTTTGTGTGTATGACTGTATTGCCTGCATGCATCTACATGCACCTGTGTCATGCAATTACCACAGAGGTCAGAAGTACTGGAACTGGAGTTATGGATGGCTGTTAGCCACTGTGTGGGTGCAGGGATTCAAAGCTGGGTCTTCTACAAGAACAGTCAGTACTCTTAAACGCTGAGCCATCTCTCTAGTCCCTCAATGACTCTTTCTTAGAATACTCTTGTTTATTAAAACTCTGAGGAGCAAGATGAGCAAAACTGGTAACCAAACTACACATTATGTGTCACTCCTGTCTTTCAAACCTTTCCTGACAGATGTCACAATTTTTTTCTGGCTGGGATAATGAATTGCTCTGAACCTCACTTTCATTTGGATTATCTCAACATCTTCAACTTTTCTTCTGAAAGAATTTCATACCATGCAGTAGTCCTTACTGTTGAGCTATGGAGACAGGCATGAGAGACACGTGGGGGGCGGTTATACTGAGATTTCCTGGACTCGTCTTCAGAATTTCTGCTTCAGTGAATCTGAGGTAGGACCAGACACTCTTCATATCTAACAGGTTCCCAAGAGCTGGTGCTGCGGCTCAGGGACCACACTCTGCGGGCCACTGAGCTTGTGCTAGAAAGAGGCTTTGATGCAGAGTTAAAGGAGCTACTCTGCCATGCTGGCAGCAGCATCTTCTAATAAAATACAAAGGTCTGAGTGAAACAAAGTTCCCTGGTCAACGTCAAGGTGTTTGTCCATATCATACCGTTCTGATGATAGACAGTGATAACTACATAGAATTGCAAACTGTCTGAGGCCATGTAGACAGGAAATATGGCTCGATGAGATTTGCTTGTGGACTTAAGTGTTAATATCCTTTTCCAAAGTGCCATAGAATTAAACAGAATGTGACAACTGAAGACAGCAGCAGAATCCACAAGCTCATTTCCTCTCTGTTCCCTCTGCAAGAAGAGATTCTTGTTCTTTCTAGAAGCTCTCATAACCCAGAAATAAAAGCAGAATCTTTAACACAGACTGAGTGCTTTCCACATGTACCTGAATGAAGCTATACTCTTTAAGAGCAGAGTCATACTCAGGAGGCAGAGGCAGGTGGATCTCTGTGAGTTCAAGGCCAGCCTGGTATACTGAGCGAGCTCCAGGCCAGCTGGGACTAAAGGGAGACTCTGTCTCAAAAAGACCAAAAAAAAAAAAAAAAAAAAACAGAATCACTTCTCAGACAGGATAACAAATTTCTCTGAGCACCAATTCCTATCTTGGAACTTGTGAGTAGTTAATGAATTAATACATGTAAAGCTCTTAGAAATAGGCTGGGGTCATAGAATCCATCTTAAAATTAAGACTAAGCCTTTGAGAGTTTGCGAAAATGTATAATTCTCATGATTCAAACCTTTCTACAATCAGTTTAGCCCTTGCCCTAAATCCTCAGTGATTATGGGAAAAAGGTGTCTGTCACCTCTGTCAGTGATGGGCATTGCAAATCGAGCACCACACTGTGCCCTGTGGAGCTGGACAACGCTCTAACTCCTCAAGAGACTGTTATTGGGAAGGTTGTTTAGAAGCCCACGACACAGACTAGTTTGGCCACAGCAATTTTAATCTTGAAATACTTCCAGAATATTATAAAGTAAAGGATCCCGTCCAATACTGAAGACAAGGACTAAGGCGGAGGTCACGGTGGGTGCAGGGGGGTCCTACTGCCACCCCCCTCTGCTTCTGGATTCCATTCTCCTCCATCCACGCCTTCTAGATCATGGTGGGAAAGCACAGGGAGTTTCTAGTGCCTCTGTACCTTTGGTACATGGGCCAATGATTCATCATTTACAAACTAGCACTATTTCATAAGATACGCTCTGGTAACTCAATCTTGTCTGAGGCCACTTCTCATTAGTTGCTTCCTGACCACCAGTAGGGACTCCATTAAAGCTAAATAAAAAAGAAACACACTTTAAGGATCAAAGCAATTGAAACATTAAAGAAATGCCACAACCATTTTCAAAGGTCTAATGACTCAATATTGGGCACCACAGATTTCTTACAGTGGTTCTAGAAAAATTAGTCATGTAATCATAATGAAGACATGGTTATAAGTAATATTGATTAATTTTGCCTTGGGCCTACATTTTGCTCTTATCCAACATCGAGAAAGAATCATCTTTAAAGGGAAAATTCAGCGTTCCTGCAGTCCCTCTCCAGCACCCCCATAGGCCCCTTCTCCTTGTCATTTCTCCCTGACTCTCTCTTTAAATTCTAATTCTAGTTCAAATTCAGTAGAAAACTGAAGGTGATCATGTTATTATCACCATTAACATGTACTAAGGCCTCAGATGTTTAAGGAACAGTTTTAATTATATAAGTATAGCCATATCATAGTGCCTACTGTGTGCCCAACACTTGCCTAAACTATTTTCAAATATTAATTCATTTAATCCTCACAACATGCCTACTGAATTTTATAGACTAGTCTAGGCACAGAACTATCAAGTGCCTTGCCTGAGTCCACATCAGTAGAAAATGGCAAGGCAATTGCATTCTAAGCAGGGGAGATGGCTCAGTCTGGGGAACCCATGCATGATGTCTGTGTCATGGCTGCCTGTGGATGACCTTCATCCTGAGTGTAAATGATACATGCATTATCTCAGCAACCCTTAGATTGCACGGTAGACACTGGTAGATCTACAAGGCACATTTTTTTCCTTTCCATTTTATAGCTATTAAAATCAGGACCAAAAAGGCTAATAAACATGCCCATAGCCACATAACTAAGGCTTGGTATTCAAGCCCAGGCAGCAGAATCCAGAACAGGAGCTTGTACTAGTAGGTTGCATAGGAGAAACTTCTAGCATTGTTGAAGTTAAACTTTGTCTTAGACATGAACTCCTTGTTCTAGATCTCAACTAAAAGCTTTTTACCAGCACCATCACCACCACCATCACCACCACCATCACCACCACCATTACCACCATCACCACCACAATTAACACCATCACCATCATCACCACCATCACCACCATCATCACCACCATCACCACCACCACCATCACCACCACCACCATCACCACCATCATCACCATCACCACCATCACCACTACCACCATCACCACCATCATCACCATCACCACTACCACCATCACCACCATCATCACCACCACCACCACCACCACCATCACCACCACCACCATCACCACCATCATCATCACCATCACCACCATCACCATTACCATTACCACCATGGCTGCTACTTGTTTATACAGCTCTTGAGTAATCAATTTCAAGCATTCGGGTGTTCTAACTTCCTAGTCCAGGAACATAGTTCCTCTTGATCCAGGAACCAGTCTGCCCAAGAGCATGAGGTGAAACTTTCAGGTAATAATCATGGTCACTACCTGGCACTCTTCAGACCACATAATCACACCTGCTAAAATACAGTTGTGCCAAGAAAGACAATTTCATACCCATGGCCTTTAACCTAAGGGGTCATCTGTTTCCAGCAGCTCAGTTTCCTTGAATATGAAATTGAGAATGATTAGTTATATCAGAACCTGGAGTAACAATGATATTAACTATGCTTTAAATAACACATGGGGTTTGGCGATTGCAGAACAATGTGCAATGGAAATACTCACCTTTTGGATCCTTTAGTGTTTGTATTTAGCATTTGGGGAACATAGACTTTCTCTAGAGGTATAGACACCCAAAATACCTGCGTGGTAAAAGGGAAGAAGCTATCCACAAGCCAGAGTCTGGGGCTAAAGGATGCCTTAGGATACCCTCCCTCCTCTCTCCTTCCCTCCCTCCCCACACAGAAGTGAAGCAGCAATTCCTGCTCATTTCCTGCTGGAGCTCTCGAGGGGAGTTGGAACCAAGATATTTTCTGTGGACATCCTTTATCTTGCAATCTCCTTCCTTCCTGGTCTGGTAGAATATAAATCTCTTGACTTTCCACACAGTTGTTTCAAGGCTTGTCCTTTTAATTGAGTTTCTGCTGAAGAATGCTTACGACTTTATTTGCTTGCTGCTGGTAGCACGGTAACGCTAGGTGTTGAGATGGTGCTGGACCTTCAGTTTTTCACCGGCTTTTAAAGACTCAACGCAGTGCTCCCTTAACTAGTAACTACCCTCCCTGTTACACTTTTCTATTAAGGATGTTTTCAATTTTTCAGACCTTCATAACGGACTTGCCACTGATTTGTTTAGGACTTAGTTTCAATTAGAGGAGTTTAACACGTTTTAAGAGGAATACACAGACATAAAGCCTAGGGGTCTCCATCCAATGGCCAGAACCAGCCAATTCCATGCATCAAATGGGAATTCCAATTAATTCCATATGAAGTGAGGTGTTTGAAACCTTCAGAACAAATTACAAAACAGAAATTAATTTTAAAATATTTTGGATTAGTAACTGTCACAGTTTAGTAAAGAGAACTGTTCATTCTAAATTTATCTAACACAAAAATTGAGGTAATGTTTTATGTGAACAAATTAGAGAAAACTTATCTGAGACCATTAAATTAAATTTTTAGGAAGGACAATCATGTAAAACCATATAAACATGAACTTTCCAAAAGCAACATATTTGGTAACTAATGAAGTTTATTTTCTCTGCTGAAATTTATTTTATTGTGTGTCCCATTGACCTCGTAAATCTTGAATGAGGAAATCAGATGAATGTTAAAACCGAGACATGATACTTTGTGGATCTGGCTGATTCTCATTCATTTGCCTATTTTTTTTTTCTGTACCGATGGAGATAGAACCAAGGGCCTCGCATATTCCAGAGAAGCTTTGTGTATTCCAGAGAAGCCTTGTGCATTCCAGAGAAGCTTTGTGTATTCCAGAGAAGCCTTGTGCATTCCAGAGAAGCTTTGTGTATTCCAGAGAAGCCTTGCGTACTCCAGAGAAGCCTTGTGTACTCCAGAGAAGCCTTGCGTACTCCAGAGAAGCCTTGTGTACTCCAGAGAAGCCTTGTACTACTGAGCTGCACCCTTTGCCCCACATTCACTTCTAATTTGGTTTGAGGGTTTGGGTTCTGTTTTAAATATATATTATTTATTATTTTTATTTTATGTGTACAGGTGTATTGCCTGCATGTGTGTAAGTTCATACATGTTGTGTGAGTTCATACATGTTGTGTAAGTTCATACATGTTGTGCTGGTGGAGACCAGAAGAGGGCATTGGATCCCCCAGAGTTCTGCTGAGCCATTTCTCCAGCCCTGAGGTTTGGGCTCCTAATTTGAGATAGGGTCTTGCTGTGTAGCTTTGGCTGACGTGGAACTCACTCTGTCTACAGGCTGACCTCAAACTTAAAAGGTATCCTCCTAAGTACTAGAACATCAGATGTGAGTCACTGAACCTGGTTCCTCATTCTTGAATTACACATTTCTACAAGGTTATGCTGGTCAATATTAGTCACTGCCTGTAAATCCAGTCACTCTAAAACAAAACAAAACACAAAACAAAACAAAATGAAACAAAACAAAACCTGAGCTGGACAGATGGCTCAAAGTTAACAGCACTGTCTGCTCTTGCAGAGGCCCTGGGTTCAGTTCCCAGCCCACACATGGTGGCTAACAGTTCCAGGGGATCCTACACCCTCTTCTGACCTCCATGGGCATTGCACAACACAAGTGCACTTATATACATGCAGGCAAAACACTCATCCACATAAAATTAAAATAATAAATAAAATGTTTTAAAAATTAAAAACTATTATTTTACTTTATTTTGTGAGAATTTCCTATATGTATATAATGTATTTTGATTATATTCTCACCTCATTCCTTTTGGTTCTTCCTCTATCCCTCCTGCTAAAGTCCTTCTTCACAACAGGTGCCCCCTCTACTTTTTAAAAAATATTTTATTTTTATTTATGTGTCTAAGTGTTTTGCCTACATGTATGTAAGTGTGCCATGTGTGTGCGATGCCTAGCAGAGACGAGAAGATGGTATCAGATCTCCAAAAACTGGAGTTACAGATGGTTGTTAGCTACCATGGGGGTGCTGGGATTCAAATCTGGGTCCTCTGGAAGGATACCATGTGTGTGTTTAACCACCAAGCCATCTCTACAGTCCCTCCTTTTTTTGGAACCACTGATTAGTTAGGGTTCCTTACATGTGCATGGGTGAGGGTTATTTTCCAGGGAATGGGCAACTTCTCATGGCTACACCACTGACAAAAATGTGTCCCTTCATTCACTGCTGGTGGGATTGCAAGCTCATGCAACCCCTATGGAAAGCAGTGTGGAGAACTCTTAAAAGACTAAAAATGAACCTACCATTTGACTCAGTCGTACCACTCCTGGGTCTATAACCAAAGGATTCATCTTATTGCAGAGATAGGTGTACAACCATGTTTACTGCTGTTCTTTTCGCAATAGTAAAGAGCTGGAAGCACCCCAATGTCCCTCAACTGATGAGTGGATAATGAAAATGTAGTACACTTACACAATGGAGTGCTATACGAAAGATGGCTTCATGAACTTTGCAGGTAAATGGATGGAACTAAAAGCTGTTATGCTAAGTGAAGTAACACAGACTCAGAAAAACAAACGATGTATGTTGTCCCTCATGTGTGGATCCTAGCACCAAATCCCTATATGTAAGTCAAGGTGAGTAATTTGTTAATAAAGATAATAATTTGTTAATAAAGCAATACATTGACTGATATTGCTGTAGATATAGCTGGAAGTTTATCTCTCTACTATCCTCAGTTCTAAGATTTATGAGAAATAATAAATCTCTTTTTTAAAAAGTACATTAAAACGTACATCAACTTGCTATGTAATTTAGGAATGTAAAGTTATATTTCTTTTTACCTGCATGTAAGCTTACTGTTAAACTGTGAATCTGTAAATGTGTTTTGGAATTAACCTATAGGTTTTTTTTTCAGACTTTGTAAATCTGGTATAGGTGTAGGGTGTATATATGTATATTTTGGTAACATAAAATGAAAGGGAACAACAACAACAAAAGGCTTGTTCAAAGAACAGACCAAAGAAGTAAACTTCTGTGTCACAAAAGTTAAAAAAGACTGAAAAAAAGACAAAAGTCAGGACTTAATATGTATGGCAGAATGTTTGAGTTCTGGTGGGGGGCACAGGAAGGGGGGAGGGGGGCTCTAAATTTGATTAAGAAATGTCTGAAATACACAAAAGCTCAATAAAAAATAATAAAAACAATGCATATTTTTTTTATTTATTTCTGTATGTGTATGAGTGTATTGTCTGCTTGCAAGTTTGTGCACCCGTGTCGTGCAATGCCGCGGAGGTCAGAAGAGGGTGTCGGATTCCCCTGGAACTGGAGTTCTCCTGGAATTGGAGTTTCAGACGGTTCTTGGCTGCCATGTGGGTGCTGGGGATCGAACCCGGGTCCTCTGCAAGAGCGTCGGCGCTCTTAACCCCTAGGCCATCTCTCCAGCCCGTATATTTTAAACTGTACACACAGAAATACCCTTGGGGCTGAGGAGCTGGCTCAGTGGTGAAGTGTCTGCTTTTCAAGGACAAGGACTGAGTTTGGATCCCCAGCACCCACCCACCAAAAGCCAGGTGACCTCTGACCTCCACCTGTGAACCCATTAGTATGTGTGCCCAAGCACAGAAGCACATGCCTACATACAATCCCCACTCAAGAATATTTTTATATGTATGATATTGTTGATAATGACCTCGTAATTTTAACTGGTATACATGTATGTATATTATTCTATTCCTGTTGTAGGAATTTGTGCATGGGTGTATATTTTACAGACAGGTATAAACCTGCCCTTATCACTTTACATTTGATGAAATAAAGATTTTCATGTTGGTCATGACATTTGTTTTACCATTTTAACAGCTATATGACTTTGAGCAAGTGTGTATTCAATAAAAATATTGTTGGATAAAAAAATGTTCCCTCCCCCCAGCAGCTATTAAATACTAAATTACCAATCGCTCCTCAGGGAGGGGGGACCCCCTCCCTTGTCTGTCCTTTTCTAGCCCAGTTCATAGGTAGGACTCTGTCATCTCCCAGCACTTGTCATAACCCCGGCATGGCCTTAAACTTCTAAGGTCACTTGCAGCAATGCAGCATGGAAGGCCGGAAGGCCGGCAGACCAGTGCTGTTTCAGCTCTGCGCATTCTGAATCTTGGCTTCTGTGCTCCTGCTTCCTGTCTGCTTATCCTTGAAGGAGTCCCAGCGGGACTATGGACTCAAAGATGCGTTTTCCACAGCTCGGACACCAGCATGACTCCAAGTCCTTGGGTTTTCAGTGACCTCGGGTCCCTGGTTGTGGGCTTCCTCACCCTTCTCCTGCCCAGGTGTTGGAAATGACAACTGCTGTTATTTTGGCTCCCTTTCCCATTTTTAACAGAAGCCAGTGACTAAGGGAGTGCCAGGTGGGGCTGCGGATAAACAAGTTCTAAGACCAGATTTCCTCCTGGGAATGAACTCAGGCGGCCCCCTCCAAAAAAGGTGGGGGGAGGGTGCTGATGATTGAAATGGGAGGAAACTTGGCCCCACCTTCTGGACAGTCTTCCTGGGATAGCTCCTCAATTGAATGGCAGGAGCAGCAGGCTGTTCAGGCTGCCTGGGGCCATTTCTGCTGGTGGCTCACACTCAGTCTAACTTTATGAAAATTACTAATTCTTGAGGCTCAGCCAGCCCACCTCTGAGAGCCAGGATGTACAAGACAATACTCTGGGATTCTGGGATTCTCCTGGTGATGCCTCCTTATCTGTCCCAGCCAAGAAAAATCTGTCCCTTAGATGCATAGTCTTACCTGTGTCTGGTCCTAGTGACTGTTCCTCAGATATTTTGCAGGTTCTTGTCCAGCTTCACTGATGTTCCCTGATTCCGAAAGCAATGCATCAATCCAGCAACTGCTTTCCTTACTTCCAACAGCTACAGGAGTCAAGGGGCTGACAGCCCTCTGGAGAGCGACTGAAAACATCGTGCCATAGCTTCCTTTTTGGAGCAATTTCTTTGAGTATCTAAGCAAGTACTAGTTTGAGTTAATGTAGTGAAGGATTAGTCAAACCCAGGAGATGATGAAATGAAAGAAACAGTGCCCACTTGCAGGCTGCCAGGGTAGATGGCACTGTGCACTGGAGATGAAGGGTCCAAAACAATAGTTTCCAGGGTGATAGAGGCATGAGACAGAGAGGCCATGGAAGGGTGGTGAAGGTCTGATTCAAGTCCAGCTGTTGATGGAAGGGCAGCCAGTGAAGGCTTCCCAGAGGAAATGGTACTTTGAGTACATGGGAACTATCAATTATCCATTTAGAGAAGGGATGAAAACGGTATGTCAGGCACAGGAAACGAAATATGCACATTTGGAAAAGGTCAGAGGTTGCTGGGAATATAGTTCAGTTGCCTAGTTTGTGTGAGGTCCTGGGTTCAATCCCCAGAGTGGCAAAAGACAAAACAAAATCTTAGGCCAGAGTAGTAGCTCTTGTCTGTAGTCCCAACAGGGGAGAGGATGAGGTGGGAGGATCTGGAGTTTGAGAGCAGTCTGTATTACATGGCAAAATCCTATAGAAGGAAAGGAAGGAAGGAAGGAAGGAAGGAAGGAAGGAAGGAAGGAAGGAAGGAAGGAAGGAAGAAAGGAAGGAAGGCTGGCCAAAGAGAAGTTCAGAGGTCTCAATAGCTGCCTGAAAAAATTGGAGCAAAGGATTCCTATGGAAGAATGATAGGAAACGATGCCATAATGTGGGGCATTGAAGTGTTTAATCTTTACCCTGAACATGGCAGGGAACAGATGAAGGATTTAAAAACAAGAGTAGCCTGATCCGATAAGCTTTTTTAGAATGCTCATGCTAAATAAGGAAGAGAGCTCAGTAGAGGGAGGGAAAGTGCATTCATTCAACAAATATTTCATGGCATCGTGTGGGTGCCTGGCATGCATTTGGCAGGCAGAGTGTCTGCCAGCCAGAGCTTGCAGCCTAGTTAAGAGACGGAGGGAAAACTTGGAAATGCAAAGAAGGACATTGATTTGAGAAATATTTAGGAGGCAGAAGGAACAGGAATCAGTGACAGCTTAGCTGGGTGAGGCATGGAGAAGGGAGAGGAGGGGTCTTGGATGGCATCCAGGTTGCTAACTTGGGCAGTTGGGTATCCAAGGATGACATCCTTAGAGCTTCTTAACAGAGGTGCTAATGACATTTCCTACAGGAAGATGTTTACGATTCTCTCATGCATTTAAAAACGTTTGGCATCCTTGGCTGCACTCCACGAGGTGCCATTAGTGCTGCCTCGTCGTTGCAACATCCGGGAAGAAAGTTGCCCCCCCACACACACACATTTCCAAATATTTCCCAAGAGCCACAATTCGGAAGGAAGCAAAAACTGGGATTGAGGGCAGTGGGTGGAGAATTTAACCTAGTCTGGGGGCATGTTCAATTTGAGTCCTGATGGAAGATTTTCACGTCTTTGGAGCATCCTCCTATGTGATACCTCCTTTCTCTACCGTCTATGAAACAAGCAAGTGTCACACCTGTTTCCACTCAAGAGACATTGGAGGTACCTCACCTGCAGGCCCAATGGCAGCCACACTGCTGTGCTGGCTGGGTTTTGTCAACCTAACACAAACTAGAGTTCCCTGGAAGAAGAAAGCTCGACTGAAGGTATTCCTTTAGTAGACTGGTCTCAGAGATTTTCTTAATCGTTCATTGATTCCGGAGGCCCAGCCCACTGTGGGTGGGTGTGAGCTGTATAAGAAAAGGGGCTGAGCAAACCAGGGGAAGCCAGCCAGTAAGTGGCGATCCACCTTGCTCTCTTCTTCAGTTTCTGCCTCCAGCGTCCTGCCTTGAATTCCTGCCTTGTTTTCAGTGATGGACTGTGAGCTGTAAGCCAAATAGACCATTTTCTCCTGCAAGATGGTTTTGGTCAACGTTTTATCACAGCATCACAGAAGAGAAGCAAAGCCCTTGCCCAGTCACTAGAATTCGGCTTCTCCAATCCAGTTACAAAAAAAGCAATTATATCTTGGGCTGGAGAGATGGCCTAGCTGTTAAGAGCACTGACTGCTCTTGCAGAGGACCTGGGTTCGATCCCCAGCACCCACATGGCGGCTAAGAACCGTCTTTGACTCCAGTTCCAGGGGAATCTGACGCCCTCTTCTTACCTCCACAGCATTGCACGACACGGGTGCACAGACCTACATGCAGACAGTACATTCATATAAATAAATAAATAAATAAATAAATAAATAAATAAAATATTTTTTAAAAAAGCAATTATATCTTTCCTTCTTATCCCTTTCTTCTCCATATTTCCCACATTCGGACATTACCAAAGTGTTCCAGGGCTTAGAAGAGTCATGGTCAGGAGACAGGGAGAAGCGAGGCTCGCCTCTCTGTTCAGCTTCCTCATCTTCTGTCCTCACTGGTTTCCACAGCTCAGCTCAGTTCACCTTAAACTTTCATCCGAAACCCTAATACCCCTAGAATTGTTTCCACTCTAGCCTTGGGACCTGACCTCATGTTTCTCCAGGCTATGATACCAGCCTTATACGTGGAATGTTGGAAGTCCTGTAGGATGGTTGACAGATGGACAAAGACAGGCACATGCATGCAATGAGAGTGAAACTCCTAGGAGAAAATTCATGTCTTGGGTTTATGGATCAGAATAAGCAACATAACATGACATTACAACTGACCCCATGTCGTGGTAGCTTATGGCGTCAAAGATTGAACTCTTGCTTTCATTCTATGTCCACTGTGGGTTATTTGCTACAGATCTGTCCAGGTTCTCTAAGCCCCAGGCTGACTGTAAAACCTCTAGCTGAAGATCAGTAGAGGATTCACATGGGAGAAGAGGGTAGAGTTTCTGCCCAGGACAGTAAATGTTATTTCATTATCATTATTATTATGATGATTATTAAATTTTTCCCATAGGTCATACATCATTTCTCAATCGAATCTAGAGTCGCTTCCCTTTTCATGTCCCCCACCCCACCCGAGTCCCTGCACTCTGCCATACATAACCTGCATCCTTTTCCAAGTCTTTCCAGAGGTTTTTTTTTCAGTTCTTTTGTTGTTTTTCTCCCCAACTTGTATTGCTACATTATATATACATATATATAGTTTTATATATATACACATAAATGTATACATACATACATACATACATACATACATTACACATATCACTTGAATTGGAGGATTTTTTTCCTAAATGATGTCATGTTTTCCTTAAGGAAGTGCTTGAAGGTTCCCCCTTGGCAACCCCAAACAACCATCAATCCTGTACTTTTGCTCCACATTGGGGTCTTTCCCTCCCATGGTCCCCCCAAATGAAGTCCAGTAAGCAAGCATCCTGTCTTGATCCCCTTGCATTGGCCTCCATGATACAGCCCAGGTAGTCCAAGAATGGCAGTCTATAGTCTGACGAGGTTGACATCCCCTTAGCTGTTTAGTCCACAAGCTGGGTATCTCAGTAGTCCCCATCTGGCATTGAAGTTTTGAAGGATTCTTGGAGAGACATGAATCTTCAGTCCATATCAGGAGGTTAAAAAGCTGTGTCTCATGCCTTTGAGGAGTGCCAAAAGCAGTGGCAGCCACAGAGTAGATGCACTTGCCAGTAAGAATTGGAGATAGGCCAAACAACAGTACTCTCTCTTTATTCTTTTTGTCTTTTTTACTAAGATCTCAAGTTCTATGTCTGCAGTACAGTTTCTCTGGTCTTACTGATTATTTGTATCTGGTTGTACTTTCCTTTGGGATGCTTAAGGTTACACAGTTAGCCCAGATTAACCAAGATTTTTGGTTTCTCAAGGTCAGTTGAGGATCTGGTCCTCGGGGGTCTCTTGGGGGTTTTTTGGGGGGGAGAGGGGGGAGCCCCTTGCTCCTTTCAGCTCCTCATCCACCAGTTCCATCCACTCGAGGACAAAGTCAGGTCTTGCTAGACCAGGCTTCCTTTTCTGAAGCATGAGCAGACTTTCCTCTTTATAGTGGACACTGGCTGAAGTCCCATTAGTGGCTCTCCAAGACTTCCCTGAACAGGAAGACTGCTGACCAACAGGCAAATGTTATTTCTACTTGCATTTTATTGATCAAGCAAGCCACATATCCTGTTTGATCTCTACTGAACAAGTGTAATCAGAAAGTTGTCGGCCAGGTGGCCACTAATAAAGAGAAGCCTCATAGGCAGCCACAGGAAATATTTTTAATATATATCTTTAAATGTCTTTAGTGTGTATATGTGCAGTGTATGCATGTGTGTACACATGTGTATGCAAGGGCATGAAACGATGCATGTGTGTGCTAAGGCCAGGGTAGGATGTCCTCTGTCCTTCCTTAATCCTCTTCACCTTTTTCCTTTGAGGAGGCTCTTTCATTGAATCTGGAGCTCACCACCTTTCACTGAGGCTGGCAGCTGGCAGTGCCCCATTCATCCCCCATCTCTGGCCCCAAGGCTGGGGTTACAGGCATGTGTGATCATACACTGCTTTTTATGTGGGTGCTAGAAATCCTAACTCACATCTTCGTGCTTGCACAGAAAGCATTTTATCTACTGAGCCATCCCCCAGTCCTAGAAAATATTTCTGAACCATAATATAGTCTGCCATACTTGGTAAAACAGTTTCTCTCTGGTCTTAAGTTTTTCCTTCCATGAAATAATAAAGATGATTAAGCTACCATCTCCACCAGATTGGTCCATGACAAATGACCTGATTTATGTAGATTGATACTGTGGAATATGTGATTCATTAGTATTTCATCCTTTATCTTTCCAATATGCAACTACTACCACCACCACCACTACCATCCTCTGCATCAACATCAGCATCATCCTCATCCATTATGTCACTCTCAAATTCAAGAGCCTTTCCTCTGTCTATTTCATTTAAGTTGAGACCTAAGGTCATCCTGATAACTGGCTGGTTTGCTATTCATTTCTAGCATCCACCTTCATGCCTACAAAATTGCTCTCTGTGTCAAATGACTTTTTCTTTCCCCCTAATTCGTGCCCTTCAGCTTGTTACAAACCACTCCAAAATCATCCTCTGTAAGAAGGAGGTTTAGACTGGAAGGTCTCCCTCCCTTCTCTGATGCTGGGCCAGGCGCCAAGGCTATAGCTTCCGTCCAACCATCTCTTTATGTCTTGGTCTCCAGTAGCACCCTTCCCACCTCTCGTCCATTTAAACAAAGTCATTCTCTTAGGTGCTTTTCTCTTTGCTGTAACAGAATGTCCAGCAGAAACAACTTAAGGGAAGAAGGCTCATGGTGACAGCAGTGTCAGTCCATTGTGGCAGGAAGAGCACGGAGGAGCCGAGAAGGTCATGCCATGGTGGTCACGAAGCAGATAATAGACAGTGCCAGTGTCCAGGCAGCTTTATCTCTTCCCTTGTATTCTTTTTCAGCCCTTGCCTATGGGGATGGTGCCACCTGCACTTACTCCTCAGTCAGTTCTCTCTCAGAATGCCCTAGGGAACATACCCATAGCTATGTGTCACCAATATCCTTGGTCAATCCGAATCCAGTTGACAATGAAGATTTATCATTATGGTTATATTCTTTTATATTGTGAATTCCATAACCTGTAGAACAGAGGGCCAGCGTCATTTATTCTCATGCCACCTACACACACTTTAAGATTTAGTCTTTTTGAGACAGCGTCTCACCTCCATCTCACAGAGATCCTGCTTTTGCCTCCTGAGTGGTTAAAGGCCTGTGCCGCCATGCCCAGCAACATTTTGAGGTATTTTATTGGTCATTTTTCACCTACATTTCCTTCTGGGTCCTGGTTTTCTCCTCTTCAAAGTCAGGTTGGCTAGTTGTGTTATTATATAATACAAGGCCTTTCAATGGGTACATTGGACCTCAAAGCCATCTTAATTTCTTCATGTTCCTGTAATTCCATAAGAAAATAAGATATAAATTAATCAATCTACAGTAATCAGCATCAGGTAGGACTTTGCCACTCATTATGACCGGAAACATGAGCATATCCAAGACCTTGTCAGAAACAGACTCTCAGCCTCGCTCCATCACACTGTACCTTCTGGATCAGAATCTATAGGTTAATTTAATAGTAGATCCCTGTGCTAAGTTGGAAAAGCACTAATCTAAGAAAATGCTCAAACTCTTTTGCTGAAGGACCAACTACTGTTTTTCAATACGTTTAAATTGATACTTTTGAAAATACAACAAAAATAAATCACTAGAATGTTGAAAAAAGTAAAGACACAAAATATAAACCCCAACTTTTTCTTATTGGATTCAAAAGAATAATGTTTAATAGAATATCTGAGCACCCTATGGCCCAGTCAAGTTAACATGTGCATTTAACCATCACAGTGGTTCCATTTCCCTTCATCCCTCTCCACCTTGTTCCTGAATTATTAACTATAGACACAAAAGCATTGATTATACAGAACCTGCAACCCTGGGTTGTAGGCAATTCTATTTTTACATTAAATCCATATGTTACTCCAATGCCCCTCAATTATAATTGAGAAATCTGTCAGGTTTGTGGATACATTCAAGCATCAGTGCACCTGTTAGAGGTACCTTGCTGGCAATGAAACCCAGCTCTTACAGGCAGCAACTTTGTGAATAGAGCTCTAGTGTTGGAGAAATAATAGCAAGATCTAACAAATGAGATTGCCCCAAATTAGAGAGCTCAGACATTACCAGGATGAAGGTGTAGCTTACAGAATGGGAGAAAATCTTGGCAGGTATTCATCCAACAGAAGATTAATATAGAGAATAAAGGACTTGAAAACTTAAACACACACATGCACAAATCATTCAGTCAATAAACGGGAAAAATAGTGAACAGACACTTCTTAAAACAAAAAGCAAATGACCAATAAACACATGGAAAAAAGTTCAAAATCCTTAGCCATTAGGGACTTAAATGTAAATTAAAAGTGCAGTGAGATTCCATCTCTCCCAGTCAAAATGGCTATCATCTAGAAAACAAATTCTGGAAAGGATTTAGGGGGATTTATATATTGTTGGTAGGAATGCAAATTACTCTGGTCACTATGGAAATCCATATGGAGGTTCTTTTAAAAAGCCTAAAAATAGAACTATCAAGTGAATCAGACATACCACTTGTGGATGTTTACCCAAAGAAGTAAAAGTTATGATAAGATAAGATACTTGCACATCTGTGTTTATGTAGGACTCCTCACAATAGCTGGCTTATGGAATCAGCCTGAGTCCACATTAGTGGGCGAATAAATAAAGAGAACATATTAAACACGATGAAGTGTTATTAAAACACCAAGAAGAACAAAGTTATGTCATTTGTAGGGCATAATTTATGTTAAGTGAAATAAACTAGACTCAGACAAATATTGGATGTTTTCTCTCATGTGCAAACTCTACTTTTTATTTATTTTATTTATTTTTTATGTGTATGAATGTACTGTCTGCATGTGCATGTAGGTTTGTGCACCCGTGTCATGCAATGCCACAGAGGTCAGAAGAGGGTGTTGGATTCTCCTGGAACTGGAGTTAAAGAAGGTTCTCTGCCGCCATGTGGGTGCCGGGGATCGAACCCGGATCCTCTGCAAGAGCAGTCGGTGCTCTTAACCACTAGGCCATCTCTCCAGCCCCAACAAACTCTACATTTTAAAAGGAGACAAAAGCAGGCAGAATTATTGGAATTACTTGGGATGAAGAAAGGAACAATCAGGGAGGGGCCGGGGAGGGGACAGGAAAGGGGGGTGGGGAGGTGACAGGAAAGGGGGTGGGGAGGGGACAGGAAAGGGGGTGGGGAGGGGACAGGAAAGGGGTTGGGGAGGTGACAGGAAAGGGGGGTGGGGAGGTGACAGGAAAGGGGGTGGGGAGGTGACAGGAATGGGGGGTGGGGAGGTGACAGCAAAGAGGGGTGCGATCAGAGTGTTTCATATGCCAGAGTGAAAGGATTGTAATGAAACCCACTATTGGGCAGAATTAACACATGCTATTAATTTTATAAGAAAAGAGATGATAGAAGCAGAAGGAAGGAAGGAAGGAAGGAAGGAAGGAAGGAAGGAAGGAAGGAAGGAAGGAAGGAAGGAAAGGAAGGAAGGAAGGAAGGAAGGAAGGAAGGAAGGAAGGAAGGAAGGAAGGAAGGAAGGAAGGAAGGAAGGGAAAGAAGGGGCAAGACTAGATGCCTGAAGCCTTTCTCTTTTCCTCTGTCTTGGCTCTCATTCCTAGCTGGGACAGATGCCTGCTGAGGGCTCACTGTGACCCCTCACCTGCTACAAACATCCCTGGAGAACCAGACTCAGGGCTGGATCCTCAGGATTGCATTAAATGAAAACCTAACTCCGGAGGCAGAGATTTATGCTTCACAGCTTTCTTTGAAGCTTAGGGACTCTGGAGCACTCCCGCTAAAAGGAAGGCCTGGATCAGATCTCAGCAGGTTTGGAGCTAAAAGGAACTAAGTGGAGGAAAGCAGATACCATGCCTTCATTCATTATTCTCTCTCTCTTTCTCTCTCTCTCTCTCTCTCTCTCTCTCTCTATATATATATATATATATATATATATATCACAGAGATCAAAAAATTTTACTTATTTTTAGCATGTATGTATTCAATGATCAATCAATTCCTGCTATTGTTGTGGAGAAAATGTAAAGGCCCAGCTTTCTGAAAAATTCATTCTTTGCAAGAGCCATACATTTATACAGTGAATATTGGTCCTGTCCATCTCCAATTCCTCCTATGCCCCCCACCCAACTCCCACCCAACTTAATGTCCTATTTTTATTTTTTATTATTAATAACCCCAAGTCCAATTGGTGTTACCCATATCTACAGGGATGAGTGGCCGTCCATCCGGGCCTGAGCAACTGGCCCGCAGCCACGTTCCTGAGGAGAGTGCCTTACTTCTTTTCCCTCAGCAGCTATCAACTGCCAAGTAGCTATCAACAGAGTTGGGCCTGGGGGCCACTCCCTTACCCATTCTGGGCTGTTGGCTGGTTTGACTTTGTGTAGGTCTTGTGCAGGTAACCACAGGTGCCATGAACTGATGTTTACAACAGCCATGTCGTGTCTAGAAGTCATACGCCATAGCTCTCCTTAGCCTCTGGCTCTTATGTTGGCCCCTCTCCTGAAAAGCATCCTGAGCCTTGGATGATGGAAAGTTGATACCAATGATCCAGCCACAGCTGAGCACGCAGAGGTTTATATTTATTTTATTTATGCTTGGCACTGGGACCAGTTATGAGTCCCTGCAGTAACCACGACTCTCTGCAAAGAGAAGCTTTTCTGATCAAAGTCTCAATTTTGTGAGCAGCTCAAATCTGTGACCACAGATTTTTGTGGCAATGAATTCTACATCTGTTTAATTAGCCTGAATCCTGCTCCTGATACCTGCGTGCCATCTTGTTAGACTGTTCACATGTCACCTGCTGAGTATAAATAGCTGTTACTGTCCTAGGGTTGATTGAAACAAAAGACCAGATATTTGGTAGATAAAACAGAAATTCACTCTCTCATAATCCTAAAGGCTGTGATTCCAAAATCAAGACAGAAGCAGGACCCTGTTCATCTATGAAATTCTAGGAGAAAGTCTTTCCTTGACTTTTTCTAAGGGCTGTTGTGGATAGCAGTCCTTACCATTCTGGCTTGTATACACATCAGTCCAGTCTTTGCCTCTGTTTCCACACACCCCTTCTACCTGTGTGATTGTTTTCTTTTCTTATAAGGACACCATCTATTGGATTAGAGCCTGCCATAACCCATGTGTAACCCATAATGGATTATATCTGCAGAAGCTCTATTTCCAAGTAGGATCACATTCTGAGGTTCTGGGTCAACATGAACTTGGGAACATTATGTCTGACATCTGGCTTTTAAAATTTTATGCTTGTATCCACATGGAAAAGGGACCTTCAGAAATCTTAATTCATTCTAGGATTAATTCTAAATCCAAAATAACCTCAAAATATAAACAACTCGGGAAATCTCAAGACTCATCTACTATAAATGAGGTACAGCTGAGACTCTGGGAATGGCCCATCTTGGAGCAAAATCTTTCTCCATCTTTAAACTGTGAAGCCTAAGAAACAAGCCTAAAAGACTAAGCTTCACAGTTTAAAGAAAGAAAAAGACTGATTCCAAAATACAATAGTTACTTGGGAAAGATATTCCCAGTTCAAAAAGGAAAAAAAAAAGGATACTAGTCCAAAGCATGCTTACAACTCAACAGAGCAAATTCCACCAGCCTTTCAGGCCTGAGAATAATTCTCTATGGTTCCTGTAAGGCCAGCATCACCCCATGGGATCTTGGTGTAGGTCTTGCCCTTTGGGTGTCTGGTTTGCCCTCAGAGTCATTGTTCATTTCATCTCGTATCTGTCCCTTTCAGTCCAGCCAGATATTGTCGCTGCAGGTAACATTGTGGGAGCTCGATGCACATTGAAGGGATCCAGGCCACCAAGCACAGTTCTACAGAGCCTTCCTGAATAACCCATGAGAAGGTTGATGGATCAGTAAATCACATGCTTAATCTCCTTATCAAATGCTGTTTAGCCACACCCTTAGCCCTGACTGCAGATAGATGGAGAATTTTCCAAATCATCATCATTGGTTCTGCTTTTGGTTAACCTTTCCTCTCACACTGTACTTACTATATATAGTAAGAAGCCGGGCTGTATCTTCCTTAATCTTGTGTGTGTGTGTGTGTGTGTGTGTGTGTGTGTGTGTGTACTCTAAGGAAATATAGATGTTTACACACACAATACATGCTCTTTTTCTCTTTCTAATAGAGGTTTTCTCTACAACTCTCTTCACTTCTTTTGCTGGAATTTTCTTTACTGTTCATATTTTTGTTGACAATCTCTTCAGGGCAAGCAGTCTATCATTTTCCTCTCATATGCCTCAAAGTCTTCCAATGTCAATCATTATTCAATTCCCAAACTACTTCTACATTTTTAGGCATTTATTTCATCAGCACCAAAATCTGTATTAGGAGGGGTTCTCCTGAGATTTATTTTAAGGAATTATAAAACTTGTACATCCAACATCTGTAAGGCAGAAAACTCAGGTAGAAGTTTAGGCTGCAGTCCTCAGGTAGAATTTACTCTTCTCCATAAATCTCGTCATTGCTCTTGACATCTTGAACTTGCTGGGTGAGGCCCACCTACATTATTAAAAGTAATCTTCTCTACTTGAAGTCAACTGTTCTTTTTTTTTAATTTTTTTTTATTAATTTTATTTATTTCTGTATGTGTATGAATGTACTGTCTGCATGCAAGTTTGTGCACCCGTGTCATGCAATGCCGCGGAGGTCAGACGACGGTCTCGGATTCCCCTGGAACTGGAGTTCTCCTGGAATTGGAGTTTCGGACGGTTCTCGGCCGCCATGTGGGTGCTGGGGATCAAACCTGGGTCCTCTGTAAGAGCGGTCGGCGCTCTTAACCGCTAGGCCATCTCTCCAGCCCTCAACTGTTCTTAAGTTGTTAACCACACCTACAAAATACCTTTACAGTAATACCAAGATTAGTGTTTGATTAAATAACTGCTTAGCCTAGCCAAATTGACATAAACTATTTCAACTGCTCACCACCACCACCGCACCCCTTTCCCGATACCTTAACCATTTTGTGTGCTTTGAGCAATAATGCTTAATATGTTTTTCACATATTCTTTTTCTGTTTGTTCACTGATATATATATATATATATATATCAGATACTTAGAGGAGTGTCTAAACCTTAAAAACTATATATTTAATGAATTAATTCAAACTCTGTTACTTAGAGAGTTGCGAAGAATGGTTTCAATATTTCATTTAAGTTAGCACTTAAAAACTAAAATGCAAACAATCTACCTCTTAAGATTGTCACAGAGATTAAATGAGGTAATGTTTATAAAGTGCCTTGTTTGTGCAGAGCACCTAATAAATGTATCAGCGACAACCATATATCTCTATTGACAGCTCTCCCCTATTCTTTATTCAGCAAATGCTTAAAAGCATCCACTACAGGTTGGAACATTTCCACACACAGGATTCTGCCTATCCTATCACAACCTTATTTAACAAAAACAAGACCATAAAGTGTTGGGGGATTTAGCTCAGTTCGCAAAGGGCTTGTCTAGCATGGCCAAAACCCTGGGTTTGCTCCCCAGCACCACTTGAAACCAAGTTGGTGGTGCACACCTGTAATTGCTGTACTTGGGAGGGGGAGGCAGAAGTTTAAGGTAATCCTTGGCTATATAGCAAGTTTGAAGCCAGCCTAGGGGAGAGAGAGAGAGAGAGAGAGAGAGAGAGAAGAAAGGAAGGGAGGGAAGGAGGGAGGGAGGGAGGGAGGGGAAAAGGAAAAGAACAAAGAAGACTAGAAATAAACCCCTCGCCCTAGATAATGATTTGCTATATATTTATTATAACCCATGGCTCAGTCCAAGGATTAAGACCCAGAATGATAGATGGCTTTACACAGATCAGACATAGTTAGTCAATGATGTGACAAACATCTACTTCAGTCTTCAGAAGTTCTCTTCACTATCAGATCCTCTGCTGTGTCCAACTATCTCAGGACCATTGGGATAATACTTGGGCCTTGCAGTTGGATGACAGAGTTCCCAAACATAGAGAGCCAATGGAAGTAGTGTCATGCTGAAGCCTCCTCTCTTCAATCGGAGTAGGCAAAGGCTAATGCCACATGTAACTGGGGAAAAGGGAAGACAAATCACCCAGGAGGAGTCAGGAGTCAGGGCAGTGCAGCCTGAGCAACACTAGGGCTTTCACAGTTATTACTCAACTGATAACTACTGTGCACAGTGGGTAAGCAGTGTTCTGAGGATTTCTCTAACCCCACAGGCAGATCCAGATGTGTGGGTATGAGGATGTTAGTGAACCCCGAGGAACTGCTGAGGACCACAAGCATTTGGGGAGCAGCAGTTCTCAACCTCAGCTGTAGCTTAAAACGTTCTGGGGGAGTTTGTGAATTCCTGAGACCCGGCTGCAAGGAAATGTGAATCTCTGGCAGCTGTACATTTTTACAAAGTACAGCTTCCCATTGTAAGAGTTTCACATGGGGTCCACAAGAATTCCTAGGTGTAACTGAGATTCAGATCTATGCCTTTCAAGGCTCTGGATCCCACTTGGACTAGGTTCATATGCCTGCAGGTCACCTGGGGACCTTGCTGAGGGTGCAGACTCTGCTTCATCAGCACTGGTGCTGAGGGCTTGCACTTCCCACAAGCTCCCAAGTAGATGCTGAGGTTGCTAATCAGCAATTACACTTTCACTCGCAAGGCAAGTAATTTCGGTTCCAAAAGAGACCCAAGAGATCCCCAGGATGTTTTGGAATTCATACAGGAGTCAGTAGAATCTGGAGAGAGTTTCTAAATTCCTAAAGAAATGAGTTTGCCTTAAAGGGCTTCTTAAACTACTACGCTGCCTGAAGTAAGGAGCCATGCAAGCTGGCATTGACAGAGTAGTGCATGTTAGTGACTTAACACGTGACTCTGAGCTGAGCATGATGCACCTACCTGTTTCGTCAGCACTTTAGAGGCTGAGGCAGTAGGATCAGGAGGCTAGCCTATTCCACACAGTGAGATGTTATTTTCTATTTTTATTTTAATTTTTAAGTGTATGAGTGTTGTGCCTAGATGTATGTAGGTGCAGCCATGTTGTGCAGTGTCCACAGAGGTCAGATCCCCTGGAACTGGAGTTACAGATGTTATTAGCCACCATGTGAGTGCTGGGATTTGAACCCTGGTCTTCTGTAAGAACAGCCAGTACTCTTAACAGTTGAACCATCTCTCCAGCCCCGGTTTTTGTTAATATCTTTACACCTCAATTTCTCTACCTCTAAAATGGAGATATTAGCAATATTTACCTCATAGTCTTATTGTTATATGTTATTATTTATAGATAAAAAACCTAGATCAGTGTCTGGGAAATAGTAAGCACTCATTGATTGCTAGCTCTTTTCACTATTGGTGTGAGAAAAGGTAGGTTTGGGAATTAAGATGGACATGTTCAAAGCTTAGCTACATACAGCTGGGGACCTGACACAGGATTCTGGTCCCTGTGAGCCTCAGTTTTGTCATCTGTAGGGGGCAAAAGCAAGGCCTACTCTGTAGACAGTGAAGGGTTAAGCAATAAGTATACAGCACACAGCACACAGTAGACCTTCAGCAAGATGTTGCTGATGGAGAGTCAGGTTCAGGCAGGACCTCAGGGCCAGAGGACTTGGCTGTCTGCTAAACTAAACTGTGTGACTAAAACCAGGGTCACTCCCTCAATCTGCTTCTGCATCAGACACTGTGTTGGAAGAAGACCTGAGTCAATGTGAAAGCTCTTTGTAAGCTGTAAAGGGCTTTAATGTTGTGAAGGTGTTTCTTTGTCTCTTACCCAGTAGAAATAAGAGTGTTTGTTGTGCTCTGGGACTGCCAAGCACTCCCCCAAAGACGGGCTTTCAGTGAATCCGTGAGTGGATACGAGTAACGTCTCCCTTTCCTCCTGTCTGACTATACTCTGAAAGAAATGTCATTACTCATTAAAAACAACAAATATTCTTTCTGCTTGTCAGTGGGACGGTTCACCCGCAATAACACCCTGTTCCCAAACCTTGCTCCTTCCCTTCACAGATTTTGGTAGCACTGCTTGTTCAAGATCCCTCCAGACCTAACTCTGTAAGTCCATTAATAGGGGTTTGGGAAAGCTATGCCCTTAATGAGTATCTAAAAGCAAAATTGGAGGACACGTTGCAAGGGGGAGTCCCTAGAGGGAGTGAGGTGGCACCCAGGGGTGCCAGGCCACTCATCTCAGCTAATCAAACCTCCCCGAGCAGCCATCCCAGGTGCCCAGTTCCTAAGTGCCATCTGGCAGCCACGTCTTGAGCTCTGCCACTCTTGCGAGTGATCCAGACAGCTCCAGCGCGCGTCCATCTAGCAGCATGAGTGTATTGACGTGTATCACCGGCTTCCACTTCCCCGGCAGAGGCAGCCTGGCAGGCGCAGGGGACACACATCTCCACGGCATCACACTCAGTAGCTGACATGGGGGATTACTCCTCTTCTGTCACCCTCTGGCACATGCTCCTCTGCTCAGAACTAATGACAGTCACTAGCTTGTACTTTGAACTTGGAGAGGACGGAGATTCACTGCAAAATCTTCACTTCATCAAGCCCTTCTTTCTAGGACAAGATTATCAACTTTTGAAGATTACAATTCACACTTTAGGTATACATAAGCATTTCCATATGTTTCTGTTAAAAATCACATTTGAGTGTGTACCTGTGTGTACATTCACATACACGTGTCTCTATGGGCAAAAAGCATATAAAAATTCAGGTTATTTTCCTACCACTCATGTTCTATTGCTGCACTAAGCACAGGGCCGATTTCCATTGTTAAGACTCAGACTTTGCTTTCCAGGTACCCTCTGAGGGACTAAAATTATGCTAAGGAGCCAAAACATTTTCCTTCTGTTTAAACTCTTTGGAGCTCCCCTAACAAGAGTGTCAAATGAACAAAAGGGAAAACATGACTCAACTTCTGGAGCCCCTGAAAACTCCACGTAAACCAGTGAGTTCCCAACATCACCTCCTTTGTACAGGTGTTACTTCATTCTTCTAGTCTTATTTTCTTTTCCAATCACAAGCCATTGTTTCAGTGGTGAGCTCATGGATAGAACAATGCATCTTCTGTAACTGAGGCTGCCGCAGAGGGAACCTCTCCTCCATGTTTTCAGACATTCTTGTTTACTCTGCGCTCAGAGTCAAATAGTCAGCTTTACTGACGAGTAGTGAATCATGCCACACCACAGCAGGAAGATGACGACAGCCACAGCTTTTGACATTCTCTACAGAGGGGACAAAGGAGGAAATGCTAGTAAGTGGACAAAAGAAGCAGAGAGAGGAGAAAAGAAAAGACCTTATGAGAAAGGAAGGACGTACGTAGGCTTCCGTTATGACTGGAGTGTCACCACGAACCACAGAGGCTCAGTAAATATTGTCCGAGGTGAAATGGAAGATCTCTATCAGCCTGAACAAAGGCAGAGGCAGCGCGCAAATTTCCATTAAGGGCACGTGTTTGTAAGGGAAGACTAATGAGGCAGGGGGGTTCTGTCCAAATACATTTGACTTTGGGTTGACCTTCCTGTCCACAGATGGTGAAGATAAGTTGGCAATGATGCTCTCGGAAATAGAAGGACAGGGCTGGAGAGATGGCTTGGCAGTTGAGAGCACTGGCTGCTCTTGCAGAGGACTGAGTTTCGGTTCACAGCGCCCACATGGCAACTTCAGTTCCAGGGAACCTGACACTCTCTTCTGGCCTCTGGAGTTTGCACATGCATGGTGAGCTTATGTACGCATGCAGGCAAGACACTCACAGGCATAAAATAAAAATAAATCAACAAAAACTAAGAAAAGAAATAGGAAGGTAAAGAAAGGCTCATGGAAACTTAAGGCTGGGAGGAAGATGGATGACTAGGAATAACTCCCAAGGACAAAGCAGACTGACCCCATCATCTTTCATTGGAAGCTGCTTTGCCTCTCTTTGATGCTGTGGGCTTTCTAGTGGTTTATAAACAGCAGTCCAAGCCTTCTTGTGGGAGTTTAATCCTTCCATACACGTGAGAGTAACAGACAGTGAACGCCATCGTATATTCTGACTGTGGAAACACAAATCAAGGATCAGAAAAGATTTGAGAAACCATCCAAGGTAAACACATTTTAGTGGTTAGAGTAGCAAAGATTATATGGAGAATTGGGTATTATCATATCCCACTGAGAGGGCTATAAAGTGGTGAAATATTTCCAGAAGACAGCTTGGCAATATGTATTAAATGCCTCAAAGCTCTGGATACCCTTTGATCATCAGAGGGATAAATTACCCAATAAATCTAGAGTCTTGTTCACAAGGAATGAGCCATCATGAATCTGTGCAAAGAGAGCTGAAGTTGTGTTCATACTCCTATTGCTCCTAATAGTGAAAACTGAAAACAGTTTAAATTTTCTGCCATAGGATTAGATGGATAATTAACACATAAATAAAGCAAAATCCTAGATAGTCATTAAATTGATATAAAGGGATATTAACAGGAAAAACTCTCTGTGCTACATTATTTAATGAGAAAAGTTCTGAAACTATGTATCAGGTAGGATTCCATTTTTGAATAAGGCACCCATGAAAGGGTGCCTACTTGAATAATGAGAGCAGTTCTTTATAAACAGGGGAAACTTCCATTTTCTTCCTTACATGTATTTTTCAGTTCTAAGTTTCTATTAAAATTTTACTATATTAATTTTGAAACATGTTTTGAATGTCATCTCTTCCTTAAAACTGTGGCACTTGCTTAGATCCCACCGATTGACCTATTTTTTAGAGTACAGGCTGGGGGGGAGGAAGACGAGGAGGAGGGGCGAGGAGGAGGAGGAGGGGGAGGAGGAGGAGGAGGGGGGAGGAAGACAAGGAGGAGGGGGGAGGAGGAGCAGGAAGAGAAGGCAGCAGAGGAGAAGCTGAGATCAATGCTACTTTTTTCTTTTCTGTTTATTTTTATTATTTCTATTTATTTATTTATTTATTTATTTATTTATTTATTTTGTATGTGTATGAATATACTGTTTGCATGTAGGTTTGTGCACCCGTGTCATGCAATGCCACTGAGGTCAGAAGAGGGTGTCCGATTCCCCTGGAACGGGAGTCAAAGACGGTTCACAGTCGCCATGTGGGTGCTGGGGATGAAACCCGGGTCCTCTGCAAGAGCAGTCGGTGCTCTTAACCGCTAGGCCATCTCTCCAACCCCAATCAATACTACTTTTTAAAATGACTGTTATAGGCATCATGTTGCTAACAAGTGAAGCCAGGAAGCAGCGTGCTGGAGCTCGGCTTGGAAGCTGCACAGTGAGGTCCAAAACCTCTCAGAGGTTCTGAACATCCAAGTGCTTCCTCCATGAACCCTTTATGGCAGCTCCCTCTCTCCCTTCTCCCTGGTGAGGGGGCATCTGAGTGCAACTTCAATGCCTTTGGTTTATTGTCTCAATTCCTACTGACCCATGATAAGGTAGCTTTGGTTCCATCCTGCCACTGGGCTCTTTGCAAAGATACCCATTTGGCTTTCTAGGGTATGTATTAGTTACTTGTCTCTTTGCTATCACAAAATGCCAGACAAAGGCCATTTAAGAAAGGAAGAGTTATTTTGGATTACACTTCCAGAGGATGCAGTCCATCATGGCGAGGAAGGTATGGCCTCAGGAAGTGCCTGGTCACAGTGTGTCCACGGTGTGGAAGCAAAGAACCACAGATGCTTGTGCTCAGCTTGAGATCCCCTTTTATTTAGTCCAGCCCAAGACCCCATCCTATGATCCCACACATATTTAGAATGGGTCTTCCCACTTAGTTAACCTCATCTACTTTATTCCTTACAGAGACTTGTTTCAATGGTGATTCTAGAGCCTGTCAAGTTAACGATCAATATTAACCATCACAGAGTGTCGTGCATCAAACACCAGCTCTGTAGGATCTCTGTGCTACCTCAGGTCTCTTCTCTCACCAGCCTCAAACTTCAGGTCTTCAACTGGGACAAACAGCTAAACCTGTATTTTCTTTAAATTTCCAATAAACAGAAGACCTGGGAGCCGGTAGTCATCCTTTCTCCCAACTGACCGTAATGTTCCTTATGTCCTTGTTGCTGTTCTAGGTCACTCTCTTTCTCTTTTCTGGATCGCCACAGGCCATACCAATGTGGCTTTAAAGCTTATGTCATTAGGCCATTATTCAGGCCCTTCCTTTTCATAGTCTTCCACTAAGCCTCAGACCACACTTTTCAGAGCTTGGAGATTTAGGAGCCAGGCTCACAGTCTCTACCGGCAGCTCTCCTCTTGGGGTAATAATGTGTGGGTTCAGTAGTCAGTCTTCTACTCAGCTTTTTAATTTTTTTACCTCTTCTCATGATACGATTCTCCCCCTATTCTCTCTGCTGAATTCCGTGATCATATCTTTGAGTTTATTATTCATAAACACTGACATCCTGTGATGCCAATTCAAATCTCTAATACCGTTCCCTCCTATCTTTCCTGCTCTTCCCCCACATCACTCCTCCCAATCTTCTGACACACAGGTGTGTAAAATCCTTTGAGCCTATCACATTTCCCTGCCCTTCACCCCTGCCACGTCCCCACTTCCCTCCTAGCTCAGCTTAATCCTGTGATAAATGATTCTATTATATATCTCCTTGCATAGACACACCATCATTTACCTGTCTCTTAATTTCATTTTATAAACTTGGAAAAAAAACAATCCAGGTGGGGTGTAGGAACACACATCTTTAATCCCAGCACCCGGGAGACAAAAGCAGGAGGATCTATGAGAGACCAAGGCCAGCTTGGGCCATATTAGCAAGTTCCAGACCAGACCAACTGGGGCTATGAAGATCACCCATTTCAAAACAAACAAACATCCCAAAGCAAAAAGCAAAACAAAACAAAACAAACAGAAAAACCAAGCCCAACTCTGGTTACGTACAATTCTCTGCCTTACAGACATGTCCTGCCTTCTCTATGCCTGCATTCACATAGCTGAATGTGGCTAGTGTTGCCTCAGTCTTGGTGAATGGTGAGTACTTTGAAGCTCGGGATCACTGAGATTAAGTGTGAGATTTTGTGGTCCTCTCTCCTTTAACCTCCTCCTCCTTCCCCAGCCTCTTATGATGACCGTAGCCCTGTTCACAGAGAAAATAGAAGCAACAGGGAGAGAACTTCGCACGTAGCCTTCAAGCACCCTTATACACACATGCATCTTCCTACTCTTCAACTGCTGGGAATGAACAGCCCACGTCCCAGCCAACTGTCCTCCAGTGAGGCACTGAGTCCTGCACAGTTTTCCTAACTCAGTGTTGTTGCTACATCGGCATTTACCTGTCTCTTAATTTAAAATGTTGTTGCTTCCTGCTCATCCACGTTTATTCAACAGCATATGAGCATTGTTATTTCTCCCACTCGAACCTCCTGTCATCCCAGTTCTTCCTCCTGTCATAATTCCATGAGTCCTCCCCTTGACCACTAGCCCCCAGTAAAGGTTTTCCGCACCCCTTCCTACTCTCAGCACCCGACATGTTCTCTAGACTCCACTTGATGGAGCTTTTGCCGCTGTAAGTCTTTGTCTTTATTGTGCTGAGTTCAGCTCTCAGCCCTCATCTTAGTTGCCTTATGGGTACATCTACAAGGGGACTGATTCCTTGTCCTTTTATTTGCTGGACCATAGGATATTCTATTTCCTGGTTCCTCTCCTACCTCACCTGCTGGTTCTTCCTAATCCCCCTCCCAAGACCTCTTAATGCTGGAAAATCTCAGGGCTCAGTCCTTGGATGGCTTCCCATTCCTATCCATGCTTATTTTCCTAATGGTCCCATCCAATTGTATGGTTTCAAATATCAAGTCTATGTGGACACTGCCCAGATACATATCTGCATCCCTGGCTTCTCTCCTGGGGGTTGGACTCACCGACTTCCTCAACATCTGTACTAACTTATATTGTCAGAAAGCAAATTCCTGCTTTAACCATCAAATCTGTTCTTTCTCAGTCTTTTCCTATCAAATAATGGCCATGCCATTTTCCAGGTGGTTCAGTATAGAAATGTTGGTGACAGCTGCAAGTCCTCTTCCTCTCTCATATTATATACTAAACTCATTAAGAAATCCTGTAGTTGGGGGTAATCAACAGCTACCTAATTGGACTTAAAGCACACTCAATGGGAGGAAACTCATGTGTGGTACTATAAACATAGCCAAACACACATGGATGGAGAGGTCATAGATCTTAAAGAAAATCCCAAGGCTGTTGCATCCCTAGACAAATATAATTTCTTATTATGTGCAAAATATGGCTCCTTATATTTACAAAGTATCCTTGTCACTACTCAGCAAAGAAGCTTCTTTTGCAACAGAGACTGACTATTACAGAGTTCCATAACTGGTCACACACAGAGATTGTGTGTGTGAATTGCCCAACCCTGTGGCAATGCAACCTCTACACCTAAGGCTCATGGAATATAGAACAAGAGGGAAAAAAACCCACTAATGCATCCTCAATTCTCATCAGTGAAGCTCCTTCATGCAACACAAGGCCCTGAACACAAAAGGTCACAAATGGCCAAAGTGTAGAGAACAAGAGTCTTCAGGGTGTGGGTCCTTGGACTCCTATATTAAACTCCACCCATCCAAGACTCAGGGACCATTGCGGAAGAGTGGGTGAAAAGATTGTAACAGCCAGGGAAGAGGTGCATGACTATATGGAAATAGAGTCCTACAGCCTCCTGGAACCTTGCTCAAATGAACCAACAGTAATGGTGTTAGCATGCAAAAGATCCATGCAAATTCAAGCAGACAGAAACCCAGCACAGAACTGTAGAGATGTGCAGCAGGCCCTAATCTCAGTCAAAGAATTATTGGCAACTAACTGATCACTGCGTGGTGGGGAAGAGGTGACCTTCTTAAAGGAGGAGACTCTTTACATAGGCCAACTAGACCCCAGTGGATTAACTCGTGGTGGGGACTATGGGAGGCGCCAACGAGGAAGGAGGTAGAAAGATGACTAAGACGTTCTTTATTAAATGCACAAAAATCCAATAAAGAATTTACAGAAAAAGAAGAAATCCTGTAGGCTCTTTCTTGAAAATATATTCAGGATCTGACTACCTCTCGACCCCTATGTTGCTAGTTCCCTGAGACGTACCCCTTATATCCCATGCTTGGACACTTACAAACTCCTGGCTTATGTCATCTATGTATAGTTTGTTCTTAATTTAGCACCCAGGACTTTCCTGCTAAATCCGGTTACATCTTATGAAAATCCTCTAGTAGCTCCTCGTCAGGCTTAGAGAAAAAGATAAGTCTACCGCAATGGTTTATAACCCCTGGAAGATCACTGACCTCTCTACTCTCTATGGACGTGAGATGGCCTAGCGGTTAGGAGCGCCGACTGCTCTTGCAGAGGACCTGGGTTCGATCCCCAGCACCCACATGGCGGCTGAAAACCGTCTTTAACTCCAGTTCCAGGGGAATCCGATGCCCTCTTCTGACCTCCGCGGCATTGCACGACACGGGTGCACAAGCCTACATGCAGACAGTACACTCATACACATATGAAAATAAAAAAAAAAAATTAAAAAAAAATATGATCTTTAAATCAATTGACACTCCTCCCGTTGAGAGGTCAAGCGCCTCTTTCATAGGGTTGGCCTCCATTGACGGCTTCACCAAAAGGTTATAGCAAGTCCTACCGCTTGTCATGTAGAGAACTTGCTCATGAGACATGGCTACCATGGGTGAGGGGGTCTCAGCCTAGGGAGCATCAGTGCGGAGAGGGACTGTGCTCCCTAGCTGATGGACTACACGGGGCTCTCGGCTTACGGAGAGGACTTACGTGCCATGGGTGCCCTAGCTGATGTCACACAGAACAGAGATAAGCAGCAGTCTCTGCCCAAATTGAAGCCTCATGAACAAAAAGGTGCCAAGTCATTAAGTTTTGCCACGGTTTGTTACACACAGAGCCGGGAGAGCACCACACGGCAATGCCTACACGCATCTCCATCTGCCACTTGGCTCTCTGCGGCACCCCGAACACCTACGCTCTTGTCTTGGAGACTTGACACTTGCTGTTCACTTCTATGGCCAGCCTACACATATGGCGCTCTCTCTCTCTCTCTCTCTCTCTCTCTCTCTCTCTCTCTCTTTAGGTCGTTAATCACTTGTTATCTTTTCAGTAAGGCCTTGTCTCATAACTGGCAAACCACGCATGCTCTCCGTGTTTCTTCCCCCTTTTTGCTGTTTTTCTCCAGAGAAGCCATCACGTGCTACACTGCACGGTTTACTCATTTGGATCGTCTATGGCATGTCAGTCTCCCAGAGGGAGACCCCACGGTGAGGACTTCGTCTGTGTCTCATTCCCTGCTGATTTCCTATGCTGAGGACGGTGTTTTCCCCAGAGTCCGTCCTCGGCTGATACCTGCAGCTCTGCCGCAGACGTGCAGTGGGCTTTGCGAGCTCATCCCCCGAGCCTTCTTCATCCTCCCCACTCTACTTCCTCTCCAAGGCACCATCTTCCTTCTTCCTACTTTTCACCTGCCTTCTAGGCTAAGGAAGGGATCATTCTTCCTCAGCCATTAGGTGTTCTCCACAAAGACCTCCTTCTTCCTCCCAGAAGAAAAATCTCTTTCTATCATATCCCATGATCATTCCGTATGAGGAATGTTTCTGAAGCTTCAAGGTCAGACCTCAAGCCTCACTCTGTGTGTGTGTGGTATATGCCTGCGTGCACGTGTGTGAGGGTATGCTCACCTGTGCGGGTACCTCTGGAGGCCCCGAGTCTGATGCTGAAGTATTTCCTCAATCACTTCTCTACTTTGTTTTCTTTGAGACAGGGTCTCTCATTGAAACTGGAGATGCCCGCTTCAGGTAGACTGACTGCCCAGTATGTCCCAAGGATCTTCCGCTCTCTGCCACCATGGCTGAGGTTATAGATTCATGCAACAAGGTCCCATTTTTATGTGGGGGCTGTGGTTCTGATCGTGAGTTCCCATGTTTATGAAGCAAACCTATCCCTCAGTAGCTCCTAGGTTAAGGAATAAAAATAACTTCAAGTATATAATGAGTGAAGAAGGAGAGAGGGAGGGAAGAGATCTGGTCATCTATTACTGTGTAAAAACCGCTCCTAAACACAGATGCTTAAAAGGACAATCATTTACTTACTGTGTTCATGAATGTGCAGTTTGAGCAGGGCTCAATGGGGACAGCTTGCCTCTGCTCCACACAGTATCAGCTGGGGCAAATCAATTACAGGATTGTAGTATCTGCTTTTAGGTTTGTGCTTTTAGCTTTTAGAGACTCTCTCAGTCTCATCAAAATCTGACTTCCAAACATTATCAATCTTTAAATCTTAAAAAAAATCCTGACTTAAAGCTCAGAGATGAACCTACTCCCTGTATGTAGCCACATCTATGGGAAGAAATGTCTCTGACCAATGCTGGACACCCTTGGGGTGGTGGCACATTTATAACAATTGAAAAATGCATCAGTGTAGCCACTCAAGTGATTTTTATGCATTTTGATTAAGAAGATGGAGGCTTTGTTTATGTTGTATATCTACTTTATTATAATGCTTTTATTGATGTTTTGTGTATTTCAGACATCATTTCTCAGTTCAGTTTAGACATATTCCCCTTTCCCTTCCCCCTACTCCACCCCAGATCATGAATTCTGCCATAATTGTCCTGCATCTTTCTCTTAGTCTTTTTATGTTTAAGAATTCACATTTTCCACATTTTCCTCCTTTAATTTTATATTACTCTAAAATATGAATACATACTTTCCACTCATATACAGTAATCACAGAGTCTAAAAGTAAGTGGTGGATCTATTCTAGAGCCCATTAAGAGATTTACATTATAACAACATAGTTGCTTTCAGATAAACAGAAATATAACAATTATGTTGTTCAGCTTGCCTTTCATCTGAGGATTTGGTGTTAGCATCCACAAATGAGGGAGACCATTTGCTGCTTGTTTTTCTGGGACTGTGTTACTTCACTTAGCATAATGGCTTTGAGTGCCATCCATTTACCTGCAAAGTTCATGATGTCATCCTTCTTTACCACCGAGTAGTACTCCATTGTGTAGATGTACCACATTTTTGTCATCCACTTGTCTGTTGAGGGGCATTTGGGTTTGGTCCAGCTTTTTGCTATTGTGAAGAGTGCTGCAATAAACATGGATGTGCATGTATCTTTGTGGGAGGATGAGTCTTGTGGGTATATACCCAAGAGTGGTATGGCTGGGTCAGGTGGTAGGCTCATTTTGAGTCTTTTAAGGGTTGTCCACACTGCTTTCCATAATGGTTGTATGAGTTTACATTCCCACCAGCAGTGGATGAGTGTTCCCCTTTCCCCACAACCTCTACAGCATTTGGTGTCTTCTGTGTTCTTGATCTTAGCCAATCGTAATGGAGTGAGATGATATCTGAGAGCGGTTTTAATTTGTATTTCCTTAATTATTAATGATGTTGAACACTTTTTAAGATGTTTCTCAGCCATCTTTACTTCCTCACTGGTGAAGTCTCTGTTCAGCTCTTTACTCCATCTTTTGAGTAGGTCATTTGCTTTCTTCCTTGTTTTTTGAGTAGTCTATATATTCTTGATGTTAATGCTCTGTCAGATGAATCACTGGTAAAGATTTCCTCCCACTCTGTAGGTTTTCTCTTCGCTTCCTTGATTCTTTTGCTGTACAGAAAGTTTTGTGTTTGATAAGGTCCCATTTGTCGACTATTGACCTTATTTCCTGCATGGCTGCTGTCTGATTTAGAAAGTCTTTTCCTACACCTATGTCTTGTAGTTTGTTACCAACTTTTTCTTCTATCACCTTCAGGGGTTCCAGTTTTACATTGAGATCTTTAATCCACGTGGAGTTGATTTTTGTACAGGGTGAGAAGTAGGGGTTTAATTTTGTTCTTCTTTATAAATATAAGCTATGCTTTAGCAAATGATGAGTAAATTAATTAAAAATAGTAATAATCGGGGCTGGGGAGATGACTCAGCAGTTAAGAGCACTGACTGCTCTTGCAGAGGACCTGGGTTCGATCCCCAGCACCCACATGGTGGCTAAGAACCGTCTTTGACTCCAGTTCCAGGGGAATCTGAGGCCTTCTTCTGTCCTTCGTGGCTTTGCATGACACAGGTGCACCAACCTACATGCAGACAGTACACTCACACACATAAAAATAATAAATAAATTTAAAAAATAGTAATAATCACCAAATTTACAAGGGATGAATGCAGTGTTGATTTTCGTTAGGCACAATCCTGAGCACTCCACATGAACTATCTTTTAGTTTATTTTGTTTTTTAAACATTTATTTGTACTCTGTGTGTATGTGGGGTGCTTGCATACCAGTGTATGTGTGGAGTCAGATTTTAGAAGTTGGTTCTCTCTTTCCATGGTTCAGATACCAGGGATCAAACACAAGTGGTCAGACAGCAAGTGGCAGCAGGTGACATAACCCAAGACATCATTTCTCCTGCCCATGAACTACCTTTTAAAAACATACAAAAGGAACTGGAGAGATGGCTCAGCAGTTAAGAGTGCTTATTGCTCTTGAAGAGAACCTAGGTTCAATTCCCAGCACCCATATGGTGGCTAACAACTATCTGTAATGCCAATTGCAGGGGATCCTGCAGGCACTGCACAACATTGGTGCATGTAACACTCATGGAGACAACACACTCAAATGCATAAAATAAAAATAAAATATTTTTAATTAATTAATTAATTAATTATGTGTATGAATGTACTGTCTGCATGTAGGTTTGTGCACCCATGTCGGGCAATGCCATGGAGGTCAGAAGAGGGTCTCGGACTCCCCCGGAACTGGAGTTCTCCTGGAATCGGAGTTACAGATGGTTCTTAGCCGCCATGTGCGTGCTGGGGATTGAACCCGGGTCCTCTGCAAGAGCAGTCGTTGCTCTTAACTGCTAGGCCATCTCTCCAGCCCCAATAATAAAATATTTTTAAAACATGCTAAAAACTAAGGCTTCGCTGTGATCCCTGTTCTACAGAGTGGTGTACTCAGGCACATGTGTGACTGTGTGTTCTACAGAGTGGCGTACTCAGGCACACACGTGACTGTGTGTTCTACAGGGTGGCATACTCAGGCACACGTGTGAACTCATGTTCTACAGAGTGGTGTACTCAGGCACACATGTGAACTCATGTTCTACAGAGTGGTGTACTCAGGCACACACGTGACTGTGTGTTCTACAGAGTGGCGTACTCAGGCACACGTGTGAACTCATGTTCTACAGAGTGGTGTACTCAGGCACACACGTGACTGTGTGTTCTACAGAGTGGTGTACTCAGGCACACGTGTGACCACGTGTGGGAAGAGCAGCACAGGATCCAGGCAGGCAGACAGACTTTGGGGTCCCTTTGTCAATCATTACACAAGCCCAAGGTGACTGGAAGATGAGGCAGGAGAGACGTCAGAGCCCATCTTGGTGAGGTAAGGATGACTTCCAAAGGAGGTGATTTCTAAGCCAAATCACAAAGGATAAACAGGGATAGAGTCTAATAAAGAGACCAAAGCAGAATTTGCAGGATTACCAATGAGTTCCAGACAGTGTATTAGGGGCAGAGAATCCAAAGGAATATAAGATATGGTTTTTGACTTATAGACAAAGAAGTTAAACAAATCATTAGGAGAGAGTTGGTTCTTCCATAAGTGCACATAAGCCACCTCATGAAGGTGGAAGGCATCAAGGGCCAGGCCAGGCCAGTCATTCATTGAGGGCTTCCCAGACGAGGTGGCCATTGAGCTAAGCTCTGAAGGAGAGTAAGAGTTCACCAAGTAAACAAGCAACATATTCAGTGAAAGACACAATAAAAGTCTTCCTCTTGTTACATGCAATTTACTCTTTTTATGCCTCAACTTCCAATCTGATGATTGGGCACAATGACAGCCCTTACCTCAAAAAAATTCCTGTGAGAACGAAGGCAATAAAACCTGTAAACAGTGAGAACAGTGCACACGAATACATGAGAAGTCCCACGTGAGAGCTGAATGTGATGGCAGGCACCTTTAACCCCAGCACTCAGGAGGCAGAGGCAGGAGGATGTCTGTGAGATTGGAGGCAGCCTGGTCTACAGAGTGAGTCAGAAGGAGGAGGAGGAGGAGGAGGAGGAGGAGGAAGGAGGAGGAGGAGGAGGAGGAGGAGGAGGAGGAGGAGGAGGAATTTTCCCCAGACGAAAGGTCAGACTGGCATTTAACCTTGTTGGATCTCCTTCCAGTGGCATCTCATTTCCCTTCACTCCAGATCCCTCTTCCCTAGCCCCTGCTGCAGGTGTCCAGCAGAGAGGTGACCAGGGAAAGGCATCCCTGGGAATTAAGCACTCAGCTGGTGGTCATCAAGATTGGCCTGCATCTTAACACTGGCGCCCGACCAACTCTAAGTGGATCTAATTACTTTTCGATGGAGCATATAGTTAAAATTTGACAAGCACATAAACTTAATGACCTATCTGCAGGCATAATTACCACCAAACTGATTTTTAACTGCCAGAGAATATGCCCAGAGGCTGTTGTTCAAAGTCCCCTAGTAAAACAGACGTAAGGCTCGGGACAGTGGGGACAGTGTGAAGATGAGCTGCTGAGTAGCCACGGGTGGAGCTGAGTGTCTGCCCAGTTCGTGGTTGCAGACACAATGCAGGGAAGCAAGCCATCCAAATGCATCACTTGAATCCTGTTTGCCTGTTCTGACACAGAGGAAGATAAGAAAGAGAATCAGTCAGGGAAGTGTAAGATGCAGAACTATAAAAATAAACTGGGCGTCCCCAACACTTATTTGTAGATGCATGCTGTCTAAACATCGAGGTCTTCCCTCTGCTGTGTCCATGTCGAGATTGTCTTGCTGGTTTCTTTTTTCCTTTGGTCCTCATCAGAAAGGCTTTCTTTACTATCTCCTTAATTCCAGCTTTTGTTTGATTTTTTTTTCTCTCCATAAAAGTAGACAGCCACATAGATGGGTGATTTCAGAAACACTGTTTCTCGCCCACGGCTCCATGTTTTGCTGCTTAGTCGAGTCTGTGCCCCTCCTCTTCTCTGATGGAGTCCTCACCAGCCCTTGAAGAGGAATGTGTCCCTGTGCATAACCCTGGAGCTGGTTGGAGTCAAAGCTATGACACATGCAGCAGCCAGATGTTCGGAGAGTAAGAACAGGAGCTAAGTTCACACAATTGTTCTGCCTGCCGTCCCGCTTTCCACAGAGGCTCTTTCCTGTGGGCCGCAGGACACACTGCCAGCGGCTCGGCTCTGAGCGTGTTCACAGCCAGCCCAGCCTGTGCTTCAGGAGTCACTCACAGGCTGCCTTCCTTTTCCTGTGCAGCTGGTGTTTGCAGAAGGCCATGATTTGGAAGTTGATTTATTTACTTTGCTTTTTTTAAATGAATGGACATAGATGTCTGTTTGTTGAAACAATTAATAAACTCTACTGATACCATTTGAATTTAACAAAAAAAAAAATCCTTGGTGTGTAGGTGAAAATCTAAAGACTTAGAATTTTGGAACATTGATGATGGAATTGTGCTACTCAGAGCTAAACCAGAGGATAAAAAATTATCCTCTGGTTTTAAAGATTTTAAAGACAAAATCTTTAAATACACACACACACACACACACACACACACACACACCAATACCAACAACTGCCCAGCTCCTCCTTTCACTCTCCAGCCTGGGATTTGTGAAGGAAGCTTAGAACTTTCACTGGTGGAAGCCAACAGGCTGTGCTTTGGGTCACCCCATTTTATTACTGTCCTCAAAGACTTTGAGAATGATCAGATATCCTCAGATATAGAGAGGAAGAGAATATTCCAGAAAGGGCCTCTTCCTCTTGGGTCAGTTCCTTCTCCTCCTCTTCAATCTTTTTAAAAAAGTTGGGAGATCTGAGAGGCAAGCATGGAGTACAAATAGAACAAACAGGGTTAGTCTACAGAAGTCACTTTAAAGGAGTTTATCCTTAATTTTGAGGAGTGATACAAGCATACACAGTGAGTTAGAAGCCTCAAAAGTGGACTCAGTGAAAATTCATTCTCTTCCACTTCTACCTAACAGCCACCAAGTTTCTGTCCAGAAGAGACTGCTGTCACATTTCTAGAACACTCTTCAGGAGCCGTCCCATCTACATATAAACATTCAAGCAAGTATATGCTTCTTAGATACACAGATCATAATGCATAATATGCACTGCTCTGCATCTTGCTCTTTCCCCTTAGCAATCCCATCAGACAAGGGTGCTTTTACTGCCCGTGAAGCTGTCAAGAGAGAAGTGGTTCTTTGGCTCAATGACCTGCACCTGGTTCTGGCTTATTGAATGGACAAAAACAAGGTGCCAAGACAAACTCGGCCTCTGCCACAGGTATCCTCTTTAAAATCTTAACGTTTTCAATAACAGAAAGCGTATAGTGGGCATGGGATGAATGACATTGACTAGAATGCTGTAGACGCTGGGGGTTTGAAAGGAGAGGCACTCTACAGTGTTGCAAAACAAAGTCCATTGCTTCCTTCCCCGCTTTAGCAAGTGGATTAAACTTACCGGCCACCACAGCATCATTTTTGCTAGGTAAAAATGTCAAGGGTCTGGAGAGATGGCTCCATTGCTGACATGCTGGCCAAGCAAGCACGATCCTCTGAATTTGGATCTAAAGCATGCATATAGAGATGGGGTTTGGCAGGGTGCGTCTCTCACTGCAGTGCAGGGACGGCAGAGGCAGATCCCTAATTCTTGTTGGCTGGCCCACGAGTGGATGAATTCCGGGATCAGTGAATGATCGTCTCTTGAAAACATAGTGGAGAATGATAAAGGAAGACAATCTCTGGTCTCCACATGCATTCACATGTGCACACACACCGCACGAATCTGGACATAGACCACACATACATATGCATCTAAAAATAAAAATCATTAAATAATTAATTGAATCATTATCATTATTAAAAAGATCTTTAGGGGACTAGAGAGTTGGCTCAGTGGTTAAGAATGATTGCTGGGGGCTGGAAAGATGGCTCAGCAAGTAACAGTCCTGGTTCTTGCAGAGGACGGGGTTTGATTCCTGGCACCCTCATGTTAGCTAACAACCGCCTATAACTCCAGTTCCAGGAGGATCTGGTGCCCTCTTCTGAGCTCTGCAGGCATTGAACAATATGAGGTCTATATGCAGGCAATACACTCAGACACATAAAAGAAAAACAGTGACTGCCGATAATCCAGAGGGACTGAGTTCAGTTCCCAACATTCACATCAGACAATTCAACTGCCTGTAACGCCACCTCTAAAAGATCTGACACCTTTTCATGGCCTCAGTGGGCATCTACACCATGTGCCATACACTCACATACATAAAAATAAAAATAAAGATCTTTGGGGACAATAAAAAATTAACAGTCTAGATATGATGTGAGGGAGGTAGAAAGGGAACAAGCTGGAATCAGGCAGATCTGGGTGCTAATACTAGATAGTTCAGATATTAATTCATACAAGTGATCTAACCTCTCAGGGCCTTGAGTTTTTTTTTTTTTTAGGTGTTTTTGTATTTCTTTTTTTCCCTCTTTTATTTGTTTATTTTTTAAGGGATTCTACAATATAATAGCACAGTTGTTTTCAGATAACATTGATGTTACTCAGTTTGCCGTACAATTAGGTAATTGGTACATTTTTTTGGAGTGAGCCAAATTATTAAGCATAAACAATGAATGTAAGTAACATTCATGTAAAACCAATTTGCAAATATCTATGTCCAAATTTTGAACAACCCAAGGTTCCCATAGTCCAGTTGGAGAAGCTTGTATGCACAAGCATGTTGATCAAATAGGAGTCCAGTCTATATTGCTGTAGTCTCATGATTCACCCCAATCTCTCCACAGCCCTCACATTCTACCACACCTCCTCCTCCACAAGTTGTTCCCCAGGCTTTGGGAAAGGTGGAGTTTCTTTTATGTAAAATAGAAATGCACACTTTAAGGAATGATTGAGACAATTTGTTGTTTGTTAAAATCATGGTCGACACCTGTAATCCTGGAACCTGGGAGGTTAAGGCAGGAAATTCGGGAGTTCAAGAGACCTTTCCTCGGGCAATGTAGGAGTTGACTATTACTGTGATGATGCTGTAGTAGCAAACAATCCCTAATCCCCATGACTTGAAACAACAAGCATTGTATCACATTCACTGGTCAGTTCACTGGGATTTGGCTTCTCTCAGCCATTCTTGCCTGAGCCTGTCTGGCCTCCAGGCTTTGGGTCAGGTTAGATATGCTTCACCTGTCTGATTTCAGGCAAAGAACACAATTACCTGAAGGCATGCTCACAAAAGAGGGTGGAATGGAAGAGGGCCGCACGAATGGACTGCTTCACATGCTCGGTTTATAACTGGTGCTTTACCACTTCTGCCAGTGTTGTTTTTTATTTTGCTTTTGTATTTATTTTTAGACATGTTTTTGCTGTGTAACCTATGCTGGCCTTGAACTCATGCTCTAGCCTAAGCTGACCTGAACTAACAGGGATCCTCCTGCCTCAGACTCTGAGATTCAAAAATGCAACACTGAGCCTGGCCGCCCATGTTTTGTTAAGACTACCAAGAACAAAGTCAATGTGGTAAGAAGAATACTTTTCCTGTAGTGAGCCACGTACTACTAGCCCCTGGCACAGTACTGGGAGCCGAGCAGGCTCACATAAGTATGAACCGTTACCATTACAGCACAAAGCAGGAGAGTCATAGAGGGGCACGGAATTTATGAACATTCTAAAATACACCGGAAAAGTAACTGTTTTTTTTTAAAAAAGGCTTTTAAAAGTCAATCAGTTTGTAATTTTGCTCTAATCAGAGTTGACATATATAGCTCTTCTGTATGAATTTGAAAACAGGTGTCCCTTCTAAGCAGATGTGCCCCAGGCCAGGCATGGCAAGTGCAGGAGCAAGATCCTCCTTCCACAGGAACAAATGTGCTCTGCACAGAGCCCATGCTTGCAAGCTTGGTGAGCAGGAGATCTGACCCTTTGGTGGGGCTGATTGCGCACTGTACAGCCTGTGAACCACCGGCTCTGTCCCTGCTCCCGAGAAGGAAAGGTGGCCTCAGAGTCGCATCCTGTACGGGGCTCTGCTTCAACACTGCCATCCCCCTGAGCAATTTCTTTGGTGCTTTGAGTCACAGCTTCCTTTTTTATTTTTTTATTGTTATTAAATGTTTCCCATAAATCATACATCATTTTCCAATCGAATTTAGAGTCACTTCCCTTTACATGTCTTGCATCATTTTCTGAGTCTATCCAGAGGGATTTTTTTTGTTTTTTTTTCCAGTTCTTTTGTTTGTTTTTGTTCTCTCTAACTTGTACTGCTTCAATATATATATATATACATATATACATAATTATATATACATAAATTTATATATACATAGTTATATATACATAAATATATACATACATACCCATATCACCTGAATTGGAGGATTTTTTTTTCTAAAAGCACTTCCTTAAGGAAGTGCTCAGAGGTTCCTCCTTGGCAAGCCCAAACAACCATCAATCCTGCCCTTGTGCTCCACACTGGGGTCTTTCCCTCCCATGATCCCCCAAATGAAGTCCATTAAGCACATGTCCTGTCTTGATCCCCCTGCACTGGCCTCCATGATAGAGCCCGGGTAGTCCAACAATGGCAGTCTATACTCTGACAAGGCTGAAATCCCCTTAGCTGCTTAGTCCACAAGCTGGGTATCTCAGCAGTCCCCATCTGGCACTGAAGGTTTGAAGGATTCTTGGAGAGACATGAGTCTTCAGTCCATATTGGAGGGTTAAAAAGCTTCTTTTCCACCTTTCGAGTTATAAACTAGAAATTTAGCGCTATCAGAACGGAATGGTATCTATTTCCCTGAACCGTAGCACTTCTCGCCTCCCATCTGAATCCAGACCCAGCTGACCCAGCAGCTCCCAGGCAGCTCTGGGCTCCATAGGCTGGGATCACAGAAAGATGCAGAGACTCACACAACTTAATTTCTTTCATCCTGATTGACAGGATAAGGACAGAAAGAAACAGGAGGGAACTCTAACAGAAGCTTTCTAAGACACTGACATTATAAGCTTGTGGGCAGATAGCTGCTCGTGGAGAGCAGTTGCAAGGCAGCAAACTAGAGAGGCACAAGCCCCGGGGGGCAGACCCTTGTGCGTACACATGGCAATTACTGTAAGGAAGGGTATAGAACTCTATCTTGAATTGCTTATTTAGAAGATTAACTAGTAAAAGATTGGCAGGAAACTGTTCCGCTGTACAGAATAGTAACGTTCCTCACCTTAATCCTAGAGGTGGAGAGGAGAGAGGGGGGCAGAAGTGGGAGAAAGGGACAGGGAGGAGGCAAGGATGGGGGACCCAGGAGGGGACAAGAGCAAAGGCAGGAGCTATGTCAGCTCTGCTCCCCAGCATCAAGCCCAGGGCCTGGCCTGAAGAGGTCCTCACTAAGGTGACAGTGACCATGTAGAAGGGAAGGGCAGAGAAATTTCAGTACTGGCCTCTGTGATTTTTCAAAAAGTAGGGCATCCCAAGAGCCTACCACGCAGTTACACATCTTATTTGCACAGCTAGCATGCTTGGTATCACTCACTCATCTGGTCCATCCTTCCTTTATCATCCTCAGAAATCTGCACCCTCCCCCCAGGCAGAGCGGAGACAAGCCCCCCTTGGCTTGCTTGCTCTACGCTCTCTCTTTGGTTTTCCTGTTTGCTTGCTTTAAGATTCTGTTAGACACTTCCTCTGAGGCCTTTCTGCCAGCTGACTGGTGGGTATTTGAATGCTGGGGCTCAGGGCCTTTTGCTCCAGTGACACTTTGAGGCTTCCCTTAGCAAGGCTGCAGTAATAACAGCCTTCTCTGGAGATGTCAATGGCAGGCTCTGCACCTGCTGTGGAAGCAGAGTCTCCTGGAAAACATGTTCCCCATGCGACTGTCCTTGGACACTATCCAGAAACAAGGCTGAGCCTCTTCTCACCCTTCAAAACGGAACTGAGATCATTGAGGTCTAAAGTGATCACTCTAAGGAATAAGTCCGGCCGGGCGTGGTGGTGCATGCCTTTAATCCTAGCACTTGGGAGGCAGAGGCAGACAGATCTCTGTGAGTTCAAGGCCAGCCTGGTCTGCAGAGTGAGCTCCAGGCCAGCTGGGACTAAAGGGAGACCCTGTCTCAAAAATACCAAAAAAAAAAAAGGAATAAGTCCCATGATTGGGATACCCAGCCTCCTTTCTAGACTTTTCCAGATCCATTCAGGACCTAGCTGCTAGTGTGGAGAGTCAATATTCCAAGGCTGGAATGTTTATTTAGAAATAGTCATGAGGCTTGATTTAATATAGTGAAAGAAATGAATGCATGCTAAATACAGCCCAATTATCACTGCATTAATTCGTCAGGATTGGCAGTTGGCATCGGCTGGGAGGCACACCTCAGGACTCATTAATAGGCTCAGCTGAAATCACTGTGGCTGTGGGACCACCCCACCCCTACCTCCAAGCCAGATGACTCCACCATATCTGGATGCCTTTCTCAGAAAGCAAGGAGGGGTTATTTTAATTTTAGTTGGAAATGGACAAGCTGAGGCATGGCAGGGAGTGTGTTATGACACCCTGGATATGCACTGTAACCCAAGTCTAGGTTCTAGACAGTAAGTGATTATTCAGAAATGGAAGAAACTGCAATGTGCTACAGGGAACCCAAGCTTCCTCACCTTCTCCTAGACCACGCAGCATAGTGTGAGCATCCACACCGTGAGTCCGCAGTCATGTATACACTCTACTACAAGTGGCAGTGGCTCAGCAAATGAGATATCTATTCACAGTTATGAACTGTGCTGGATTCTGCTCAACTTCATATGTTGGATTTCTAAGCACGATTACCTAAGAGTGGGACTATATTTGGAGATAAAGCCTTCAAAGAAGCGATTAAATAAAAATGACCATTCAGTAGGCTCTTGATTATTCAGGATTCTTTAGAGAAACAGAACCTTTAGGATGTATACATGTACACAACACATGCATGAACACACTCATGCATACGCTCAATAGGGAATTGGCTCACAAAATTGGGAAGGCTAGTCGATCTCAAGGCCTGGAGTATGAGTTGGAAAGCTGGAGACCTGGAGAAGCTGATGGTTTAGTTCTGGTCCAAAGGCAAAGGACCAGTACCCAAGAGAATGAACAGTGTAAGTTCTAATCTGAAGCCTATGGGTAGAGGCCCAGGAAGAGAAGTTTTAACAGGAATTCGAAGGTTGCCAAAAGTTGTGGTCCCAGGCAAAAGTCAATCAGGAAGAATTGTTTCTTATTCAGAAGAGAGCAACACTTTATTGCCCTCTGGCTTTCAGCTGGTTGCATGAGACCATCCACATTAGGAAAGAAAATCTACTTCACTCGGTCTACTGATCAAAATGTCAATCCCATCCAGAGGTCTCAAAGAACTCTGGGATAATGTCAGAGTATCCCATGACCTGGTTAAGTGGACAGAATATTAGTTACTAAAGTCTATCCAACCTGTCTGGTGTCCCAAAAGAAAAGAAAATTTGAGCATACAGATAGCAGGAGCTATGTTCATAGAATAACGTCCACAGGAAGACATGGCAAGAAAGGAGAAAGGCCTCGAAGACACCAAGCCTCGTGATAACCTGATCTTGAACTCCAGAACCACAAGAAAGGCCATTTGTTGCTTTAAGCCACCCAGTCTCTGGTGTTTTGCTGGGTGCCCGTAGCAAACTAACTCGATAGCCGCACGGAGGGTACTGAGCTCTGGTACTGCTCAGTGACTCCTGCACACATCTTTGAAGTCATTTTGGACTCTCCTTGTGCAGTGGCCATAGAAATATGAAATGCTCAAGAGAGCACTGATAGCAACAATGGATTATTCTGCCAAGGAGATGCTAGCCAGGGGACCCAAGCCCCCCCCAAAAAAAGGTTAAGGCTTATTGCCTGTAAACCGGGATATCTGCAAGAAAAGAGGTGGTAAGGTCCGCCCTGCTGTCAATGACCTGATGTAACCATGGGAGGATTGTATCGAGATCGCACTACAAGTATACAGTTGGTCTCTGGAATACCAGAGTGTTACCAAAGGCCACTGAATCAATAAAGCAAATGTTGGTCTCCTTGAGTCAAGCAAGACTCTTCCACCAACATCAGCTACACCCCAATTGCTTGGAGATACTGTGCAGCAGTGGCAGCCATATGTCTGTATATCCCAACTTTATTTGATTATTAGCTCTCTCCTTGGAGGAATAACTCATGGATGTCACCACAAGCTTATACCTTCTAGTGATTAGGAGATTTATATGCCACAGTAAGGCCTTGTCATCTCTCTTCAGGAAAAAAAAAAAAAGTAAATCAGGGGATAACACGCAACCATCCGAAACATCTGTTCATACAGCCAAAGTAAGGCTCTACCATACATAACTACAACTGTTTAGAGAGTACATTATATATATCTAACGACTTATGCTCATTACCAGGATTGAAAGCCTGTCCCTGGGCAATCGGTCAGCTCATGAAAGGAAACATAAAGAACTGATTAGAGTCCACAAACGACATCTCCAGACAAACTAGAGACTGTTTGTGCTTCTTGTCCACCGGTGCCCCATCTCTAAGCCTAAGGAACAATACTGTGGAAGAGGAAGGGAGTGGTTATTGTCCAGGGGTCTCAATAGGGAGGTGGAATGGTAAAGACCCTCGTGAGCCAATATTAGTCTGGACCACTTATTTGTGTTCACTTGATGAATCATTCAAAGGCTCCTCCACGCCCTGATAGGTGGGAGCCTTGTGGCTGTTGTGAGGGCATAGGGCACAACTGCTTGCAATTGGTTTTAATATGAGATGAGCTGTGCAAGAGAAGAAAAAAAAAAAGGAGCTAGATACATGACATTTGAACTAACTGGGAATATAACATCATCGCGAGTTGTTATCTCAATATTTATGAGTTTGGAAATATTGGGATTCGGTCCTTTTAAATTCTTCTGAAATACACGACCACACACAATGGAACCACTGTTCTTTTACTGTTGATAAGGACAGTTTCAAAGGAATCAAAAGCTTAAATTCTTACTGCCCAAATAAGTAGAAAGTCTTAGTCAAGTCATATAGCGTTAAAGAAGAAAAGTGTTTATTGGGAAAAATTATTTACAGCTACTCAACTCTGCCAAGGCTTTCATCCACCAAGTATAGGATATTTTAGGCTTAGTGAATTGTTTAGATTAGTTTAAATTTAAGGTGTAGGGTTTGGTGGAAATGGTAATATCCAAATGAACTTAATTGGGAACTTAAATGTTAAATTGTGGTTTATTTATAATTTGTACTGGGTTAAGGGTATAACAAATGGCCTATATATTTTTTCTGAATAACAAAATATCACATTATAAACACTTTCTTTACTTTTTTTTTGTAGGGTGCATTTAAGGAACCCCTATTAGCTTAAATTTCCTTTCCCAAATAAGAGCAACACAGTCAATGAGAAACAGTTTGGATAAAATTTAATGAAAAGCTTATGCCTTGGCCCTGGTTATGGGTATGTGTAAACACACTTAGGCATTTCTAGGTCAAACATAAAAACCGAAAACCAAAAAAAAAAAAAAAAAAAAAAAAAAGAGGGAGGTGGGAGGTGGGGTAATATCCCAGTTCTGGAAACAAATAGAAAAATCTGTGCCCCAATCCTATTGTAAATTTTCAATTTCTGGATCTTGAAACTAATAAGGTGAGAGAATTTGTTATGTGTCCCACAGGTAAAAGATCACCATCTAAAATGCCTGAAAAACATACGATTATGGCTGTGCAGGATGAACTGGGGATATGCCAGCAGAGAGTGTTGACCCACTCTGAAATTATTAAGAATGCAACCTCAGATGCCTGAGACACTGGACACGAGCATCATTTGAATAATTTGGGGTTGACTGTTTATAATGGCCCAAATGAAGTTTACCACCCTATCGAAGTTTGCTGAGAAACCTTCCTACCTCTCCCCCTTTTGGATAAAGAAAAACATGATGGTAATGAAGCCACTCCGTAACAGAGGCCCAACTGGGTTACAGTGGTTATTTCCTACTAAAAACAGAGCATAACGTATTAACTGATTATAGGCATAGGAACTGTGAAAGGATTTTCCCTAACTAGAGGTCCGCAACTTCAATAAGTAAAGTGTTTATAAGTTGTGTATTAAGCAAAATATATTACACGGAAAGCTCTGACATCAGCAATGAATTATTCTGCCTAGGAGATGTTGGCTAGGGGATTCAAACCCGCTCCCCCCAAATTATAAAGGCCTTTTGCCTATAAGGTGGATATGTGCAAGGAGAAAGGCAGAAAGTCCCTGTTGTCGAAGACTGTGTGAGCAATGAAAAATGTTAGGAGACGTCACTTGCTAGCATAGAACTGGCCTCTGAAATGCAAGAGAACATTACCAAAGGCCACTAAAGCAACACAACAAATATTGGTCTCTCTAGAGACAAGCAAGACCTCCATCAATATCAGCACACCTCAACAGCCTGGAGATACGTGCAACAGTGGCAGCCAAGTGTCTATATATATCCAAATCTATTTGGCTATTAGCTCTCTCCTTGGAGTGAATAATCACAGCTGATGCCACAAGCTTGGTCCCTCGGTGGTTGGGCGTTGTTGTGAGCCACAGTAAGAATTTGTCACTTTTATAGAGAAAACACAGTTTGCGGATTAGCATGCCTTCCAAGCATCTGTGTCTATGCTCACAGCTTAGCTTGACATAATAAGTTGGTACTGCTTAAAATGCCTGTACATCCAATAGCTGTGCTTTGTTAGTTAATTGACTAAAAAAAAGGGTATCAAACCCTGGAAAGCTGTCAATCCATGAAGGGAAACAACCTGAACAGACTGGAGTCCAAAATGACAACTCCAAAGAAATTAGACTGTTTTCTTCTCACCCACTTGTGCCCCTTTCCCAAAGCCCAGGGAACAAACTGCGGAAGAGGAGGCGTGGTAGATTGTAAGGGCTGTGGAGAGATAGGGGTGAATCATGAGACTACAGGAATATAGTCTGGACTCCTGATTGATCAACATGTCTGTGCATACAAGCTTCTCCAACTGATCTATGGGAACCTTGGGTTGTTCAAAATTTGGACATAGATACTTGCAAAATGCACCAATTACCTGATTGTATGACATAATGAGTGACGTCAATGCTATCTGCAAACAACTGTGTCATTGTATTGTAGAATCCCTTAAAAAAAAATAAATAAAAGAAAATAAAAATCAATTGGATCAAGAAAAAAAAAAGAAATATGAAATGCTGATTGGATGGAAGCAGGGCTCAAGAGTGGGGGCTTTCTCTTGTGGGGCTTCAGGATAAAAGGACCGACCACTCTAATGCCCGGCTGAGCCATTTTATTAGTCAAAATTGTGTCCCATGACCACCTTGCCCTGTCAGAGCAGCTCAAAACTCCTAAGCCTTTCATCATACTTTCAGCTAAAATAAGGATGGGGCATGGGGTAGGCGCTGAAAGAGCTGACCTGCAGCTGTGCTGCAACTCGCCTGCAGAAATGGACAAGCTTAGAGTTTCCCAGGACGGAAGTCCCGCCCAGCAGCTACTACATGAAGTCTTAGGGGTTGAAAGGCTGGCTGAGGGTACTTACCCTCATTGGTGTGTTTTCTGTCTCTCTTGGAGCAGCGAGACCCCTAGTGGTGGTTTGAACGAGAACTCCCCCCACCCCTTTGTCTCCAGCAGCTCCTGCTGTTGGAGAGGTCATGGACTTTGCAGGAAGTATAGGCTTGCTGGGGGAAGCGAGTCTCTGGGCTTTGAGACTTCCTATCCCCGCCAGTTCGCCCTCTCTGTTTGCAGCTGGAGACATGATCTCTCAGCTTCCGGCTCCAACCTGCATGAGTGCCAGTCTCCCAGGCACGATGACTTACTTACCTTCTGGAACTACAAGGCCCAAATAAACTCTTCCATAATTTGCTTTTGGCTATAGTGTTTTATCCCACCAACAGGAAAGTAACACACACACACCAACTCCACCTGGACCTGAGCAGCTTCAGTACCTGGGGCTGACCAGGGGCCTGGCTGTAGGCTCACACCCTCTCCGTAGGGAGTGTTGTCCACAGCCTTCTATCAATGCTGTGTTTTGCTGTGTATGGTCTTGTATGAAACACTTCACCTAGTGGTGTGGTTTTGGCTTCCCAAGTAGCTCCCAACCAGATCCCAGATCCCATAGATAACCAGCAGAGGAGAGAGAGAGAGACAGAGAGAGAGAGAGAGAGAAGTAATTCCTTTGTGGAGTAAATTTCACCACAGGAGATGCACACTAGGTAGATAAGTTCCCTCTTCCTTTCTTGTGTGAACATCTATATTTTTCTCCGTGGGAGGCATCCTACATGGCTAGGTTCTGCTCATTAATTTCTTGCAGCCACTAAAAAAAGTGGCTCAAACTGGATGGCTTTAAATAGAAACTCTGGCAGTTCTGAAGGCCAGAAGTCCATCGTTGAGGTGTGAGCAACGCCTCACTCTTGAAGGCTCTAGGGGAGATTCAGTTCCCTGCCTGTTCCAGCTTCTGGTGGCCCCGCAGGAGCCTTTCCTTGAGCTTCACCTGTCTCTGCTCTGTCTGTGCTCACACTCCCTCCTCTTCTGTCTGTCCATCTCACCTGTATATCTCTCCTTTTAAAAAGTATTTTATTTATTGTTATTTTATGTATATGAGTGTGTTACCTGCATGTATATAAGTGTGCCCATGTTGTACAATGCCTGCAGAGGTCAGAAGAGGGTGCCAGATCCCCTGGAACTAGAGTTAGTCACCATGTGGGTGCTGGAATTTGAACCAAAGTCCTCTGAAAGAGCAGCCAGCACTCTTAAATGCTGAGCCATCTCTCCGGCCCCTTTACCTGTATATCTCTTGACATTGCATTTACGGCCCACCCAGATATAGTAGGATACATGTTAGGATGATACCTTTGCTGTAAAATACTTACATCTGTAGACTCTGTCTAGATACTGAGTACCTTATAAACAGAAAATATTTCTCCCAGTTCTAGAGGTCAGAAAGTCCAACATCAAGGTCCTGGCAGATTTGGTGTCTAGTGAAGGTCTGGTCTGGTCCATAAAGCATGCCTTCTAGCTATGTTTGAACAGTATGAGCATCCTAGCTCTCTAGGGCCTTATTGTATAAGGTCACTGATCTCAATCAGAAGGCTCAACCTTCCTGACAAACCTCCTCGAGATGCCACTTCTTACTACAAATCCCCTTGAGGGTTAGGATTTCAATATGTGAATTCGAAGCAATGACACCAATAATACATGGACAGCCTAAGCTCTGACATAAGATAGGCCTGGATTCAAGTACAGGTTGTGTCCACTACTAGTAATATGACCTCGGACAGGGCATTCAGTTATCATCTCTAAGCCTCAGATGACCTTCAAAAAGAGTGGTAAGAATTAATTCTTAGTTGTGGGGCTTGAGAGATGGCTTAGCAGTTAAGAGCAGTTTGCAGAGGACCCGGGTTTGATACCCAGCACCCACATGGTGTCTAACAACCATCTGTAACTCCAGCTCCAGAGATCTAATACCCTTTTCTGACCTCTAGAGACCCTGTGCCACATGGGCATGCTTACATACATCCAGGCAATACATTCATGCATGTAAAATAAAAATCAATAAAATATTTAAAAAATAAAACAACAGAATTCTTAGCTGTACAAAGATTAACACAAAGTGCTTAGCAAAAACACCTTACACGTAATAGGTACTGAGCACATATTAGCAATTATGATTTATATATATCCAGACCCATTCTCTAAGGGTCTACTCTCTAATCATGTTACTAAGTCTTCTAGGGTTCTGGGTCAGTGCATCTGGATGGTGGCCCATATATGTGGGAGCTTCTCTTGCTACGAGCAGGTACAGCGCAGTCCTGCTAAGGGAAGGGGAACACATGCAGCCATAAACAAACTGGCCTCGTTCCCACAGTGTGGTCAGGAGGCTGCAGTTTATTTTCAGTTCTTATGATGGAAATTTGAAGAAGAGCAAAAATGGTTTCCCATAGGCTCTTGTGTCAGTGTTGAGAGAGATAATAAAGTTTTCAGCGTCTCCCATGGCTTGTCTCCAGCTAGCTGGTCCATTTCATTTCCTACAGTTCTCTCCACAGGTCCCGGATCCTACCTTGCTGATCTATTACCAGTTTCCAAACAGACTCAACTTCACACTATACTTAGGGCCTCGTGTGCCCTCCCACCATTGATAGTTCAGTTTTTCATGCATGCATGTACATTCAAAATGCAGAATGCCATGCTAACTTATCTTGTGTGAACACTGGAGTAATATGATGAAGTACGAGATAGTCTCTGTCCTTACATAATTTATAGATTAGGAAACAGAAAAATATTCATGTCCTTCTAATTAAATGTGGTCAGCCTTCTGAAAGGGATACTATTGGGAGATATAGGAGCCAGCAGTAGAGAAAGCAAACCCACAATCTCCTTACCAAAGCCTCATCCTGGCCCCTCAACACCCAGCAGTCACTCCAAACCCGTCAGGATGGACCAGTCCTATGTGTGTTGACATAGTTTACTAAGTAATGTTGAATAACACTTACTTTGTGTTGGGTTTTGAGTTAAAAGTGTGTCTGTGTGTGTGCGTGCGTGTGTGTGTGTGTGTGTGCGTGCGTGCGTGTGTGTGTGCGCGCGCGCGTGCATGTGTGTGTGTGTGTGTGTGTGTGTGTGTGTGTGTGTTACTAGAAATGGAACTCAGGTGGAGATGAAACCCAGATATACACATACTCTAAGCAAGCACTCTACCACTGAGCTACACCCCAGCCATGAACACTTGACACACATTGTCTTCCTGAATCTTTACATCACTCTCATTAAGTCAGTCATCCTCACTCTCAAGCACCCACCATGCTGAGTCATTCTCGCCCTCCTTTCTCTCTTCCTTCTACCCCCATCACTTTCAGAGATTACATTTATTTATTTCTTCATTTCCATGCTTTATTGTCTATTTTCTTCCATTAGAATGAATGAGTTCTTTAAAGGCAAGAAAGGTCAGGTCCCCTAAGTTAGGTCATTCATAGATCCTTGACACTTAGCTATCCAGTACAAATTAGGTCTTCAATGAATGCTTCTTGGATGAATTTATGAATATAGCCAGTCATATCTCCAGTAAGGGGCTAAGGTGAGTTTAAACATAGACATGTCTTTTGTGAAGTCCAGAATCGAATTCTTTTTATGGGCTTCCTGCTGTCCATCTTACTTTAGAGCTTCTCCAGTCCTGCCTGTCTTCTCTTCATGGCTCTGAGGGCGATGGTTCACCTCATGGTGCTCTCCACAGCCTCATCGCCCCAGCTTCTGTGGGGACATGTCTTGTTCCCCAGTTACTCCACCCATATTTGCTGAGCTGATTTGAATATGTTTCCATGACAACACCAGAAGAGGAGGAAGGGCTCTGAGCTCCTGTATGATTTTCCTCTCCTGTCCATTGAGATCAGCACGACAGACTAGAAGATTCTTCCTCAGAGCTTCCATTGGGGAGATCCACGGGCCCACTCCAGGCCGAAGATGACTCTAGGAGGGAGGCTTTATTTCGATGCTGAGCACACTGGATCTCTCTGTGAGGTAATGCCGGTGTCCAGCTTGAACCATCAGATTCCATGCAAGGTTTTAAACCAGTTTCAGCATAAGAATTGAGGTCCAAGTCCTTGAGATTCTTAGAAGATCATGGGTGACTTTGAATATCATGGGCCTCTTACATGGCAAGGTTCTCCCTAGGGCTAGACCGCCAGGGCAGGGCTCGGCAGTGGAAGGTCAGCACCCCCCCCCACTCCGGGAATGGATGCAGCACAGCACAGCACAAGTGATCCTGATGCCTGGGAGCGTCCTGCCTGGCTCAGACTCTTCACTTCCCATGTCTCTCTTTAAGTCTAAAAACCCAGGGAATCTCACCAAGCTCCTGCTCTGTCCCCGTTATACATGGAGAGACAGAGCGGTGAAGCATTTCTTTGGGGCTTGAAAAAAAAAAATCAGTTGCTGTCATCAGAAAAGATCTCAAGTCAGGACCTTGCACAGCATCACGCTGCCATTTAGAAGGCCTCCCTGGAACAGCAGGGAAGGGAGGTGTGGGCTGCACAGTGGTCAGGTAACCCTGGTCTCCTCTTTTAGGAGGCCAGCCTCTGCAATCAGAGCTGCCTCTGTTTCTCCACTTGCCTTATTAGGCAGAGATTAGAGAAGTCAGACTAGACTTCTAGACCGAAAGAGAAGGCACTTACCACAAGCTATAACTTGACAGCAGCTACATATGACCTTCCTTCCTCATGACATTCACCTGTCACCTGAATTTTCTCCATTAACACAATTCCCTGGAGCCTCAAGAACTGGCCTTTTAGAGAATGCTTTCTGAAATGCAGGCTCTCAGGAAAAGGCTAAGAATCCACTCAAAAGGGGTTGGCAAGCTTTTTCTGCAAAAGGACAGATATAGATATGTCAGGCTGTGTGGACCATATCATCTCTTGCAAGAGCTCTCCTCTGTAGCTGGGGTGCAAGAGCAGCCTCAGTGAGGGAGTGAACAGACATGGCTGTGTTCCAGGAAACGTTATTCACTAACACTGCCAGCAGCTGGATTTGGCCCCGTGAGCTGCAATCTGCCAACCCAGCACACGCTTGCAAGTCGGCGACCTTTCTTCGCTGCTGCTTTCTCCCCAGGGCCTTCTTCAGGAGCACCAAGGGAAGAGCTGTTGAAATGTGTTTGTTGAAGTACTTTTCTGCTTAAAACAGAAAAGAAGCAGATGGACTACTGACCTTTCTAGAAAGTGACTAAGGTGGGTATAGAGGTTCACATCCAGGGACGGAGGACTGGGGCAAGACTCCAAAGTCAAATTTGCCACCCTAGCAACTCTAACGATACAAATGCCATTGGTGATGGTCACAGATCCCTAAATCCCACAACTCCCTGCGGATCTCTAGTTCCCTACTGTAAGACTTGCAGAAAGTCAAGTCTGAGAGCTCTGGACGGCAGGGACAAGCAAAGGAACGCAGTGTCGTCGCTCTCCAGTGCGGCCACTCCTGTTATGTACCTGCTCTCTAGAAAGCTATTTGCTCCTATAATTTCAGGGCTGTGCCAGAGCCCACTGTGTCAGACCCAGATGAACTGGCAAAGCCCTTACATGAAGGATTAGCTATTCTTCTAAAAGCCAGCTTTGTAGTGCCGTGTCCCAATTACCTTGTTTCCTCCCTCAAGGCGGGGCCTCTCTGTGGCAATTGTGGAATCTAAGCTCTGCCTGGCAGGCAATGTCTTCACCCCAGGTCCTTCCACTTTCCCTTCCTTGCGACACAGAACTCTGACCTTCTAAAGTCATGAGCCAACACGACTTTCCTCCCTTAAGTGGCTTCCATCAGATATTTTGTCACAGTGATGAGAAAGTAATATGTTTAATTAACCATCTTCCAAAGTCCTAGCTCCTCTGACAGTCACACTGGGGTTAGGATTTAAGGCCACACAAAGCCAGAGCACTATTCTGTGTGGGCCTGATCCCTCTGTGCTCCGATGGGCAGTACACAACCTGAGGACTTAGCTCTTCACTCCCCGAAGCTCCAGCCTTCATTACTGTGACTTCCTGCAGCTAATGCTGCCTGCCTTTTGAATCTGACCCGTCACATTATCTGGATCCATTCTGGGTGTGCACCAGGGCTGGGGTGTGCAGCTGTGCAGTTGTGCAACCCCATTGAGGAGAGGTAGAGAAAGCCTGCTTGTAGACACCATGACATGCTCCACCGAAAAGACTAGAGGAGGGATCAGAATGGGCTAGGGGTTCCCACGAAGAGCTAAACCAGAGAATTAGCTTGTGCGTGAGGCTGGCCTGGCCTGCAGAAGCCAGGGATGTTCTGTGCCTGGCTCTATTCATGGTATACAATAGGTCCTTATTAAATGGTTTTGAAAAAAACGTGAATATGTACGTTTAAAGAATAGTTCCATTTTCTTCTTTCCACTGTCATAAGAGTGATAAGAATTTGACCACAAAGCAAGCTACTGACATGTGAAAAAGCCAATTAAGCGACGTGGAGGTGGAGGCTTTTGTTCTGTGCAGAACCAAGTGACCATTTAGAACTGGACTGTGGCCTGGGGAGTGCTGCTTTTGTACCCTGTCTTGAGAACTAGTTCTTAGCATTCCATTTTAAAGGCTGGGAATGGAGGGCTTTAGAACACTCAAATCATTTTTTTTTTTTCCTGAGACAGGGTCTCAATCTGTAGGTTTGGAACTTACTGCATAGTCTAGCCTGGTTCAGTCAATTCATTTCAGTCTTCCTGCCTCAGCCACCCAAGTGCTGGAATTTACAAGTGTTAGTCACCACACTCAGCCATATGTCACTTTAAATGTCTGTGAAAGTACTAGGGAGGATTACTGTGGGGTCTATTCATTGTTTCACATTGAAGGTGTTCCATCTCGAAAGGTAAACACAGCTGCCTTAACAATGCTGAACAAGTAGAAGGAAGTTGCTTCAGCCCATAGTTATTTCAAATGAAAAGAGCACACACACACACACACACACACACACACACACACACACAACATATGTAGAGAAATGTTATAACTGGAGAGGTGGGTGGGGGACTTTTCATGACATCACAATGTTGAAGAGAAAGCGGAAGGCAAGTCAACCTCAGACCAACATTTGCCTTGAAATGTCCATATGTCCTCGTCACTAGTCCCTTCCCATTCTCTTCCTGATAGACACATACTGAAATGAAGACATGGAAAGCCTACTCACCTTCAAGGGGGACTTTGGCCTATCTATCATCTGTCCTCGAATAAGCAGAAGCTTTACCTTGAAACAAAGTGTAGACGCACAAAAGAGGGCGGGTAGGACAGACATCAGAGCTGGCCTCATTTCTAAGGCACTGTCGTCTACTGCATTTTTCTCTATCAAAACGCAGGCTGGTCATCACAAAAGCCTACACTTAGTGAAGCTCCCCTGTGGCCTCGATGTGTTCTCCCAAAATTCTTGTGTTGGAAATTTGATCCTCCAATAATATGTTAGTATTTGAAGGTGGGGCCTTGAGATGTGATTAATATTAGATGAGGCTGGCCCCCATCACTGCTTTATAAGAAGAAGAGAGACCTAAACGACCTGCTTGCTCTGCCTCTCCATGTGATCATACAGCAAAGAAAGACCTCGTCAGCCATGGAGCCAACACTATGAGGTTGGACTTCATAGTCTCCAGAACTGTGAGTTAAGTAAACTTCTATTCTTTATAAATCGCACAGTCTTGGGTAAGTGCTCAGTGGGTAAAGGCACCTGATGCCAAGATGATGACCTGAGTTCAATCCTGGGGACCCACATGGTAGAAGGAAAGCCAAGTTGTCCTCTGAACTCAACTTGCATGTACACACACACACACACACACACACACACACACACTGAACACATAAGTAAATAAGAAAGAAAGAAAGAAAGAAAGAAAGATGAACCAAGATAGCTTTCTATCCTTATCCTTAAAACTTCTAAAAGGATTCATTCACATGCATGAAATTTTACAAAATATTGCTTATGACTGCAGAACTCTCTCTCTCTCTCTCTCTCTCTCTCTCTCACACACACACACACACACACACACGCGCGCGCGCGCGCACGCGCGCAGAGTTGTGTATGGAGCTCGTGCCCATCAAATTTATAGTTCCACGATATACCCCATTCCTGGGAGCAGGTGTTCTTACAGAAGTCAGATGGCTATGGGAGTTGCCATTACAGCCCAGTTTGGGAAAACATCCTGAAGGTCAGATGTCACATGAAGCAGAGACCAACAAGTGGTCCAGTTTCCCTCACAGAGAGAACACAAGGGTCCAGGGTGGAGGTGGAAGAGGTATCTCCACTATTGTACCTAGTATCCACTTAACCAAATGTTGACCTTCTGTCCTGGACACTTCGTGCTCTTCAAGTCAGAGGTCTATTTTCATAATAGAGAAATACTTTTACCAAGTGACACAAAAAAATGATCCACTAATGTGAAAGTTGAGACAACCAGTCAACCATCTGGGGTTCCTGACCCCCAGGAACTAGCAGGTAGAAAAGAGGATCTGGTTAGTCCTGATTACTAAGAGAAATCAGGTTTTTTATTTCACAGGTACTATACCTTGGACTGAGGAATTCTTCTAACTAGTTCTTAGCAAAAGAAAATAGAGGGGCTGGTGAGATGGCTCAGCAGTTAAGAGCACTGGCTGCTCTTGCAGAAGGCATGGGTTTGATTCCCAGTGCCCACATGGCAGCTAACAACTGTCTGTAACTCCTGTTCCAGGGGCATCCAACACCTTCTTCTGCAGGCTTTGCACAACATTGACACATATGCATGCATTACATTCAGACACATAAAATAAAATGATAACATATTTTAACAGAAAATAAAACATGATAGCATCTATAGTTCAACAAGAAGTGACTATTTCTATGTAGAACAGAAGGTTTACAGAGTAGAAGCTGAGTAGCTGAAGGGACAGGTCAAACTATTAAGCTCTTTCTTCTTAGCTCCAAAGTTACTGTCCCGAGCTTGTCTGACTCCTCCATGCTATTGGCCAGCTAGAGTTCTACAAGTACCTGCCTGCATTTGTCTCCCTGTTGTTTGACCAGTAGGGGGCACTATAAGGACAAAAGAGGGCCTAAAGGGGAGCAATTGCTTAGCAAGTTCCCTCCACCCTGGCATTGACTGCCCATTTACACATCCAGCATCCACAGAACCACCTTCATGGAACCCAGTTAGAGGTGCCAGCACGGCCAGATCATCCAGGTTTGGCTAATCCCGACTTCTTTGATACCTTTCTGTTCCTTTAGCCTCCCCCCCTTTCCTTGTGAAATCAGTCCCCTCTATTGAAATATCACATGTGGTGTTTGTTTTCCTGACTGGACACTAGCTGTTACAGAAAGAAACTTAAGTTTATTTCATGTATCAATTGTTACCACTTTTTCAAGAGTTTTTATGAAGACTTTCAATTTGAAAAAGCTGAGGAGGGGTGCTTAATATGGGGAGCTGGAAAGACGGCTCAGTGGTTAAGAGCACTGGCTGCTCTTGCAGAAGACCTGGGTTCGACTCCCAGCATCCACATGGCAGCTAAGAACTGTCTTTAACTCCAGTTCCAGGGGAATCCGATGCCATCTTCTGACCTCTGTGGCATTGCAGGACACAGGTGCACCTACCTACATGCAGGTAGTACATTCATACACATAAAATAAAAATAACAAATAGAATATTGTTAAAGAAAATTCAATATGGAGTTTTAGTTTTTCAAGTGATGGGAGAATTTCCTGTCTTCTGCAAAACTAATTCATTTTATTAAAAGGCTTCACTTTTTGTATTTGGAGATTAAAGAAATTGTAGAATTCATTATTCCACCAAACAAATCATTTCACTTATTTTTGGTAAATTGCACTAAATGTGGTTTAATTACTGTGTCCAGAATAGCATTTCACATCTGTGGCCCCAGAAGCCCGTTATTTCCGTGGACATCTGGGGAAAAGAAATGGAGCCCTCTTGTGGCAAAGTTAAATACTATAGTCCTTAGCATCCTATGAATGCTACTTGGCGTCTTGAGCAGAAAGGCAACTTAGGGATATTACTCTGAGAGAGCACTAAACACGTGTGGGGTCTGCTATTCATGCTTCTTAGCAGACTGCATATGCAACATAAAAACACAGCCTGTTAGCAAGATCCTAATCCAATGCCAAATTTTGAAAGTCTATTGAGTGGTGAGGATCTAAGCCTGGGTAGCATACAAGTTGCAGGAGATAGATACCCAGGTTCCTGACTTGCCAGAAATCTTAACCACAGTAATTTCCTTCTTATTTGGTCCACAGACAGGTAAGGCCTCAAGGGATCACAGTGAAGAAACCTCAATTAGTTCAGGAAGAGATTGACACCTGGGGGAGGGAGGGTAGAGATCTGCACGTTGTCATCTTTTGTGGGCAAAGAAGAGAATCTAGAGAAGTGGCAGGTTAGAGACCCACAAAGCAATGGAGCAAGAGAGGACATGGACAGAGGAGACACATGAGCTTAGGGTCGAGTGGCGCTGAGTTCAATGCCACCTGAGCATGTCCGTAGCTGTATGATTTAGTGTAAGTTATTTAATCACTTCACTGTGTCTTGGATTCCTAGTCTATGAAACAGAAATAGCATCATCTTCAAAGCAATTTATAGTAGAGTAGTGGTGAACACAAAATTCAGAGCTGCGCTGCCTGGCTTCAAGCGGTGGCCTTGCTGTGACCCTTGGTGAGTTACTTCAACCTCTTACCCACTGCAGGGTTGTTTTGAAGATTAACTGATTCAGTGTATATATAAATCAGCCCGGGCATTGTGGGTGTTTTCTACCCTCCTGCTGTTTCAAGTGCCTTAGGAGGCCTTGTGCACGGTGAGTGGAAAGTAAATGATAGCCTTATGACGGACTGCCAATCATCGCGTGCCGTGTACTTATCTTTTCTGCCCACTTCTTTTAATTCCTGTCACATTGTATGAAATTGCTGTTTTAATAGGTGAAAAATACTTGAATGCGACAATTCCTCACGAAAGCCTAATATAGACCAGTGCTTATCACCAGGTCCTATCAGGGGCTGCTAAGGTGGACCCCAGGCAGAGGGAGAAAGTAAAGCTGTCTACTGTACTCATGCCACAGGGATGGGTGGAGTATGCCCCCTCCCCCAAGAGGACCAACTGTGGGCAGTTCTAGTGCACTGGGGCCCTCTACTCTTTTGTGATGGCTTTGGGAGCCCGGCTGGGGTGGGGGGCAGGCACTGACTAGGGAATCTGTGTCAATTGACACAGAATTGATACAGCCAGAAACTGGGAACCCATTCCAGAGACTTCCATGGGGGGGGAGGTTAATGTAAAGTATGAAAAAAAAAGTCTACAGGTGACATTGAAGTCACCAGAGATTAGCAGCAGCTGGGGTGACTGCAACCTTGACTGCTGGAAGGATGTAAAGAAGAGAAGGTGCTGTCCAGGCCAGAGCCAGGCACCCAGCAGGAGAGAAAACCGGGTCTACCTGCCACTCACAGCACAGACAGGAAAGAGGGAGAGGCTCCCTCCCTGCTGTCTGCCTCTGTCTCCAGGGCTGAAGTAAATGAAGTAATCCTCCCCCAGTTAATAACGGAGCCCCTGAAATAGGGGCACAATGGAAAGAGAGGACGAAAAAAGAGCAAGGGAGGAGTTGGGCTGGGAGGGGGGTGGCGAGAGGCATTAGGGCGGGCTCCAGTTGTCTCCAGTGTCAACCTCCATAATTCCATGGAGGTGAAAAGATGGCACCCTCCTGCTCTGGCCAGCACGTCCTATCAGGAAACAGTAGGCATGGCAGCAGCCTTTCTGCCATGGCTTTTACACGATAAGGAGGGTGTTCTAGTTTGTCTTCCATTGCTGTGACAAAACACTCTGACCGACACCAACTTGGGGAGGAAAGGGTTTATTCAGCTTACATCTCTGGGTCACAGTTCATCACTTAGGGAGCCCAAGGCAGGAACTCAGGACAGGAACCTGGAGGCAGGAGCTGAAGCACAGACCATGGAGGAATGCTGTTCACTGGCTTGCTCCCCTGGCTCATGCCCAGCCTGCCTTCTTATATGGTACACAACAACCTGCCGAGGGTGGCACCACCAATAGTGGGCTGGGCCCTCCCACATTGCTCAACAATCAAGATAATACTCCACAGACATGGCCACAGGCCAGTCCAATGGAGCCAATTCCCCAATTGAGGCTCCCTCAACCCAGGTATGTCAAGTTGACACTAAAGCTATCCAGCACAATTGACCCTTGTCAACTTGACACACAAAACACATCACTATTAAACCAACACCTTTCCAGTTCTTATCCCCAAAGTATGATGTTAACATTAATCACAACTTAAGACAGTACAACCTTAAAAGCCCCACAGTCCTTAAAATGTCCAAATACTTAAAAGTTCACAGTCTGTTAAAAGTCTCTTAACTGTGGGCTGCTGTAAAATCCAAAGCAAGTACTCTCTTATTTCCAAGGGAAGAATCAGGAACACTCAAACAAAACCTAAGTCCAGCAAGTAGCTCAAGGCTGGACACCTGGGACTCACTCACAGTCTTCTGGGCTCCAAAGGGTTTCGGCAGCTCCCCTGCTCTGACTCTGCTGTCCATGGCACACACAGCTCATCTCGAAGGCCCAGGCCGACTCCATTCCACACCTGCCACTGCTCTTGATGGTCATCCCACAGTCCGGGCATCTCCAAAATGCTGGGGTTGCCACTGAAACTGAGGCAGCACCTTCACCAATGGTCTCTTCTGACCTCTTCTGGTGCAAAGCCTCAGCTTCTCTCCATGACCCCTCCAATCCTGGGGTCTTCACTGCAACCAAGGTGCACTTCCACCAATGGTCTTTCCTGACCTCTCACAGTGCCAAGCTTTGGCTGCTCTCTGTGACCCACTCAAATTTCAACACCAGAACCATTTAGGAGACTCTTACACATTACCAAGTCCTGCTTCTGACTTGAGATGGAGGCTCAGGCCCCTTCTGGATCATAGCTTCTGTGTACTGACCCTGAAGAAATTATTCCCAGAAGATTTCACCACAGTGATGCTGGGCTCTTGTTACTTACAGCTGATTTTTCAGCCCTAGCTAACCAGCATCAATTGTCCCAGTACAACAAAGATTTCACTTCAGGTTCTGGTCTCTTGTTACTTACAGCTGATTCTTCAGCCCCAGCTGACCAGAACCCACAGATTAAACAGTCCTGATGATCTCTGCTCCCCTTTGAAACTAGAAACTTCACAAGCCAGGCCTCCAATTATCTAAATCTCTTTCAACAAAATATGCTCCCAGCTGAAACACAATAACGATCTTTAAGCATTCAATGATCTTCCCAGCCCAAAGTTCCAAACGCCTCCACAATCCTTCTCCAAAACACCAAGGTCAGGTCTGTCACCGCAATACCCCACTTCTGGTTCCAATTTTGTTCCAGTTTCTCTTCCCATTGCTGTGACAAAACACTGACTGACCTACCACCTTGGGGAGGAAAGAGTTATTCACTTAACTCCTGGGTCACATTTCATCCACTTAGGGAGCCCAAGGCAGGAACTCGGGCAGAGGCGACAGGAACCTGGAGGCAGGAAGCTGAGCACAGGCCATGGAGGAATGCTTGGTCACTGGCTTGCTCCCCGGCCCATGCCCAGCCTGACCTCTCTATATTGTACACAACAACCTGTCCAGTGGTGGCACCACCCATAGTTGGCTGGGCCCCCTCCCACACTGCTCAACTAATCAAGACAATACTCCAGATGTGGCCACGGCCAATCCAATGGAGCCAATCCCCAATTGAGGCTCCCTCAACCCAGGTGTGTCCAGTTGACACTAAAGCTGTCCAGCACAGAGAGACACAGGCAACTCTGACAGTATGCTCTGGGAATGTTCTGCTGGGTTAAAATGATCTTGGCAGAGAGGTGAAGGGGCTGCAGCCCGGTCACAGCCTGAGACCTGACTCCTGTGCTGAGCCAGGCATCCAGAGCCTGGTCTCAGGAAGACACCTCAGCTGCTAGGTTATGTTCCCACAGCTATGGGAATCAGACAGTGGAATGCCCCAGGACAAGCCTGGGACAGAACAGGGACATCAGAAAAACTAGGCCAGTTCTTCTCTGAACTAACAACATCGGACCAAAAGCAACAGCTTTGCTTCCACAAGTGTACAAGGAATATGTGAGATAAGTATTAGAGGTTAACCCCAGATGAGTAGGAAATTGGCTCAGTCAATAAAGTAGTTACCACCATGAAGACCCAAGTTTGAGACACGGAACTCACATAAGAAGGCCAGGTGTCCAGAAAATTATATGGGAATATTACAAGAACCTATATTCTACCAAGTTTGAAAACCAGAAGAATGGATATATATATCTGAATCCTGGGAATCAACAAGCTCAGGCCAAGAAGAGATCAGCAGCTTAAACCGACCCATAACAATATGAAGAAATAGAGGATGTGTAAGAAGCCTTCCAACTAAAAAAAGCCCAGGCCCCAGATGGTTTCCAGCGGAATTCTATAAAACATTTCAAAAGATCTACAACCATTATTACTGAATGTTTAGAAGTATACAATCAGAGGGAGATTCTCCCAAATTCCTTTCTATGAAGCCACATCATCAATACCAAAAACCAGGCAAAGATCCAACTAAAAAGGAGAATTATAGACCCATCCCCTCATGAACACAGATGCCAAAATTCTTAACAAAATATACTGGCACAAACCGCATACAGACCCACATCAAAAGATCATCCATCATGACCAGTTGGATTCATACCAGAGGATGCAGGATGGTTCAACATACAAAAAATCAATATAAACATCATCAAAACACATAAACGGAATCAAAGCAAAAACCACAACCATCATCTCAATTGATGCTGAAAAACCTTGACATAAAATCCAGCCATCCCTTCATGCTTAAGTCCTAGAGGAATTGGATTGGAGGGATCATTCTCAATGTAATCCAAGCCATATACAAGAAAACCACAGTTCCAGTATCATCCAATGGGGAAATGACAGAAACTTTCCCTTAAAGGTAGGACTCGGCAAGGCTGCCCCTGTCACCACTTCTTCAATACAGTGCTTGAAACACTTGCAGAGCATAAGGCAAGAAAAGGATATTAAAGGGTACTAATTGGACAAGAGGAAGTCAAACTATCCCTATTTGCTGATGATATGATTGTTTACTTAAGGGATGCTAAAAACTCCACCAGAAAACTCCTAGAAATGATTAACCCTTCAGCAAAGTGGCAGGATACACAATTAACCTTAAAAAATCAATAGCCTTTCTTTACACCAAAAACAAGCAAATGGAGAAGAAATACAAAATATCCTTTAAAAAAAAAAAAAAAAAAAAAAAAAAAAACCTAGAAACAAACCCAACCAAAGACACCAAAGCCTCTTAACAAAAATTTTAAACCCCTTTAAAGAAGAAATTGAAACCTCAGAAGATGGAAAAAACCTCCATGGCTCATGGATTGGGAAGGATTAAATTAAATAATGTAAAAATGTCCCATTTTACCAAAACTCTTGCATAGATTTAACCAATCCAATCAAAAATCCCCAAGAGTTTCTTCACAGGTTGGAAACAAATGTTCGTAAATTCTTTGGAAAACAAAAGAACCCCAAATAGCCAAAACAACCCTGAGTGAAAGAAGCTACACAGGGGGGTCTCTATACCAGACTACAAACTATACTACGGGCTTATGTCATAAAAACAGCCTGGTACTGGCACAAAAACAGACCGTTGCCAATGGACAACAAAACCGAAGATCCAAATCTGAGCACATACAATTTCAGCCATCTCATATTGACAAGGGGGCCAAGAAGCCACAAGTGAGAAAAGACAGCATCTTCAGCAAGTGGTGTTGCAAAACTGGTCACACTTGTAGAGAATGAAATTACACCCTACCTCCACCCTGTACAAAAGTCAACTCCAGATGGATCAAAGACCTCAATTGTGAAACCCCAAACTCTGAAGGGATAGAAGAAAAAGTTGGCAGCAGACTACAGACCTAGGCATAGGAAAAGACTTCCTAAATCAGACAGCAGCTGCACAAGAATTAAGGTCGACATGACAAATGGGACCTCATAAACTCAAAAGCTTCTGTGCATCAAAAAAAAAAAGAAACAATCAGGAAGTGAAGGAAAATCCCACAGAGGTGGGGGAAACTTCACTGCAGATACATCTGACAAAGCATTGATTTCCAGAATATAAACTACTCAAAAAAAAAGAAAAAAGAAAGCAAATGACCCACTCAATAGATGGAGCAAAGAACTGAAACAGACCTCACAAGTGAGGAATTAGAGATGTCTGAGAAACACCTCAAGAACTGTTCAACATCACTACAATTAAGGAAATGCAAATGAAAACCACTTTAAGATATCATCTTACTCCAATAAAACTGGCTAGGATCAAGAAAAACAATGATACCAAGTGCTGGAGAGGTTGTGGGGAAAGGGAAACACTCATCCACTGCTGGTGGGAATGTAAACTTGTACAGCCACTAGTGGAAAGCAGTGTGGAGAACCCTTGGAAGACTTGGAATGAACTGCCACCTGACCCAGCATACCACTCATGGGCATGTACCTCAAGACTTAGCCCACCACAGAGATACAAACCACCCCAAGTTTTTTTTGTTTGTTTTGTCTTTTAAAAATTATAAAAATTTTTTTTATTAATTTATTTTTGTATGTGTAGGATTTGCTGAAGGAGGCAGAGGGCACGGCCATGTTTATTGCAGCTCTTCTTCAATAGCAAGGACTGTGGAACCAACCTAAATGCCCCTTCAACTGGCGAGTGGATAGAGAAAATGTGGTACATCTACACAATGGAGTTCTATGGCACAGTAAAGAAAGACGATCACGAGCTTTGCAGGAAAAGCAAAAAAAAAAAAAAAGAAAGTGAGTAAGTAACACAGTCCCAGAAAAACAAACACGAACGAATGGTATCCTCATCTGTGGATGCTAGTGCAGTACCCAGTTGTAAGTATATTTCTTGTGTAGGGCCCCCTGACCTTTTGTACAAACGAAGTTGGGGTAATGCATATTGGAAAAACAACAACAAAAAGAAAGGACTGCATAAGAACTGACTGAACCATGAAAAAAAAAAAAGACTGAGAGAAAGATGCAGGGCATGTATCGCAGAATACATAATCTGGTTGGGGTGGGGGTAAGGAAAGGGTAATGTTATAATAAGAACTGAAAATGATGTATGAAATACATAAAACATCAATAAAAGTATATGAAAAAAAAAAAAGAAGGCCAGGTGCAACACGTGTACTGCTAACGTTGGGCATGTGGAGATGGGCAGACCCTTGGGCTTGTTCTCAGTTAGCCAAGCCTAATTGGCAAGAGCCCCGAGCCAAGGAGAGAACTTGACTCAAAAAACAAAGCCTACGGCACCTAAGGGACAGGTTGTCCTCTGGCCCCCACTCAGGGGTGTGCACAGACCCCCCCACACACAAAATAAAAGCCAACAAATAAATAAACAAGGCTAACCCTAGAAGGAAGGTGTGTAGGAGCTCCACCATTTGCAAAAGATTCTAATCTTTAACAGAGCATTGAATCAGCTTCTCCAGAATGTTCTCAGTGGGCTCAGTGGGCACAGCTCCAGAATGGTCATGCAGTTGCCAACTTACCCCACAGTCAGGGACACACACAGGACTGTAAGAAAGGCCCTATCTGGGGCTGGAGAGATGGCCTAGCGGTTAAGAGCGCCGACCGCTCTTACAGAGGACCCAGGTTCGATCCCCAGCACCCACATGGCGGCCGAGAACCATCTGAAACTCCAATTCCAGGAGAACTCCAGTTCCAGGGGAGTCCAACACCCTCTTCTGACCTCCGCGGCGCTGCACAACACGGGTGCACAGACTTGCATGCAGACAGTACATTCATACACATACAGAAATAAGTAAAAAATTTAAAAAAAAATTAAAAAAAAAAGAAAGGTCCTATCTGGAAAGAAACATACCTGACCTAGTCCCATGCATCTTATATGTGCAATGTTGTATGCGATCCAAAGGTGCCTTCCTTCCAGCGTAGGCTAGCATGGCTAGGCTTTCTCTGACTTCGTTACAGTAGCTGCTTACCTGGCTGTGAGTCAGGATGAGAAGGGGGGCAGTTGTCCTTCCAGACCAGTTAATGATCAGGTTATTTACCCTGATGAATAATGGACTGAACTTTAGTGTTTCCCAAAATTCATATCCTGATAGCTTCCAGTATGGTGTTATTAGAAGGTGCAGCCTTTGAGAGCTAACGTGAGCCTAAGCATGAAGCTTTCATGAATGAGCTTAGTGTTCTTAGAAATAAATTTTAAAAATAAATTAAGAAAAAAAAAGAAATAAAGACGTCGGGCTAGGGCGACAGCTCAGTGTTTAAGAGCACTGGCTGCTCTTCCAGAGGACCTGGGTTCAGTTCTTAGCACCCACATGACAGCTAACAGACGTTCATAATTCCAATTCCACGGGACTCAACTCAATGATTTCTTCTGCCCTCTGCGGGCATTGCATGACATGGGTACATACACACACCCAAAACACTCATACACATAAAAAATAATAAAGAAATAAAGGCCTCTGAGGCCAGCAAGGTGGATTGTGGGTAAAATGCTTGCCCCACGAACATTGGGACCTGAGTTCAGATCCTCAGTACCTGTGTAAAAGGCATTTGTGACCTCAGTTCTGGGGGTGAGGGAGTGAGGAGATGGAGACAAGTAGATCCCTGGAAATAGATTGCTAGCCACCCTAGCTCCGTCAGGAAGCCAGAGGTCCAGTGGAAAGACCCTGTCTCAAAAAAGAAAGATGGAGAGCAATTGAGGAGCAAAGCATACACACACACACACACACACACACACACACACACACACCACCGCACACACACACACACACACACACACACACACACACACACACACAAATCAACTCTCAAGGAAACAGCTGCCCCTCAATATGACTGACCTCTCTGTCTCAGAGAACACATTATTCAGGACGGCACGCTGAATGCAGATGCTATATAGATCTGGCCCACCTTGATACTTCTTTGAACTTTGTATATTCCTGTAACACATTAGTGGAGGCGGGGTCCAAGGCAAGAATGAGCAGTAGTTGTTTCCCAGTTGTATTCCTAGGAAATCCAGAGGCTGGGAGAGGCTGTGTCCCAGAGGGCTGCACTTCAAGGAATGCCTGTCTATATCAAAGGACACAGTACTTGGCCAAACTCATTCAGAGCCGTAGCTTCAGGATGGCCATCTGGATCGTCCCCAGAGAATGTCCCTTCTGCCTCCTGCATCGATCATTGCATCGATTGCTTAACAATCAGCCTCTCTCTGCATCTGTCTCCTGTGCTTAGACCATTGACAGGTCATTACCCCTGGGCTGTCTGGTTTGTTCTTTCTAGGGATTTAGCTAGAGGGGAGCAATGGAGAGGTGGAGAAGCTCTCACAAATCCCATCCAGGCAATAGAAGCTCACAACACTGAACATTTCACTCTTATAAACAGTCAACCGCAGCCTACTAAATGAGTAAAGTAATTACTGGGAAATGAAGGTAAATAGTAGATGCTCCCTGCCTCTCAGAGCTTGGGAGGAGAAGGTTTAACCATTGAAATAATCTTATCAAAATCATAGTAAAGTATCAACAGGCAGCATCAAATCCTAGTGAATAGGACTCTAAATCTCCTACCGTTAACTGCCTCTCCCTGCCAAAAGAACTGTGACACATGATCTTCAGTGGATGACTGTGTCTGCTTTCTCTTGATTTTATAGCTAAAATTATATTTCAGGGGCCCCAGGACTCTGGCTAAATAGAAGCAGGTGATTTTGCCCAATATTACACATGGGACTAATTATCTCAGGGTGATAGAACTTTGACTCTCTGAAGCTGATTCACTCCCGCTCCCGAGAGTGGGCCTCAGCCCTCCCTAAGTCAGTAACTCTGCTCACCCCTTCGCAGGGTCTTCCTGTCTCTAGGTGGGCACAGCGTGGAGACTGCCCCTTTTCGTAAGGACCAGTTCTTATCTTCTTCAACCAAGGGCCCATCTGTTCCATGGAAAATTATTCCAAACTCTAAATGCTTAAAAAATTAAATTATCATATAAGGTGTTTGATATCATTATATTTCCAAATAAAATCTTTTAGTGATTCTCCTCCACCCTTTCCAGCCACTTGCTACCCTTGAGACCCTTGAAGCTTCCCCATCTCTTTCCTCTTTTGTGTCCTACACACCCTTCTGCTCAACTCCACCCTTCCTCATCTCCTATCACTGCCCTCTCTTGGTCTCTTCTCTGGAGTTTAGAACTTACCCTACAGGTGTATATAGGTATACACATATGCATCATAGGCTAAGATCTGCATATGATGGAAAATGTAGAGCTTTTATCTTTCTGAATTTGGGTCACACTTAGCATACTTTCCAGACCAATCCATTTTTTTTTTTTTTTTTTTTTTTTTNGGAAGTAAGAACAAGGCCTGTGCTTATTTCAGTTGGACAGAAGAGAGCTGTGGTGTGGATTTTTTTATTTTTACTTTTTTAGCCATTTTTCCCATGTTGGGAGATATTTAAATGGTCCTAGGATTGTTTCCTTTGGACAGAATTGGGAGTCAAATATTTTTCCAGTGTGACCCAATGGAGGCAGCCCTCTTGAAGTGGGCAGAGACCAGGGGAGTTTGCTGGGAAGATGGGATGCAGGCTGAGTGTCTTTAAAATCAGTCCTGACAAGCAGAGTAGGAAGCACATTAGACAGGGTCTGTCCTTGCAACCCAGGCGCAGAGGTTACTGGAGTTTCGTGGGAAATCAAAGGAAGCAACCAACTTCCTTCTCTATCAAAAACTGTAGCCTGGAGCAATTTCACCTATTAGGAAGGGTGTGTGGGCTTAAAATTTTGCCATAAACACCTCGGGCTTTCAGCAGCATGACTTCGGGTATTAGCACAGTCCGAAGATCAAGACTATCTAGGCCCGAAACAAGACCCACACACTGAAGATCATGGAGAACTCCACTCCCTTGAAATAGGCAGTACAATTATGTACGTACCAACCTCCTCAAATATTGCCCTGTGGTCCATGGACCCAGATTCCATGTCGGTGTTTTGTCTCCTTTCCTGCTGAATGAAGGCAGAAAAAGAAGAAGAAGAAGAAGAAGAAGAAGAGGAGGAGGAGGAGGAGGAGGAGGAGGAGGAGGAGGAGGAGGAGGAGATGTTGTTCTTGTGTTTAAATCCTTGGTCCCCAGCTGTTGAGGGAAACTGTGGGAATTTCTGGGGTATGGACTTAGCCCCCACAGGTAGGCCACTGGGAGCTGATCTGAGGATTAGCTTTGTTTCTGGTCTACTCTGCTTCCTTATCTCCCACAATGTGAATAAGCCACACTCCAGGCCCTACCACTATGCCTTCCCACCGTGATGGACTATATCCCTGGTACCACGAGCCAAGATAAATCCCTCCTCCCTTAAGTTGCTTCCGTCAGGTATTTTGGGTACACTTATGTAAAAGTAATTAGCATATCGGGTCTTTGGGGATGTGCCTTCACAGAATCTCTTCCTCTCTCCTTTGTTTCCTGACCATGAGGTCAGCAATTTGACTGCACTATGTCCTCCCACCATGATGCCTCACCACAGACCTAAAAGCAGCTGGGGCTAACCAGCCATAAAAAGGAATCTTCAGAAGCATAAGCCAAAATAAATCTTTTTTCTTTATAAGTTGACTATCTCAGCTATTTTGTTACAGTAAAGAAAAGCTAACTAGCACACCTCAAGTAGTGCAGCCCACTTGAAACAGAGATTCGAAGAAATTATGGAATTAGAAAAGAATTAGAAATTCTTTTTCTGAGCTTGTAAAGAATCTGTCAGTGAAAGGTTCAGGGTAGAGATGGTAGCCCACAGTGCATCAGGTACTTGGACGTCCTTTAGATCTCTGCTTTGTCCGAAAGGGTGCCCTGGCATCATCTGGAGGGACTTCCAGAGATGAAGGGAGAGAAGGTCAAGAGTAAAACCAGTTGCCTCGCAAGCACACCCCTTTCTGCAGATCTTTCCAGGGCAGTGCCACACAGCTGCTTCTAGATACTTCATCACCAGCTCTATCTGCAGGGGAAAACCTCAGGGGAATCTGAGGTTCCATTCTCTCGCTTTGTTATTTTCTGTGGCTACTCCCAAGAACAGGGCTCGTTGGTTAGAAAAAGGATTCAAGAGGAGAGACAAACCCGGCTCATCCCAGGAGACCCAGAGGCCATTCTTTCTGAGCCTAAGGCCCTGGGTGCGAAGAGGTTCAGGGAAGCTGTATGGGGGGGCAGATGTCCAGTAGTGAGACTGTGGCCTGGCACCCTAACTGCAGGTGTGGGCATGGAGCAGCTCTCTTTAAAAAATATTTATTATTATTATTATTATTATTATTATTATTATTATTATTTTGAGACAGGGTCTCCCTGTAGCCCCAGCTAGCCTGGAACTTGCTTTATAGACCAGGTGGGCCTTGAACTCACAGAGATAACCTCTGCCTCCCCAAGTGCTGGGATTAAAGGCATGCACCACCACACATAGCTCTTATTTATTACGTTTTATTTTATATTCCTGGAGCTCACTAGCCAGCCAGTCTAGCTGAAACTGCAAGTTTCAAGTTCAGTGAGAGACTCTGTCTACAAAAAAAGAATAAGCTGTAGAAGCTGAAGGGATGGCTCTCGGTGGTAAAGAACCCTTGCTGCTCTGGCAAAGAACCTGGGTTTGGTCCCCAGCACCTACATCAGGCTGCTCAACTTCCTATGACTCAAGTTCCTGAGGATCTGATGCCCTCTTCTGGCTTCTGCAGGCACCTGCACACACATGGTGCACATACAGACAAGCAGGAACACACATATACACATGCATAAAAATAAATAGATGGAAAAATAAAACAAAATAAGATGGAGAGCAGGTGAGGAACATGCTCTGGCCTCCAGGCAAGCTTGCTGCACATGCACACACACCATGCTCTGACCTCCACACAAGCTTGCTGCACATGCACACACACCACACACACAAGGTAAAAAAAAAGACTCTCCTCGTCCCACTCTACCTTTTTCTAAAAAAGAAAAGAAATAAGAAGATTGAATGCTTTCATTTCAGGGGACTGTCATGGATTTATTCCTGGGCAGCTGTGGGTCTAGAGGATCTCCCCTTTATGGACTTTCCTCCGCTGGTCCTCTGACTCAGGTCTGTGATGTGAACTCAGCTGCAAGCGGTGAAGGGTTCTGTCATGGCATATTCAAAACTTGGTATTAAGAGGAAGAAACAGTTATGATCCATCCTGTAAAATTGCTGGACAGAGAAGAGGAATCTCATTCTGAAAGGCACATTTCACCCTCATCACCATCAAAGCTTCATTCGCCTTTGAATCCAAGGTTTTGCCCTCAAACCATGGTTTTTGTTGTCCTGCTGAGATCTTACATTGAGTTGGTAGTTTCATTAAATTCAGCTATTCTGAGAAGGAATACTTCACTAAGCGTAGGAGGAAACTGAGCGGCAATGAAAAAAAAGTGCCTTTTTATGTTATTTTGAAACTGTTTTCATTCATTTATTTACTCTCTCATTTTACTGAAGCAGCAATATGTATTGGGTTCAAGTGATAGTACAGACTAGGACACCTGACACACGTTCTTGAACCAGTTATTTCCTAATTAGATGAGAAACAAACTAGGAGCCAAGTAAAGTCCAGAAAAACAAGAGTGATGATGTACACACATAGTCGCAGAAGACACAAAACTGGGGTCACCACTGAGCCACAGAAGGGCCGCAGGAAAGAGCATCTGAGCTTCGTGGAAGGGATGAAATCTAGGGACTTGAAGATTATCCTGCATGTAACGTGACACGGTATTGTCATGTCAGTCCTCACCTAGAACCAACATGACCAAGGCATGTATTCAACCCTCACCTTAAAAATAAACGCATATGCAGTATTAATAACCCAAACTAAAATGATAGGTAAATTCAACTTCAAAGCAAATCTGTATTGATCTCCAAATGAGCCATCACCACACCCTGCAGGCAGGGGACACCCCCCTTACCAGCAGATGAAGAAATCAGGGGGCCTCATCATGTACTGTAGCAACATCAGAGTCAGACACTAGGTGGTAGTCTTAGCACAGTCCATCTCTGATAGCCTGGACCAACCCATGAAGGTTGGTTGCTTTCCAGCAAAAACTCACAAAAATACCAGGTACCCATCAGGAAATTGATTTTTATAAGGAAAAGGCAACACTTTTTAACAGTATCCTTTCTTACAATGAGCAATAAAATTATCTTTTGTTAACACTGAACATCTTGCTATTAGTCACATCTTCCTTGCAAAAGCGAGGTAAGAACAGACATGCCAGTCCCACTTAGCTAAGCTGCTCTGTGAAGGAACAACAGCCTCTGGACACGGGAGCCAGAAGTTCTGTTTTCACTCAGCCCCCTGCAACCTTGGCCATCGTTCAATTTCACGGTCTATGAGAAGAAATTTATGACATGGGAGCAACTGATAGAAAGCCTTAATCTCCAAATTGCCAAGGCTAGACCTTGATAAGAATGACTGACTCCCCCTCAGGCAAGGGGCTGGGTGAGAGGATTAGGAGTATTATGCGAAGAATGCTAAGCTCCTTGAATAAAAGGACTTATTAGAAAACCAGATGCCAGAAGTGAGTTTCAACCATAACAAAGGCAGGGGTGGGGGGTGGGGGAGTGGGGGGCGCCGATCATCTAACCTCTTAAAGACATCCTTACAACAAACAGAGCAAGAATCAGACAGCAAAAGCCAGAGAAGGAGAAGGCAGTAACACCTGACAAGGTTTTAGACAACAGGAAGAACTCGTTGTTAGTTATAGTAATTGTAAGGAATGGAAACTTCTTTAAAGGTGGCAAACAGAAACTCAAGTAACTGTAAGATACAAGGGAAAGAATAAAAACAGTAGAATGTTACTTTGACCTGAAATTTACTTTTTTTAAACAATTTTAAAAATTTTTTATTTATTTTCATATGTGTATGAATGAACTGCCTGCATGTAGGTCTGTGTACCTGTGTCGTGCAATGCCTTGGAGGTCAGAAGAGGGTGTTGGATTCCCCTAGAACTGGAGTTAAAGACGGTTTTCAGCCGCTATGTGGGTGCTGGGGATCGAACCCAGGTCCTCTGCAAGAGCAGTCGGCACTCTTAACCACTAGGCCATCTCTCCAGCCCCTGAAATTTACTTAAAAAAAAATTTTTTTTTTTTGTCTTTTTGAGACAGGGTCTCCCTGTAGCTCTGGCTGTCCTGGAACTCACTATTGTAGACCAGGCTGGCCTTGAACTCACAAAGGTCTGCCTGCCTCTGCCTCCCAAGTGCTAGGATTAAAGGCATGCGCCACCACGCCCGGCAACTTTTTATTTATTTATTTGTTTGTTTATTTATTTTGCTTAGGAGTGTTTTGTCTACATGTAAGTGCACTAGTCCATGCAATGCCCACAGAAGCCAGAAGAGGGCGCTTGGATCCCCAGGACTGGCATTTCGGATGGTTGCTAGCTGCTAGGTTGGTGCTGGGAACCAAACCCAGGTCCTTGGCAAGAATAACAAGTGATCTTAACCACTGAGCCATCTCTCCAGCCCCTAGACCTCAAAATATTTTAAGCAAAATGTCAGTTACATCTAATTTCTGAACACTGATTAAAGAAATGGTCCTGGTTTGATAAGTTTTCACAGTCTATGAGGAAAAGGAAAATAATGATACTTTAAAAACATTATGGAATGACCTCCCATGCTCATGGATTAGAAAAATTAATATAGTAAAAATGTCCATTTTTTTTAGTTTTTAAAAAGTGTAACAAGGTGACTTAAAAGAACTTACTCTTTTTTTCTTTAAGACAGTATCTCATGTACCCCAGGCTGGTGTCAAGCTTCACTGTGTACTCAAGGATGGTATGAATTTCTGATCCTCCTGCCATAGTTCTTGAGTATTGGAATTAAAGCCATGGACCAGCACACACACCTCATGACATACTGGACATACAATCCAAGGCTTCATGCATGGTAGGCAAGCACTTTAACTAAGCTACATACTCAACCTTAGAAAGCTACCTTGTTGCAGCAACAGGTTCCTTCTAAAAAAAATAAATAAATGTTTATTTTTGTTTTATGTGTGTATTTGGTCTGCATGTATGTAAGTGCACCATATGTATGCAGGGCCTGCAGAGGCCAGAAGGGGGCCAGGAGATCCCCTGGAACTGGAATTAGAGACAGTCGTTAGCTGCCATGTGAGTGCTGGGAACTGTACCAAAGTCCTCTGGAAGAGCAGTAAGTGCTCTTAATCCCGAGCCATCTCTCCAGCCCTTCTTTCTAAAAAACTTTAAAAGCCATCTGTGATATAGTCATCACAGAGCTGTATGTGTGCTATTTTGTTTTGTTATTAGACCTTGTGATGATTAATCTTCATTGTCAACATGACTGAATTTGAAATCACGTGAGAAACACCCTCTAAACATGTCTTCAGGAGTGTTTAACTGAGGAGGGAGACCCACCCTGAATCAAAATGGAAACAGGTGAAAGTGAGCTGAGTGCCAGCTCTCCCCTGGGGTTGCTTCTTTGGTTGGCATGCAGTGCGACCAGCCACGTCACGTCCCCGGAGTAAACCCTCCCTTCCTTAAGCTGCTTTCTTCAGGTATTTTTGTCACAGCAACAAAATAAGTAACTAATACAGATCTTAGTTACTAAACTTTAAGATGGCGTCATCATCATTATGTATAATATATTGAGATGTTCCTGGTCTGGGAAACCTAGAAGCCTGAGAAATACTCTGACACTCCACTCAAGGGAGAAAGAACCAGCCAGGCATTACTGGCTTCTCCACTCATAGCATGCCTGCAGCCTTACTCTAATGGCCTGGGGCTTACATTGACCGCAATGATGAGCACTGAGCAGGATCCCACCTTCTAGAACCACACTGCAGGAAAGCATGGGGAGGTGGAGAGCCTGAAGACCAGTGGGCAGAGGGAGGGGCTGGCTGTGTTCAAAATGCTTGAAGTTGCATATAGGATACTTTTTGATGTTTTATATAAGCGTTAACACTGTGTTTTAGCTTGAATGAACAGTGTATATCTTTCCTATAAAAGTCAACTGAAATGACTGACTGTCACTACTGAGTTGCTTAAAAACGCATGGCCATCTCCTGCTGTAATAGTGGCTGGATTTTCTGCCCAAGGCAAGTGACTCTCTCTCTCTGTATGGGTGGGGCCTCAGAAGTTCCCACAGCGAATATCCCATACTTCTGATCAGCCAGGCATACAAGGTAAGTCATTTCTCACCCAGCCAAGGAAGAAGAAGCAGCTTAAGGGATCCATAAAGGATGGACAGTTGGCCACATCGACTCCCACATGACAGTCCTCTACTCCTGGGATCACTGGATGGCATGAGAGTTCATCCTGGTTCCTGTCGACTGTCCCAGCTTGTACTGGCTTCTGTGGTGACACATTGAGTATTTACCAAACCTTTAAGACCAGAAATATGAATAAATAAAATAAATTATTAAAATGAACTATATTTACTTAGCATGCACTTATCTGAAATAACAAAAGAAGAAAATATTAAAAGCCCCTAGTTCTGGAAAATATGGAGAGGTACAGATATACACAGAGAAAAGGAAGCTTAGAAAGTAATGAGTCATCGTTATGCAGATTGTGATAAGCGTAGATCAGAGAATTATTCCAATGCATTTCCTGGAGCCTTGCTTTACCGGATTTGGGGGATCCTGCAGGGAAGTGTTTCAGACCATGAACAGCCTCATCCATTCTCTCACTGGGACCTGAGTTCTCATGAAATCTCTATCTTACTTTACTTTTCAAATTCACCATGGTCTTCATCTTGCATTTAATCAGTTCTTTCTGCCCTACTGAGCTGGTCTGAGCCATCAGTAGAGTAACTAGAGGACGTCCTCTCCACAGCAATGCCTCTGCTAGCTTGGTACAGAGCCGTCTTCCCGTATCCCTCACCTCTCTCTGCTGGATCCCCATGAATCAGCTTCGCCAAGGCCTCTGGGGTTGACTGTACACAGAGCTCTCCCGCTTCCAATGCCCCACTGGTTGGATAGTGTTCTCAAACTTTCGCTCTTTACTTTGGGCTGCTAGGCTTCTGTCCTTCCTTTCTGGCTGGGTTCTTTCAGGAATAGATCTACTGCCAAATGCTCCTGCTTCCAGTATTCAACAAACAACTTCCAATGGGCCAACCTCTGGAGAAAGACCTTGGGACTCTCTAAGGACCATCTGTGAAACGGCCTCAGGAGGAACTGACTGGCCCAGCAGGAGGACCTGGAGCAGAGTCACTTTTCACTCTGGTTCCCGCCTGCTGCCTCCCTCCCCCTCTCTTCTTCGGAAAAAAAAAAATGTCTGTAAACTCAACAATAGATCTCAAGTCAAAATCCTCATTTCCTGGCGTAACACCTCCATTGATCCACAAGAATGCTCCTTTTTATATGTATGTATGTATGCATGCATGTATGTACGTATGTGTGTATGTATGTGTATGCATGTATGTGTGTATGCATGTATTTGTATATGTATGTATGTATGTACGTATGTGTGTGTGTATCATAAAACCAAGGTTGTGTTTGCACATGCAGGTATTTTCAGTGTACACACACTGTGTTGCACCATACAGCTCATTCTGCTTCTCATACTTTGACTCACCTGTGGGTGTCAAGGACTCTTCACAGTGCTCTGTACAGCCCAAGGATGCTGCTTATTTTCTTTATAATAGTCCATAGTGTGTAGAACTATTTATATTGTTCCGCCCCACAGTAGGGGACACCACCTCTTTGGAAAAGGAATGAACATATTTTTAAAGGTTTATTTATTTAATTAGTTATTGATCGTGTGTGTGTGTGTGTGTGTGTGTGTGTGTGTGTGTATCTATATGAGTTTATGTGCACTACATGCATTCAGGAGTTCACAGAGACCATAAGAGGGCATAAGATTCCCCTGGATCTGGAGTTACAGGTAAGCTACCATGTGGGTGCTGGGAACTGAATCAGACCCTCTGCAAGAACTGTAAGCACTCTTAAGTGCTGAGCCGTCTCTTAAACCAGGAACGAGCATCTTCATATGTGTACCCTTATAGCCCTGTGTATGAGCATCTCTGGGATGAGAATCCAGACATTTTGCCCACAACAAACATCTGGACCCCAGCAGAACAGCAGAAGAACAGGGTTACTAGAGGTCCATATTCTGGAATCTAACCTGACAGGACCAGCGGCTGCTGTCCACATCAACCACTGTCCACATTCTCAACACCAGAGCCCAGGATCTGGGTATTCTTATCTTTTGCAATGCTGAGTCATACGTGCTGATATGATATAAGTGTGAAGTGGTCATTTCTGCTTTCATTTGAATTTCTTGCACACTCCAGGGAGTCTGAGCATTTAATCATAGGCTTGGCATCATTTTATGTCTCCTCTGCTTGTGAACTTCAGGTTCTTCTTTGACTATGTTCATATTAGAACTGCCGAAATCTAATAAACTGCACTCTCTCCCCTCCCATGAAACCTTTCCCGTCCTACCCCACCACCATGATCATTTAGTAGTTTCCTGACCTTTCTGGATTCCAGGAAAACATTCCTAATTATGCATTATTTGTCTCAGATAATGTTTTACTTTTAAATATTGTATCTAATATTAATTATCAATACATTTTAATACACTATTGTTAGTTTGGCCTTATTAATATTTTATTTAGGATTTTTAAACATATATTTAAAAGACAATCATTCCGCCAGGCGTGGTGGCGCACACCTTTAATCCTAGCACTTGGGAGGCAGAGGTAGGCGGATCTTTGTGAGTTCAAGTCCAGCCTGGTCTACAGAGTGAGTTCCAGGACAGCTGGGGCTACAGGGAGACCCCGTCTCGAAAAGATCGGAAAAAAAAAAAAAAGACAATCATTCCTGGGCTGGAGAGATGGCCTAGTGGTTAAGAGCACAGACTGCTCTTACAGAGGACCCGGGTTCGATCCCCAGCACCCACATGGCAGCCGAGAACCATCTGAAACTCCAATTCCAGGAGAACTCTAGTTCCAGGGGAATCCGACACCCTCTTCTGACTTCCGTGGCATTGCACGACACGGGTGCACAAACTTGCATGCAGACAGTACATTCATACACATACAGAAATAAATAAAATTAAAAAAAAAAAAGACAATCATTCCTTTAATTTTCTGGTACTCTTGCTTGCTAGTTCTGGAATCAAGATTATCGAAGACTCATGAGCTTCTTTTACATTTGAAATTCCATAGAATTCATCTGTAAAACTGTCTTGCCTGGGACTTTGGGAAAAGGAAGAGGTTTTGGTTAACTTTAAAAGTCTTGTAACTTTCCAGACGTAGTGTGCACACCTTTAATCCCAGCACCCGGGAGGCAGAGGCAGGCGGATGTCTGAGTTCAAGGCCAGCCTGGTCTACAGAGCAAGCTACAGGCCAGCTGGTACTAAAGGGAGACCCTGTCTCAAAAAGACAAAAAAGAAGTCATAACTTTTATTAGTTAAATGAGGTTTATATTTTCTCTCATAATTTTAGCATTTCATGGTTTGGGGAAAATTGTGTAGTTCATCTGTTCTAATGAAAATTTACTTATTTTAATGTTTTAAATTAATAGATAATTATTCAAGATATTACTATATTTTCTAAATGTTTGATTTCATTATGTAATCATTATATAAAAGGGATAATTTCCTTTCCTATTCTGTAATGATTATTTATATCTTCTCACACTATCTGTCGGAGAGCTAGCATTAATGTTATTTACAAACCCAGGAACAATTTAAGTATTGAGAGTTTTTGTTGATTTCTGCCTTCAATCTGATTATTCTGTTTTTTATTCTTTGCGTTTTCCAGCTTCTTAAATTTAATATTTTCAACATCTTATCTTCTTAATTTCTTAAGTTTAACTTTCTCTGCTTCCTGTTGAACTCGTTCAAAACGTTAAATCTCTCTAGGTACTGTTTTAGATGTGTCCCACATGGTTTGACATCAACCATTTTCATGGATTATTTAGTCCTAAATCTTTTATATTTATTTTTTAATCATGCTGATTTTTTTTTGTCTTTTTGAGACAGGGTCTCCCTGTAGCCCCAGCTGGCCTGGAAATTGCTCTGTAGACCAGGCTGGACTTGAATTCACAGAGATCTGCCTGCCTCTGCCTCCCGAGTGCTGGAATTAAAGGCGTTAGCCACCATGCCCCACCACACCTGGCTTGTATTTGTTTTTTAATCATGCTGATTCTAAACACAGATGTCTAAACACATGCCATTTTTCCACATAGGGAATTATTAGTTTCTAGGTATGGAGTTTTTATAACTTTCCTTCAGTTACTGATTTGTGATTTGATTGAGTAAAGTCAAACAACAGTCTGTGCGCTGGCACTTATAATACCATGACTCTGATGAAGTTTCCTCTCTATGATTTGCTTTCGTAAAGGTTCTACGTGAGCTCAAAATACCTCTATTTTCTCTTTGGTGGATGTTGATTGAATGGAGTGAAAGAACATGTAGCATGTAATGGATTATTAATACATCATTCACATATTCTACAGCTATGGTTATCTTTTGCTTGGTATATTGTTGTTTTAGAGAAAAATGTTAACAATTCATGATGTATTTGGTTTAGAAGTTTTTCCTAAATTTTTGCAAGCAGTCATATTACATATTTTGATGTTAATTTTTTTCGTGTTTATATGGTTACTAATGGCTCTATGTTATTACTTTGCATTCCTTGCTCCAAGACACCTCTCTTAGGTGTGTTACCTGGACTGTATTTTTCCAGGTATCCCAGTCCCTCTCCTGCTTCCTTTGATTTTCTTTTAAAAAATCTCGGACCCTTCTTTTCTCTTTTTTCTTCACATCGATTAATTTTTCTCATTAAAAAAAGTATAAAATGGGGCTGGAGAGATGGCCTAGCAGTTAAGGGCACTGACTGCGGCTTGCAGAGGACCCGGGTTCGATCCCCAGCACCCACATGGCGGCTGAGAACCGTCTGAAACTCCAGTTCCAGGGGAATCCGAGACCCTCTTCTGACCTCCGCAGCATTGCACGACACGGGTGCACAGACCTGCATGCAGACAGTACATTCATACACATACAAAATAATAATAAAATATATTTTTTTTAAAAAAGTATAAAGCTCAGTGATTAAGAGTCATACCAGTCTTGCAGAGGGCCAGTTTTTTTCGCAGTACACATGCTGGGAGATTCACAAAGTGGTTTCCCACACACAACTTCTCCAAGATCCAGCCCCTTTCCCTACCTGCCAACTTTATCCGCCTTGTTTTCTTGTAAACCCATAGAGCTCAATTAGCGCGGACCACAAACTCCTGGATTCATGTCCATCCACTGGAGCAGGATCAACCTACAAGGATGCACCCTTAAATAAACCAATTCTCCCTCTCCCAGTAGCTATCAATTGTCACTAGCTCTTCATGTAAGAGCGAAGTATTATGCCTTCTTCCTCTGTCCATGTTGAGATCTTATCTGGCTTGGGTTTGCACAGGTCTTGTGCATGTTGTCACAATGGCTGTGAGTGGATAATGTACAACTATCCTGTTGTATCTAGAAAACAGTTTCATTGTAACCGCTTCTTACAATCTTTTCACCTCCTCTTCTGTAACGATTCCTGAGCCTCAGAAGGGGAGAGTGTGTTATGAATATTCCATTTACAGCTGAGCTTTCCAGAGCCTCATTTTCTCTGCACAGGGATCAGTTGTGGGTCTGTGTGTTCATTGTTGTCTATAGCTAGAAGAAGCTTTTTTTTTTTTTTTTTTTTTTTTTTGATCTTTTCAAGACGGGGTCTCCCTGTGGCCCCAGCTGTCCTGGAACTCACTCTGTAGACCAGGCTGGCCTTGAACTCACTAAGATCCACCTGCCTCTGCCTCCCAAGTGCTAGGATTAAAGGCGTGTGCCACCAAGCCTGACTTAGAAGAAGCTTTTCTAATGAGTGTTGAGAGATGCATTAATCTATGGGCATAATGATAAGCCATTAGGAATCAGTTGAATACTATATCTATTTAGCAGAATTAGAGAGGTAGTTTCTCCCTCTATGACCAAACTAGCTACAAGTTCCTGGCCCCAGTAGTGGTTTAAGATAAGATATGAGTTCTGTATTGGGAAGCTGGCTTTAATCCAATCAGAAAGTGACTGATTAGTACCATGGTATCTATGCTGCTGCTGGACTAGAAGGAATGTCTTGCACAGGGTTCACAACTGGATAAGGCTGATGATTACTCTTCTGCAGCGATAGCCTGCATAGCAAAATGAAAGCTAGTCAGTAGGGATGAAGCTTCTAGGTCAGTACAAGCTTGATTTCTCCATGTCCCACATGGACTCAGGTATTTGAAGACTTAGTCCTGAGTGGTTGGTGCTATTTGGTGGAGGTCCTGGAACCTTTCAGAGATGTGGCCTTGCTGGAAGAAGGTAGTCACAGGGGCAAGCTTGAAGTTTATAGCCTCATCCCACTTCTCGTTCATTCTCTCCGCTTTGTGTTTGTAGTTGAAGATGTGACCGCTCAGCCTTCTGCTCTAGCCACCTGGGGCCATTATGGACTCTTCCTCTGGAACTATAAGCCAAAGAAACTCTCTTGCCTAGTGATGTTGACCATTTTTCATGCTTATTGGCCATTTCTGTGTCATGTTATGAACTGTCTGTTCATTCTATTAGTCCATTTATTTTTGTATTTCTTTGAATAATCTAGTATTAATCTTCTATCAGGTGTCTGACTGGCAAAGATTTTTTCTCATACTGTAGGCTGCCTCTTCACTTGGTTAATTGCTTCTTTTGCTATACAGAAACCTTTTAATTTGATGAGAAGAAGAATTTTAACCCAAATGCCACTCAACTGTGATAGAGAAAATGTGGTACATCTACACAATGGAGTTCTATGCAGCAGTAAAGAAAGATGACATCATGAACTTTGCAGGTAAATGGATGGAGCTAGAAGATATTATGCTAAGTGAAGTAACACAGTCCCAGAAAAACAAACAATGAATGGTAACTCTCATCTGTGGATGCTAGCACCGATTACCTAATTATATGGCAAATTGAGCAATGTTAATGTGATCTGAAAACAACTGTACTCTTATATTGTGAATCCCTTAAAAAATAAATAAATAAAAATTTAAAAAAAGAAAAAAATTTCAACAACATCGTAACACAAAGTTTCCACAAACTAGGGGAAATATGTCAATAGAGATATAGGAAGAATTTAGAATACCAAACAGACCAGCCCAGAAAGGAACAACTAAATCACTAAATATACAGAAAATGAATGTATATTGAAAACAGCAACAGAGAAATATCAAATCACGCATAAAGGCAGGCTCAAGAGAATAACAGCAGATTTTACAACAAAAATTGAAAAGCTAGTAGAGCTTGGGATGATGTATTTCAAGTTCTGAAAGACAATCGTGATCAGCTGCTCAGATTATTATATCTAGTGAAACTATCTGCCCTAATGGAAGAATAAAGAAAAACTTTCTATGATAAAGACAGGCTAAAGGAATTCATAACCATTAAGCCAGCTCTATAGAAGATACTTGAAGGCATTCTCAAGACTGAAGAGAAATGTAAACACCTCCATGAGGCTACAGGAAAGAATAAACCACTCTAGTATCTGTTTTCTTACAGCCTGGCCCTCCTTTAGGGTGAAAGTGTCAAGAGAAGGTTACTGTGTGCTTTACCATCACACCATGGCCTGAATCACCAGTATTTGTTGAATAAATAAATAATGAGCAGGTCATTGAGCAAGATTATATATATATATATATATATATATGTATGTATATATATATGTATATATATGTATATATATGTATATATATATATATATATAAACTTTCCCATTGGGAGCATTAAACTATGGTTTTTTTCACATGTGTTTGACAATGTCTAGGTCCCGAGAGCATTATGTTTCTCCAGAGAAACATTTTTCTCTCATCTTTCATGTAAATGACCGGGTTCTGCATGAAAAATTTCACAATACAAATTGAATCCACACCAAACTAGGAACTCTCTGAGCCCCATGAAAACCCAGACTAAAAGTACACACATGAAAAAGCTGGTTTTCTCTCATGGGTCTTCTATAACTTATTTACCTGCCACTCTACTAAATAGAAGGCTGTGTTTTTAAAACTGCAAAGCCACCCTTTCAAAGGCAGAACTTTCTACTTTCCGGGTGCTAAAGGCTATATTGTCTGAGTTGTTAAGGAGTGTATACATCCATGACTAGAACCCAACTATTTTGAGTCTTTTCAGGTTATAACCTTTATGTTCTAGAAATGTCTCTATAAACAAGCATGTGAGATAGAAAGAACAATACTTATAAAATAATGAAAACTATTTTTCGGCACAACGTATGGATCACATTCGCCTGAAGTTTGTCTGGCTAGTCAGATGTTTCTCCCTGTGTTCTGCCAAGTTTTTCAGAAATTTAATTAAAAATGGCTTTGATAGTGCGTATCCAAGGGAAACTAACTCCTAGTGTAAGAAATGAATACTTATATCAGGTTGCTATGATGGGCGAGGGGGGCACAAATAGGGTCTGGAGACACTGAACAGTGCCTGCCAAATATAGCCAGTGGCTTAAAGAGTTGGCTGAGAAAGGCATCTCTTTGAAGCAAAACACATGGAAACATTTCAACCAATATGATTTCTTTTGGTTTTGGTTTTTGAGATACGGTCTCATTCTGTAGCCCAGGCTGGCCTCAAACTCTTGGAAAATGTCCTGCCTCACCCTTTGGCTGTTGGGCTTGTAGGTATGCACCACCACATCCAGCTTAACACAGATTTAAAAAAAAAAAACTTTTTAAATTGATTTTTGGGGGAATCTCCTACAACATATTTTGACCGTATTCAGATCCTCTCCCCTGCTGCCCCTCCCCTCACTACCACCCCCACCTGATTTTATGTACTCTGTTTTATATATATTTTAAGGCCTATCAAGTCTAATGTGTGTCCACATGTGCCCTTCAATGTGGGTCCCTAAGAAGAGGCCTTAGCATCGCTTAGACCCTACAGTTACACATATGAAGCTGTGATGAGCATTCCACTACAGTAGTTCTTTAAATGAATTGAACTCATTATATGTTTGTCAATTCTCACTTAATTCTCACAGTGTCTCTGTGTATTGTCTTGGACTCTGAGTTTTACTGAAAGAACCCAGCCTGTGTTCAACTTGAGCAGGCTAAGCTTTTAAATTAGCATGAAGTTTGGCAGGGATTTAATCCTTCTGTGGGTCAATTTGTGACACTATAAAGTGGAGGGCTATTGGATTGCTGTGAGGGCTGCATGAGCTCATGCATGGGGTGTTTGCCAACCAGCAGCTGCTGCAAACCAGGCCAGGGTCAGTGAGTCCAAAGCAGAGTTTAAGGGGCATCTAGAAACTGAGCATCAAAATAAATATTATTTCAAAAACATATTTTAGAAAACATAAAGATGACATCATGAACTTTGTAGGTAAATGGATGGAACTCGAAGCCATTATACTAAGTGAAGTAACACAGTCCCAGAAAAGCAAATGGTGAATGGTTTCCCTCATTTGTGGATGCTAACACCAAATCCCCAGTAGGCAGGCAAACTGAGGAACTTTATCATTACATTTCTTTGTATCTGAAAGCAACTGTGCTGTTATAATGTGACTCTCTTAATGGGCTCTAGAATTGACCTACCACTTATATTCAGACATTGTAATTACCGTATATGGGTGGAAGATATGTATTCATATTCTAGAATAATATAAAATTAAAAGGAAAAATGTGAACCCCCAAACATATTTTGGAATTAACATACAGTTTATTCCCAGATGTCATAATTTTGATACATATTTGTTTGTTATGTAGGCATAATTAAAAGTAATACAAAGGGGAGGGATACAACAACAACATAAGGACTGGGTCAAAGGACTGACTGATACAGTTAAATTCTGCCCAAAACAACAAGCCTCTGCAGAAAAAAAATCCTTGGAAACACTGAGAGAAAGATGCAAGACATGTATGGCAGAGTGTATAAACTGGGGTGGGGGGAAGGGAATGTATCCAAATTGGACTGAAAAATGATGTATGAAATACACAAAATGACAATAAAAAAGAACATAAAAAATAAAAGAAAAATATATCATCTGTACAAAAAAAGAAAACATAAAATTAATATAAAAATTATGAATAACAAAATATCAAAAATGTTGGCTCTGGATGTGAGAATGTATAAGCTTCAAAATGGCAAAGGTGTGAGTTGCTCCAGACAGTAGATTTTAGGATAAATTGACTCCTGGTTGCTGGAAAAGGGTCTCATCTCTGAACCCTTGTAGGGGGTAGCTGTCTGGGTGGAGCCACCCTTTGCCTCTGCAGCTGTGTCTTTGTGCCGGTGGGCCCCTGAAGCACAGGAGCCCAGAAGTTGCTCCAGACAGGTAGCAGGATAAGTCAGGCATATCCCCCCACCAAGTGGACTTTTTTGGAGAACCTTCAGAACAGGAAGGGAAGAGTGACTTAGACTTCCAATATCTAATATATAAACAAAATTGAAAGCCTGAAACCCAGACAACTCAATACTCCATAAACAAGGAGGAGGAAAGAAAAAAAAAAAAAAAGCATTGGAAGGAGGCAAGCAAAACCTGCCTACTCAACACAGTGAAAAGACATTGATGATTCGCATCAGAATACAGACAAAAGGAAACCCACATGCAGGGACACAACGAAGGGACAACATGGGGAAAAGTGCAGGATAATCCCCGCTCCGGGGCCTCTACCAACCCTGTAGGAGATTTCTACAATGGGATCCCCCTGAGGTGACCCAAGGAACAGAACTTAGAGGAATTTTAATTTGCAGAACCTATTGCAGAAGAAATTAAAAGAAAATAAAGAAGAAATTCAGAGGAGAACTAAAGAAGAGAACGGAAAAAACTCAAAAAAAAAAAAAAAAGGACCTTAGAGGGAACAATGACAAACCTGGGAAAGAACTAAAGGAAGAGATCGACAAACTCCAGAAAGAAAATAGTAGAGGGAGAAAAAAAAAAACAAACTCCAAAAAGGAAAGTTAGAAACACTGAAAAAGGAAGCAGACCAGCAAAGTAAGGAGCAACAAGAAAAGATCAAGAAGCTCCAAAATACGTGAAATGGAAATACTATAAATACTAAAAGAAAAATTTAGGATGAAATGAAAAAAAGGAAACAATAAGAACACTAATCCAATCAAGAATAAAGGAAAGGAAAAAGCCCAAAGTAGTAAAACAGAGGAAGCAGAACAAAGAATATCCAGATCTGGAAGAATAACACGGAGCAACTTAAAAAGCTCAAAATTAAAGAATTAAAAATTTTTAAAAAATACAAAAAAAGGTTTGTTCCTGTGAACAGACAACAACCAGGAAATAATGGGACACTATGAAAAAGATCAAACCTCTGCATCATTAGGGAAATAGAGGAAGGAGAATAATCTCAAGAGAATAGTATTGAAAAGATCTTCAATTATAGAATAATTAGATGAAAATTTCCCCAAACTAATATAGACAAACCCATACAATACAAGAAGCACATAGGACCCCAATTAGACAAAGATCAGAAAAGAAACTCCATATGCCATATTATTATTTAAAATGCTAGACGCCCCAAAACAAGGACAAAATAATCTAGGCTACACAAAAAAAAAACAAATCACATACAAAGGGAAAACCCATCAGGAATTACAACTGACCTTCTCAATGCAAACTATGAAAAAAAGAAGAAAATTGGGCAATGCTTTCCCAGGGGGTTTTAAAAGGACTATTTGTAATGCCAACCCAGGAATACTTACCCAGCAAATGTCAGAATTAGTTAAGGCGGGAGAGAGAAAATCTTCCATGACCATAAACAAGATGAAGAATAACATAGTCCAGAAAATCAACTCTTCATAAATACTTGAAGCAATTCAAAGAGGAAAGGAGGGAGCAACAATCCTCCAAACACTAGAAAATTAATACTAAATAAAAATATAACCCATAGGAGTAAAAATCAGAGGCTAGAAATCCAAATGGATAAAAAATTGAAAGGAAAGCAAAACATCCATCTTTCACATTATAACACTAAATATTTAATGGGCTAAACTCCCAATAAAAAGACATAGACAATGGATTAGGAAACAAAACCCATCTATTTGCTGTCTACAAGAAACAAACTCCAATTCCTCAATTTTAAGGATAGGCACCAACTTTAAGGTGAAGTGATGGAAGAAAACATTCCAAACAAATTCTGTGGGTACCGAAAAAGAGGAAGGAAAGCATGTGTTGCTATCTAATATCAGAACAAAATAGATTTACAAAGCAAAAGAAATCAAAAGAGAACAAAGAGGGCCAATTACATATTTTTTTTTAAAGGGAACAATTGACGATGAAGATCTCACAATCATTGAAAATATGTGCACCAAATGCCGGTGCACCAAACTTATAAAGACAATTCTTCAGGGCTTCAAAGCACAGATTAACCCCAGCACACTAAAAGTAGAGGACTTCAATACCTAACTAAAGTCATTTAGACAGATCAAATAGGACAAAGAAAATAAACAGAGAGACAGCCGAACTAAATGACACAATACTCCAATGTACCCTTCACAGACATCTATTGAATATTTCACCAAACACCAAAGAATACACTTCTACCCTCAGCACTTCTTGGAAACACATTTTTTCCAAAATCACCCATATCCTGGGACACAGAAAAAACTCAACAAAATACAAAAAGATTGGAAATAATCTCATGCCATGTTCTATCAGACCACATGCAATAAAACTAAACACCAACACCAGGATAAACCTACAACCTACAGGAACATCATGGAGACTAAACAACACTCTCCTTGAATAATTTAATGAATGGGTTCAAGGAAGAATAAGAAAAGAAATAAAAAAACAATTCCTGGAACTGAATGACCAATGATAATAAATAATAATAATAAAAAAAAAAAAAAAAAAAAAAATTTTAAAAAGCAGTCCTAAGAAGAAGCCCTGGTGCCTACATTAGAAAAAAAAAAAAAACAGAAAGGAGCCAAGTGAAGATCAACCACTGCAGCTCTAAAAATACTCGAGAGACGAACAAACAAATTGAAACCTAAACGCAGCAAACAAGAATAACAAAAATCCAGAGCAGAGATTCAATGAAATAGAAACAAAAGGAAAACCATACAAAAATCAATGAAATCCAAAATTGGTTCTTTGAGAGTAAATAAGATAGACAAACCCCTAGCCCAACTAACCAAAAGAAAGAAAGGATACAAATTCCAAATCAATAAGAATCTTTGATGAAAAGGGAAATATCCACAACAGACAATGAAATGATCCTGGACAATTCATACAGGAATACTTCAAAAACCTATACTCAATACTTAGAGTTGAAAACCTAATAGAAGAAATGGATGATATTCATCCATGGGTAATCGACCAACTTACAAGAAGACATCGATAGCTTAAATAGACCAATATACATGGAAAATTGAAGATGTAATAGTAGCCCTCCCAACCAAAAAATGCCCAGCCCAGATGGTTTCAGGCCAGAATTCTATAAAAATTTCAAAAAGACTACAACCATTACTACTGAGTGTTATAGAAGGGAATACAAACGAGGGATTCTCCCAAAATTCCTTCTATAAGAACCAGCATCACTCAATTATTACCAAAACCAGGTTAAAGGATGCAACCAAAAAGGAAACTATCAGACCCTATCCTCATAATGAACAACAGATTGCCAAAAATTCTGCAAACAGAAACTGGCAAATCGCATCAAAACCACATCAAGAAACATCCATCAGTGACCAAGTCTGGATTCATACCACAGAGATGCAGGGATGGTCAACATATGAAAAATCAATAAATATTTTCATCAAAGCATATTAATAGACTGAAAGCAAAAACCATGACCATCATCTCAATTGACACAGAGAAAGCCTTTGGACAAAATCCAGGATTCCTTCATGTTTAAAGCCTAGGGAATTGGACTTGGAGGTCATTCCTCAATGTACAAAAACACCATATTAGGAAACTCACAGCCAATATCATCCTTTAAATGGGAAACCAGCAAGACTTCCCTTAAAGGATAACTCAGCAAGGTTGCCCCTGTCACCACTCCTTTTCAATTATAGTGCAATTGGAAACCCTTTGCTAATGGCAATATAGCAAGAAAAGGGGACAATTAAAGGAGTTCTAATTGGAAAAGAGAGTCAAGCTATCCCTTCTTGCATGCAGACTATGGACTAGTTACACTAGGGACGATGCAATAAGAACTCCACCAGAAAAACTCCTAAGAAACTGATTAAAGTCTTTGTTAAAGGCAGATACAAATAAATCTAAAAAAAAAAAAAGAGACCTTTTTACAACAACAAAAAAGCAACGAAGAAGGAATTACAAGGCAGATCCTTCACCACTATCACAGAATAGCCTCACAAAAAACAATAAAATTTCTATGGTACAATTACCTAAAGAGACACCAAGATACGTCTACAACAAAAATGTTTAAACCCCTGAAGAAGAAATTTGAGGAAGACATCAGAAGATGACAAACCTCTCATGCTCATGATTGGAAAAATAAATATAGATGAAAGTCCATCTACCCAAACTCTGACAGATTTAAATGCAAATCCCATATCAAAATCCCCAAGAGCTACTTTCACAGGCTTGGAAAAAAAATCCTCAATTTCCATTTGGAAATAACAAAAGACCCTGAATAGCCAAACAACCGTGAACAAAAAGAGGCATACAGAGGGAGATCTCTATACCAGACATTCAAACTATACTTACAGGGCTATAGTCATAAAAACAGCTTGGTACTTGGCACAAAACAGACCAGTTGACCAATGGAACAAATACTGAAGATTCGGACAAACTTGAGCAACATTACAATTTCAGCCACCCTCATATGTTAGACAAGGGGGCCAAGAAGACACAATTGGAGGAAAGACAGCATCTTCAGTAAGTGGTGTTGCAAAACTGGATCACCACCTGTTTAGAAAGAATGAAATTAAACCCCTACCTCTCGCCCTGTACAAAAGTCAATCCAGATGGATCAAAGACCATCAACATGAACCTATAACTTTAGAGGTGATAGAAGAAAAACTTGGCAGCAGACTGCAAGACATAGGAAAAGACTTCCTAATCAGACTTCAGCTGCACAAAAATAAGATCAACAATTGCAAATGGACCTTCATTAAACTCAAAAGTTTCTGTACATCAAAAGAAATAATAAAGAAAGCTGATAAGGAGAGAGAAAAACCCACAGAAGGGAGGAAACCTCACTGCGATAACATCTGACAAGGCATTGAATTCCAGAGTATACAAACTACATCAATACAAAGAAAAAGAAAACAAAAAAACCCACAAGAAAACAAAAAACAAAAAAAAAAAAAAAAAGCTGAATAGAGACTTCACAGAGGAGGAATTAGAGATGGCTGAGAAACATCCCCCCCTGCTGGATGGTGGGACCCATGAGCTGTGAGGGTTTGGGCACAACTGCTTGCAAATTGGTTTTACATGAAGGATGCTTGTACTCACAAATTATCACCTATTGTTAAAAAAAAATGAAAACAAAACAAAACAAAAAGCAGAGAAAGATCCAGAAAACTTACGGCAGAATGCACGATCTGCGATGGGTAGGGGTGGGGTGGGGGGGAAGGGAAGGGGATATATGCCTGAACTGAATTGGAAAATGATGTATGAAATACACAAAGCATCAATAAAAATAAATTTAAAAAAACTGTTCAACGTCACTAATAATTAGGGAAATGCAAATTAAGACCACTCTAAGATATCATCTCACTCCAATAAGACTGGCCAGGATCAAGAAAACAAATGATACCAAGTGCTGGAGAGGTTGTGGGGAAAGGGGAACACTCATCCATTGCTGGTGGGAATGTAAAGTTGTACAGCCACTATGGAAAGCAGTGTGGAGAACATTGGAAGACTCAAAATGAGCTTGCCATTTGACCCAGTCATACCACTCCTGGATATATACCCACAAGACTCATCTTACTGCAGAAATACATGCACAGCTATATTTATTGCAGCGCTGTTCACAATAGCAAAAAGCTGGAACCAACCCAAATGCCCCTCAACTGACGAGTGGATAGAGGAAATGTGGTACATGTACACAATGGAGTTCTATGCAGCAGTAAAGAAAGACAATATCATGAACTTTGCAGGCAAATGGATGGAGCTAGAAGATATTATATTAAGTGAAGTAATACAGTCCAAGAAAAAAGAAACGATGAATGGTATCCCTCATCTGTGGATGCTAGCACCAATAACCCAGTTGTAAATATTTCTTGTGGAGAGGGATTCATATTAAAAGAACAACAACAGAAAGACTGCATCAGAAAACTGACTGAAATGGTGAATCGGGAGGGGTGGGAGAGGTGGGAGAGGGACATGGGTCTATATTCGATTAACGTATATTTAATTGACATGAGTTCAACAAGTATCCAATTTTGCCCAGACTCTGTCTACAGGTTACATGGTGTTTTAGGACTTAGTAAAAGTAAATATGTGTATATTAAACAACATTGGCTTAAAGGTTTTTTATAAAAATGGTAATGCACCTTAGTTAATTGGAAATATAAATTGTTGTCCACATTTATTTTACTTAAAATCTGTACAATAATAACTTTGGGATTGGCACATACAAATGTTCTCTATAATTTTTCTGTTGTACAGTATCATCTTGCAGCATTCTCTTTTACCTGTAGGATGATTTAACTTAAGGAATTAAGTTTGCTTCCCAAGTTAATGACATACAATCACCCAAAAGAGCTTGGGTGAATTTGATGAAATCTGTGCCTTGATTCCTGCCTATAGGTATGTGTACTACAACTGCCTTTTTTGAGACTCATGGGTCAAAAAATAAAAACCTATAATGAAAAGGGGGGATACAGATATATATGAAAGCTTTTTGTCAAAAACTTCGCAATTTAAATCTTAAAACTAACTATGGGAAAAGATTTGTATCTTCCAACAGGTCAAAATGTCACCAACTTAACGGCTGAGAAAGAAAAGATACAGCTTTGCATTGTGTAGGATATACCAGGAAGTGCCAGCAGAAAGGTCGGCCCATCTGAACATTGAAAGAAAGAAAAGCCTCAGACTGCTACAGGCATCAAACCCCTCTATGGATCCTACTTGTAACAACTGTTTATAATGAGCCCTTTTTTTTTTTTTTTGGTCTTTTTTTTTTTTTTTGGTCTGTTTTTTTGAGACAGGGTCTCCCTGTAGCCCCAGCTGTCCTGGAACTCACTCTGTAGTCCAGGCTGGCCTTGAACTCACAAGGATCCACCTGCCTCTGCCTCCCGAGTGCTAGGATTAAAGGCGTGCACCACCTATAATGAGTCCTAATGAAACTTTCCTTTTAGGTGCCACAAAGTTTTAATATGAAAGACTTTCTTACCTCCCCTTCATAGAACAAGGAGGAATATGATGATGATGAGGTCATTCTCTAACTGTAAATTGGAGCCAACTGTCATAGCAGTAATCTCTTATAAAACCAGTAAAACTGCCTTCTTTAATTGACTAATAGACATAGGAACTGTGAAAAGGATTATTCTCTATTCAGAACCAAATAGAATACTAAAGTCTCCTTAAGCTGTGCATTTAAGCAAAATATATTAATACAGGAGAGCTCTGATATCAGCAATGGATTATTCTACCAAGGAGATGTTGGCCAGGGGATCCAAACCACCCCAAAAGGTAAAGGCTTCTTGCCTGTAAACTGGGATACCTGCAAGAAGAGAGGTGATAAGGCCCTGCTGTCGAAGACCTGATGTAAGCATGGGAAAGATGTATTGAGACCGCACTTGCAAGTGTACAGTTAGTCTCTGGAATACCAGAGAGTGTTACCAAAGGCCACTAAACCAATAAAGCAAATATAGGTCTCCTTGAGTCAAGCAAGACTCTTCCATCAGCACCAGCTACACCTCACCTGCCTGGAAATACTGTGCAGCAGTGGCAGCCATATGTCTGTATATCCCAAATCTAATTGGCTATTAGCTCTCTCCTTGGAGGAATAACCCATGGCTGATGCCACAAGCTTACATCCTCTAGTGGTTAGGAGATGATATAAGCCACAGTTAGACCCTGTCATATTTTACAGAAAAAATGTAATTCATGGATTAACATACCATCCAAACATCTGTGTCTATACCAAAGTAACCTACCATAACAATTAGTACTGTTTAAATACCCATGTATCTAATTGCTTGTGCTTTGTTAGTAGGATTGAAAGGTTATTCCTGGACAAACTGCCAGCCCATGAAAGGAAACAGCCAGAATTGACCAGAGTCCAAAATGACAGCTCCAGAGAAAGTACACCGTTTTGCCTCTCATCCACCTGTGCTCCTTTTCTAAGCCTAGGGAACAATATGCGGAAGAGGGGGTGTGGTAGAATGTAAGGGCTGCGATTGGGGTGAATGGTGAAACTACAGCAATATAGACTGGACACTCATCTGATCAACTTGATTGTACATCAAGCTGGATGGTGGGACCCTTGGGCTGTGTGGATTTGGGCACAACTGCTTGCAAATTGGTTTTACACGAAGGATGCTTGTACTCATAAATTATTACTTATTGTTAAAAAATGAAAAAAAAATAAAGAAGAAAAGAAATGGCAAAGGTGTAAAGAAAGCATCTGGCCCATATTTTATCACACCCCATGGTGTTAAGACTGTCCTCTGTTTTTCAGAGGCTGCCTTCAGAGCTAGGCTACATCCGCCCCTGCCTCCTTGCTGTCTGCCTAGCTAGAGGCTGTTCTTCCCTGCCTTCTCTGCCTTCTCTTCTTTTGTTCTTCTAGCTCTTTCACTGTCCTGTAGGGGGTGCTCTGGTTCTTTGGAAAACTGCCCACTTTGCTCAAGGTTATTTTAACCTGTTTTCCTGATGTCAGACTTTGCTCCAAATGCTGTCTCTTTCTGAACCTCCAAGGTGATATCACATCGAAAAAGGCATGCCCTCTCTGGTAAGATGTTCATACATGGTTCAGCCAGATGACAAGCCTGTACATACAATCCTGCAGATGTCAAGGAAAGAAAAAGGAAACAGGTATTTAAATGTGAGTTATATGAAGTGATATTAGAAGTCTAGAACATGTGCCTTGACAGACAGAACTTCTCAGGTTCTTTCCCTCTCCTGAAAGCACAAAGATTAACTGATGCATCGTCCCCATCATCGAACCCCTGTTTCTTCCAGTGCTAGCTGCTGCACACACAATCTCATTCAATCCCTACAATATCCTTTGTGGATAGGAGCTAACACCCACTTAAAGATGAGGAAACTCAGTATTAGGGAAGTTGTTACAGCAAGTAATTTTTTTATTTGTATGAGTGTACTGTCTGCTTGTAGGTTGGTGCACCCGTGTCGTGCAATGCCACGGAGGTCAGAAGAGGGCATTGGATTCCCCTGGAACTAGAGTTTAAATACGGTTCTTAGTCGCCATGTGGTTGCTGGGAATCGAACCCGGGTCCTCTGCAAGAGCAGTCGGTGATCTTAACAGCTGAGCTATCTCTCCAGCCCCAGCGAGTGATTATTCTTATCTATTTATTCATTCAACAAATATATAAAGCTTTTACAGTAACTGGGGCTCTGTGCATCTTCTGATGCCGCAACAGTTCAGTTGAGTGTTGCATATTGAATGTTTGACTGTCTACAAGTTTCATCCTGATACTTCACTCCCAGGGCAGCAGTGTCAAGGGAGGGAGTAGAAGAAGCCCACCAAAGCTCCACCTTCACGAGTGCATTCATGTCTTATAAAAGGACTCAACAGGACTACTGTCCCTCCTGTCCCTCCTACCATGTGAAGACAAAGTAATAATCCCTCTAGAAGAAGCCATGTTAAGGGTGTCATCTTGGAGGCTGGGGCAGAGCCCTCACCAGACTCTAAACCTATCAGAGCCTTGACCTTGGACTTACAATGTCAAGAACTGTAAGAAATAAATTTATGTTATTTGTAAATTACTAGGTCCAAAGTATTTTGCTACATAAGTAGACTAAGATACTGAGGTAAAGCCAGGCATGGTGGTTCATGCCTTTAATTGCAACAATTGGAAAGCAGAGGCAGGCCAATCTCTGGGAGATCAAGGCTAGGCTGTTTTACATAAGGAATTCCAGGCCAGCTGGGGTTTAGGGAGACCCTGTGCCAAAAAGGCACCCCATGAAAAGATATTGAGGTAAAAAAAAGAAAAGATATTCAGGTAAACAAAAAAGAGGAACAGAGGAGAGGTTCACAGAATCCCAAAGAAAAGGTACTTGGATAAAAGGCACATGATATGCTGGCAGCTATGATCACTCTGTAGGAAAGAATAACAGGTGGGCTACTGGATAACGTAGATGTGAGCGCAAAGAGGCCTGGCCAAGGCCACAGCCATGATAAAGGAAAGGAGGTAGAGATGTGACATAACCATGCAGGAAGGCTTGGCTGGGCCCCTTCTCTTTTCAGCACTCATCTCAGTCCTAGTTCTTCATGAGTAGTCTAGGACTGCCATTTGTCACCTCCATCATCCAGGAGCCTTCATGGGGCAGGGACCATATCCCCATTGTATATGCAGTGCCTTCCACAGTTACAGATTCAGAGAAGGAGCTCAGGAGATGATTGCTGAGGGAGAGACACGTTGATTCCCAAGCAGAATGATGCACAATTAGAGCACGGGGACAGAGCCAGCAAAGGTGACCCAGAGGTCTTCCATGTTGGGTTCAAGAGTGGAAAGGACACCCTTCAATACATTTTTCAAGGTGAAGGGAAAATGGCATCTAGTCTATTACAAAATTAGGCAGGTAAGCTTGTTCAATATAACGCATTGCAGACCTGTATTTTAACAATAGGAGACTACAATGCAGTGTAGCAAACTGGCTTTTGGGAAAAGTGCATATTGTCTCTCATCTCAGATTATCTGTGCTACTGTTCAGACATTGTTCTGATTGGTACAAATACTTAGACAGTATTGCAAGGTCTGGAAGGAAAGGCCTATGTCTCCTAAGGAGCTTTGTCTTCTAAAAGTTGTAGTATGAATCAGGTCCAGATTGAAGAAAAGAATGCACATCAAAGAAGCAGCCCCAAGTCCTCGGGTGCACCATGCACCCATAAGGAATCTCCCCCATAGCCAGATAGACGAGAAAGTGTTCCTTAGGCTTATGCCACATTCAAATCAAGGCCTTATTAGTTTTTCACGGTGAGCCTCTTGGTAGATAGGGCTGTTTTCAGTCTTGCGTTAGCAGGAACATGTGGCCCAAGCAAGTTTGGAGACCCTTAGAAGTGCAGGATTTAAGGAATTACACGAGTGCTGGAGAGGCCACTTGGCTCCCTTGGTAACTGCAGCCAGGTTGCAAGGAACGTTTTATAAACTGGGCTGAGCTGGCCAGAAAAAGAATGACCACTTCACTGCAGTTAACTATTTCTCTCCCAGAAAAGTGACAGGCGAGTTCACTGTGTCGCTCTTGAACTCAACTTGAAATGAAACTGAATCTGAGGGGCTGGAGAAATGGCTCAGAGCCATTTAGGAGCAGGCAATAGATGGATTCAAATAAAATAAGATATTTAAAAAAACATAATTTGAGTTCCAGGGATCTCAGAAGAGACTGAAAGCAAACAGAGGCCACATTTGAAGAGGGGGAAAGCCAGGTAGACATTTATAATGGAACATTTTTAAAGCTTTAATTGGTACAAGATTCGTAACTCCCCTGGGCACGTACCTCCCCTGTCTCAGTCCACATGGTTTGACAGTGACACAGGCCCAGAGCCCCAGGGTGGGCAGGTATGAAGAGCTCTATCCCTAGATAGAGAGGTTGGGATAAGGGTCAGCACGGACTTTACCAATCGGCAGAGAAAACCCTGGGGCCTGTAGCTATCGTCATGCCTGAGTAGTTCCACAAATATACGGACTCAGTTTCGTACTACACATATATTTCAGGGATAGTCAGCACCCCTTTGCTCCCCGAAGACAGTGACACCAAATACAACTATTAGGCCCTGAATGCTTGTGTCTTCCCCAGATGTTGAAATTCTAGCCAAGCTGATTGTAATAGGAAAGAAGCCTTTGGGTCAGGTCACAAGGGTGGGGCCCTCACAAATGGGATTAGTGCCCTCATCAGAAGGGAAGTGAGAACTCCCCATCTCTGCTCTTTACCATGTGAGCACACAGTGAGAGGGTAGTTTTATTGTGAGCCAGGAACTCAACTGGTCACATCTTAATCTTGGACTTCCAGCCTCCAGAAACATGAGAAACAAATTGGTTTTGTCTGAATTTCTCAGTACATGGTGTTCTGTTATAGTAACTCAGACAGACTAAGACAATAAGCTACTTTGTATGAGAACTCTTGGTGCATTTTACATTTTGTGTGTTTCCCTACTGGACTGTGGACCCAGGGACAGAGTCTGGGGTTCAGCGGGCAGCGTGCACATTCTACATCACATCAGTGATCTGCTCTCTCCTTCCAGCTTTAATGGGTTCTGGGGGTTGAACTCGGGTCTCCAGGTTTTCATAGCATATGCCTAGACCCACCGAGTGATCTTGCTGGCCCTGTATTTACTGGGAGGCAGAGGCAGGCAGATCTTTGTGAGTTCAAGGCCAGCCTGGTCTACAGAGTGAGTTTGAGGACAGCTGGGGCTTCAGGGAGACCCTGTCTCGAAAAGACCAAAAATAAATAAATAAATAAATAAATAAATAAATAAATACATAAATAAAAATAAAAACTTGTATGTCCCGAGCACTTAGCACACATGTGTTTCAAACATGAAATCTTTATATGTAAACTCATCACAATAAAAATCAATCCCAGATCTCCTCATTGCTAGACAAGGTCACACTTAAAGTGGGATGGACATGATAGAAAACCGAAATGCTCCATAACTTACTCAACGTTTCAGTTTGTGGCTGTACTTTGTATGTTTATGAAATCCATAACTTCATAAGACACCTTCTTTAAAACTAAAAACAAAATATTGTAAATTCTGCAAAAAGATATTTTTCGTGCCCAGGGGAGCTACAAAAAAAATATTTGCAGATGACCATATTTCCTACTTTGCTTTTGCTTCTAGGAAGCTCTGAGGCAAAATAACTGCTAAATTCTTGTAACTGCTCTACCCTTTTGGTTTGCATTTGTGCTGATTTCCCTCCACCGGCCCTGCTGTTCAATGTTAAATTTATACTTAGTTATACGTATTTCCTATATACTTTTTGTAGCACAAGACATGGTATACTAACACTACGACTCTAGCTAGAATAATGGAACACTGGGGCTGGAGAGATGGCCTAGCGGTTAGGAGCGCCGACGCTCTTGCAGAGGACCCGGGTTCGATCCCCAGCACCCACATGGCGGCTGAGAGCCGTCTGAAACTCCAATTCCAGGAGAACTCCAGTTCCAGGGGAATCTGACACCCTCTTCTGACCTCCGCGGCATTGCACGACACGGGTGCACAGACTTGCATGCAGACAGTACATTCATACACATACAAAAAAAAAAAAAAAAAAAAAAAAAAGAATAATGGAACACTAACAATTTCAAAATACATAAATGCTTCGAGACAAAAGTGCTAAGTAACCAAAACAAGGTGCTTCTGCCTGGTTTTTGTAAGGCCCAATGCTTTCTTTTCCTGACCCCGACTCTTGCCCTGCAGTGGGTGTGGGTGGTGAGAGTACACCGCTGGGCTTCGGCCCCTGACCCACACGCATTGTTTGATCAACATTCAGGGGTGTCCTCACAGCTCAACTCCATCTAAATTAACTGTTTACTGTGTGAAATCATGGGCCGGGTGCTCAGCATTAGTCTGCGGCTCAGAAGCTAGTCTTGGAGGACTGTGCTCAGGGCGTTTCTCTTCTATGAACTCTTTCCCCATAAGGGTGTTCAGAAGTCACTAGAGAAACACGTGGAGCCATTTTGAATGCCTCCAACTTGGGCATTGGAATATGACACAGAGACCCCACCTGGGAGACACAGACTGAGATTGGGGTGAACACCGAGGCCTGGCAGGGTCACCGGGGCACCGAGACTTCCAGGGGTGCTCACGGAAACATCTGCAGGCTCAAGGAAGGAAACCCCAGGCTGCTTTGCAGAGACAGACGTGCTTTTCTGCCGTCCTGCTGCGGGCCACAGAGACTGATCTGAGACTGGTCTGCTGGAAAGAAGAGAATCTGCTCAGCTCGAACTAAAGGCCTTCAAGCAGCCGCCCAGGAGCTCCTGGGCTCTGGGATCTGGTGCTTTCTACATCGGGACGTTTACCAAGATTGCTTTCCACGGAAGCACCTGATTGGCCTTGCTTCTACTCCCCGCGGGTAGAGGCCTCAAGACTGGCAAAAGTACAACGGGAGCAGGGCCCATTGCTGAGTGACAAGCAAGTGCTGAAACCTAGGAGCCAGAGCCGGAAAGTATGAGACCTAGAAACTCATTAGTTAAAGGCAAATCATTACCCAGAAAACACATCCCGGAGGGGCTGCTTGGGGCATGGAAAGAATCTGCAGCTCCAGGAGGTGTGGTGAGATGGGGGAGCAGCCAGTAGAGACCCGAGTATGGCGTGTTGTTCTCTGCAAGTCTGGTCAGTTTGGAGAGGCTTCTCTTGCCTCTCTGAGCTGGCTTCCTCTGCATAAAGTCACCCCAGTTTTGCTGGTCACAGCTTTCACTGTCCCCCAAAGGGGGCTCCCATTCCATCTTCCCATTCAGAAGGGCCACTTCCGGGAGCCTGACACTCAATGTCAGCAGGGCATTGTTCAGCCCTGCAGATGACCCAGCCTCCTGGCTCTCTTAAAATAACAAGAGAACATTTGCTCTCTGGAAATCCAAGGCTGTATCCAAATTTAAAAAAGAAAAACGGGAGAGGAAAGCATTCAAACAAAACTCTTGGAAGTGGGAATCCTGTGGTAACACGCCAAATAAAGGAAAACAGGAAAGCCATTGCAATATTAAAAATAGATGACTTCCTGCATGCGAATTCCTTGCTGACCTTGTTGACTGGATTGCAGTCGGTGTTTGCTGGCCTGCCACCCTCCAACTTCGTGAGATTTCACACCAAGGGACAGTTCTCAGGCTCAGAAATCCACTCCCTGGTTTTCAAAGCACTTGTGTCCACAACTCTAGGACACACGTGGTACCTGCACCCCCAACACAGTGAGTGTCCCTTAATGATAGAAAGATCTGCCTCCAACACAGCAAGAAAGGAATCATGGTGACAAGGCTGCTTCACTTTGGAGAGAGAGAGAGAGAGAGAGACAGAGAGAGAGAGAGAGATCCCCTAGTAAATTTATATTCTAATTTGGAGAAATAGTCAAACAATAAGCCCAGTCAGCAAGTCAACTAACTATAACAGCCCATAAGATAGGGAAAACATAGAGAAAGGAGAGTTGGGTAAAGACTTAGCAAGCAGGTGGTACTTAATTAGAGTGGCCCAGGTAAGGAGGTAATATTTGACCAACGACTTCATGCAAAGCAGCTAAGCAAGTATCTTGAGAAAGAGTGGCCAGGTTGACATAGCAGCCTGTGCAAAAAGCCCTGAGGCAGAAATATTATGATTAGTAGACAATAAGACTGGGCGTATCTGTCTCCCACAATTATGAGAGCCTCAGACAGGACAGTAGCTACTCTCCCACCAGAAGGGACAGCTTTGACTCTGAAATGAGTGGAATCAGTTGGCTTTGGAATTGGTGTAAGTAGGGTTGATTGGAGAGGTTAAAGGATAAGAATGCAAAGAACACCTTCCAGTATCCCACCCCCCAAAGGCAGAGAAAAAAACCTGGAACTCCAAGGGCATGCCCAAGAGAAAGCACCAGGCAGCAGGAGCCACGTGCATCCTGGTGTTGGGGAGGGGGGTGAGGCCTGCAGGGCCCAGTGACTCCCTGAGGCACTCGTGGAATTTGGCTAAGGATCACAGAATCCTCCAGCTAAATTCTTCCGTCCCCGGCCGTGCCTGCTCTCTAATGCCATTCTCCATCACCCTGGCCGGGATTTTCTTAACCATTTTCTGTTCAGGGCTGCTCTTGAAAGAGGATGACTGATATTCAAGACAGCTGTGTTCCCTTCCCATCCGGGCAGAAGACCTGCAGCCCCCGCAGGAAGCCGGTGCCCTGGTATGCACGTGTTTTTTTATTTTTATTTATTTATTTTTTTTTAATTTTTTTAAATTAATTTTTATTTATTTCTGTATGTGTATGAATGTACTGTCTGCATGCAGGTCTGCACACCCGTGTCGTGCAATGCCGCGGACATCAGAAGAGGGTCTCGGATTCCCCTGGAACTGGAGTTCTCCTGGAATTGGAGTTTCAGACAGTTCTCAGCCGCCATGTGGGTGCTGGGGATCGAACCCGGGTCCTCTGTAAGACCGGTCGGTGCTCTTAACCGCTAGGCCATCTCTCCAGCCCCGTGTTTTTTACTACACATTTGGTTTTGCTCTGGTGGCCACTGGAGTTCTAGGACTGGAGGGCGCGGAAGAGCTAGAAGCATGCCTGCTGAAATCCCCGGAAGCTCTCCTCTGCTCTTAGGAGAGAATCAGTATGCTTTTCTAGCTTCCACATTCCCACAGCCATGTCTTCCACAGACATCCTCCCTGCTGCTGTGCACTGTGGGATTTTTCTCAGGGCCTTGGTTTCTCCCGTGGCTGGTGTGGAGCCCGGTGATCTCCCAGCGCCTTCTTCACCAGGCTAATGCCAACTCAGCCTTCAGATGTTCTTTCTTTTTTTTCTCTGTGAAAATGTCCTCATCATAGGGGCAGCCTTCAGATATTCTAACCCCTACTTTAGTCATTTTTCTCATTACTGTGACAAAATATCTGACAGAAACAATATAGGTGAGAATGATTTATTTTGGTTCATGGTTTTGGAGGTTTGCAGTCCATCCAGGTAAGAAAAGCAGAGCAGAATTCATAGTCCTTGGAAGCATGTGTTGGAGTCCTCCTCCATCTTGATGGACCGGGAGCCAAGAAAGCAAAAGAGAACCAGAAGTGAATATAACTTTTAACCTGGTTATCCACTACCACCAGCAAGGCCCTACCTCCCAAAAGCTCTAGACCCTTCCATCATAGTGCTACCAGGTGAAGACCAAGTGTTCAAACACATGAGCCCATGAGGAACGGCTTACATTCAAACCCGAATACCTGCCCACAAGCCGGGTGGGGTTGTACTTCCAGAACATAGACTTGCACTTGGCACATAGTAAGTGCTTATTAAATATCAAAGCTCTATAAATGAATTCAATGAGTGACCGAAAAAGAAGCTAAAATTAATATTTAAAAATGTATCAGCAACTAGAAGAAGAGTCAGGCTGTGGTCATCACTTTCTAGCTTGGCATCAAGAGGGAATGTTGGTACCCAGGACAGCTGAGGCTGACAATGAGGCAGAAAGAAGAGAGCGTGGGCAGAAGAACCCACACACGAGAAGATCCAGCCTGGATGAAGAAGGGAAACTGCAAGAATGTCTTTTCAGCTTCTTCCTGTCTTGATCCATTGAGGAAGATCTTGGCCAACTTTTAAAACCTTTAGAAACATAGTTTCATTGTCTGGAGAGACAGAGATACAGGCTGGGCTTCTACATGGTCAAGGGCCCACTCAGTGTCACGGACACCCAGTGCTCCCCAGCTGTTCCCAAGTACACTTTGATTAGTCCCAGTGCTACTTCCTGATTCGTTTCCATTCAGGAAGCTTGAAATAATGGTTAGCAGAGAGGCGCACTGCAAAAATAAAAAGTCTCCTTTTAACTTTTCCATCTCCTCTAATTCCACTGCCCATCCTTCCTCCCCAGCTTTGGCTGGAGCGCTGCCATGCCTGTGATCAATTGCCCACAGGGGAGAACCTTCCTTGCAGTGATGGAGACTGGGGGCAGGGGAAGTTCTGACCCAGCATGTCTTGTGAGTACGATGTCTTTTTGCAGTGCCCTTACAAACAGAAGTGAGGAAACAGGCCGTCATCTATCATGGGATTTTGTAGAGGAGCCTGATAATATGAAACAGCTCCTGACGTCTCTCTTCTTTGGGATGGAGTCAGCTGTTTGTTGGGGGACCAAGTTGAAAAGGGAGCGTCTCCACATGACTTGCCTTTCACCTGGACAGCTCCCTACAGGGAGCCTGACATTTGCCCTCTGGAAGGCACAGGACACTGCCTTCTGTGCACTGACACTTTTAGCCTCTAGGGGGAACTGAAGCTCTCCTCCCCTTTCTGCCCCCACACACCCAGATTCTGCCGTCAGGCGCACTATTAGAAAAAAGGGTGAAGCTTTTTGGTGTGATGGTGGCTTCCTGGTCCTTGGACAGCTCTCTGTAACAAGGTAATATAACATTTTGGTCAGACCTGGGTCACCTGCTTCCTTGGTTGAGGAAAAGGCCACTTCATGGCGTCCAGACTGTGAAAGAATGCTCCTAGAAGGAGAGGGAGTGTGGTGGCTCCATAGTGACCCCTGGCCTTGTGCCTGCTTGGCTCTGAACGTCCTCTATCCTGACAGCCCAGCACGGATAATACCACCTAATACCACCATCTCTTTGCCCAATGGAGGCTTCATCCAACAAGCTTCCAGAAGAGAAACAACAGCCGTCCATGAACACAGTTTGTAAAGCTGGAAGATGCCAAGCCAAGCACATGCCATTACTAACAAAAGGGAGACTGCTCAGCTCAGGTGCTCAGCCACCCTGTGCTCTACCCAGTCGTGTGCCTCAACCCCAGGGCTCATGCCTCAGGCCTCAGCTATTAGCAGCATTTGACCTAGATGGGGGGGGGGGCGTGCCTCTCCTTGCATACAGTAAATCCTTTCCTTTCTTGGCTTCTATAAACCTTACTTGGTTTCTCCTCTTAACTCACTGGCCATCCCCTACCGGAGGTTATTGTTGTTGTTATTATTATTATTAGTAGTAGTAGTAGGAGTAGTAGTAGTAGTAGTAGTCTTAGACAGGGTCTCACTACAAAGCCCAGATTATCCTTGAATTCATAATCCTCCTGCCTCCGCCTCCAAAATGCTGGGATGGCAGGCGCACCCCCACACCTGCTCGTTCCTGGATTCTTTCACCGGCTGTCCACATCCCTCCACCTCTGAATTTTCAGCCCCCGAAGGCCAGTGCCCAGGCCTCTTGTTTTCCCTGCTGCTTAGTGCCCTCTCACCGCTGTTGTCTTTCCTAGCATTCACATGTGGGAACTCCAGCCTGGACATCTTTAATGCTCACCCATATCCTAAGCCCCAAATCTAGCTACCTTCCCATCCACTATTTCTTCTCAAGTATCTAATAGACATCTATCTCCAACCAGTCCATCCAAAAGTAAGCCCCCCAGAGCTCCACTCCCGCTACCAAAGAGAAAACAGCTCCTCCCTTGGCCCAGTCACTCAGGCAAAAATCCACAGCACTGTTTCCAACTTCTGTCTTTTCATTCCATTCCATATCTTGTCCATGAGAAAATCCTGTAGACTTGACATTCAAAATATGTTCAGAACTTAATACCAGGGACTGGAGAGATGCCTCAGCAGGTAAGAGCTCTGGCTACAATTCCAGAGGACCCAGGTTTGGTTCCTAGACCCACATGGCAGCTAACAACCATTCATAACTCCAGTGTCAGGGATTCTGATCCCCTCTGTTGGCCTCTGTGGGCATTGCATAACACAGGTGCACTTACACACATGCAGGCAATACATTCATATACGTAAAATAAAAATAACAAAATATTTGTTACAAACTTAATACCAGCTCCACAGTTATTACCCTGCTCCTAACAGTTGCCTCTGCCTCTGCTTTTGCCCTCTACTGACCTCCTTCTTCATAGGCCGGGCTTGGTATGCCAAAATGCACTGATCCAACAAAACATTATCATCTGTGCTAAATCCTCTTTCAAAACCATAGGAGCTATGGGAAAAATGCTATTCTTCTTTTTTTATTTCTCTGAAGTAGTATTTTTACTGTGGAGCCCTGCTTGGCCTGGAACTCACTTCAGAGACTCAGCTAACCTTGAACTCACTGAGATCCACCTGCCTGTGCCTCCCCAGAGGTAGGATTAAAGGCGCACATCAGCAAGCCCTGCCCTAGCCTCCCTGCTCCATCATCATGCCCTATCTGGGACTGTGAGACTGCCTCTGCGCTCACACTTCATCTCCACTGCCTTCCAGGGCATGCTGCCCCTCCCCCCCACCAGGACATTCGGCATTGCTCTTTGCAATTCCGAAATCACTCTTCCTCTAAATTTCTACACAGTCCCCTCCTCAACTCCGAGTCTGTACTTGAAGATCATCAGTTTTTCTCGGAAACCCCATATAAAATTTAACACCTCTAGCTCTTCTGCGTTCCTCTTCCCTTCTTATTTTTCTTCCTTTTAACACTAAAATTAATGTTTTTTAAAAAATATTTTATTTATGCATATGAATGTATTGTCTGCACATGTGTAGTGCACCCATGTCGTGCACCGGCAGAGGTCAGAAGGTGTCACTGCCCTGGAACTGAAGTTATGGATGGTTGTTAGCCGTTATGTGGGTGCTGGGAATTGAACCCAGGTCCTCTACAAGAGCAGTCGATGCTCTTAACCACTGAGCCATCTATCCAGCCCACATTCATGGTTTTTTTATTTTGTTTCTCTTTTTTTGTAAAGTGGCTTTTATGTATATGTGTACACATGTTCAAGTGGGTACATATGTGTGTGTAGTGTACATGCATGTGTGAGCAGTGCATATGGAAGCCAGAGGTCCACTTTCTCAAGAGTCTTCCACCTTGTTTTTTGACATGAGGTCTCTTTGGGGGCTGGAGCTTGCTGATTAGGTCAGGCTGACTGACTGGTGAGCCCAGGAATCATCCTGTCTCACCTCCCCAGAGCTGTGACCATGAGCTCAAACCAGCACACCTACGACCTTGCTGTCCGCGGGTTCTGGGGATTGAACTCAGATCCTCACATCTGCATGGCAAGCACTTTACTGACTGAGCCATCTCCCCAGTTCCAGAGTTTATTTTATTTAACATCTGCATTACAGGAAACAAAAACACAAGAATCAAAGAACGAAGTCATCACTCTACCAGTTCACTCTACCAGTTCGGTTGGATGTGTCCCTCTAGGACCTGAGTGTGTACACGCTGTGTCCTGTTTAGGTGACTGAGATAGTGTAGTTCTGGCATGCATCCCCACACACTGTAAATATTCGCCACCTCAAAAACCCCAACCCCAAGCTGCATCAGTCTTCCTTTCCTCTCCCTCCTCCTCCTCCTCCTCCTCCTCTTTTTTTTTTTTTTTTTTTTTTTGAGACAAGGTCTCATGATGCTTCCTTGGCTAGCCTGAAACTCTCTACATAGACTAGGTGGCCCAAACACACAGAGATCTGCCTACCTCTGCCTTCTTGGTACAATTAAAGGCATGTATCACTACCTTTGGCCAACTAAGTGCATCAGTATTTTGATAACCATGAATATGCCATGCCACTTCAGTCTTTAGAAAACATGTAATCCTGCCTTCCTTGTGGAAAAGAATTTCATAGAAGATAAAAATGACAATAGGCCTCTAGATACAAGTATCGGTAGAGTTACAATGACCATTCTTCATTCCCTTAATGCTCAATTTAAGATGAAACATAAAGCAACCTACTCCACTGAGCATAGTGTTTCTAAAAGTTCATTATTTGTATACTAAAATATTGGCAAGAGGGTGTGATCCTACTGAAATAATGGATTGCTATGGTGAGCCAGAAGACTCGTGAGCATCATTTGTTCTCCACCAAATGTAAGCATGAGCACACCTCTGCTGCCCTGCCCTGCTGGCTTTTAACCAGCCTGCCCTGACTCACAGTGTCCAGAGGCAGCATAACAAGATATGCTCAAGGGCAATCTTTTCTGTTCAGTATAACATATTTTCATGCTGGCTAATCCATTAGTTATGCTTTTGCCACACACTATGACCTCCGGACATCTATAAAGCTTGGCTATGAAATAATGAGCTTTGTCCCCATCCCAGTGTGATTTCTGTGGCTGTGACTAAGCATTCTGACCACAAGCAACTTGAGAAGGAAAGGACTTATACCAGCTTACAGGTTCCAGTTCCTCATTGAGGGAGGAGCTCAAGAAGGACCTCGGAGGCAGGAGCTGGAAGAGAGACCACAGAGGAACGTTGCTTACGGCTTGTTTCCTCAGACTTCCTCAGTTACCCTTCTTAGACAACCCACACCCACAGCTGGCTGTCCTGACCATCAGTCAGCAGTCAAGATGTGCCCACAGACGTGCCCACAGATGTGCCCACGGACGTGCCCACAGGCATGCCCACGGACATGCCCACGGAAGTGCCCATGGATGTGCCCACAGACGTGCCCACGGACGTGCCCATGGGCGTGCCCACAAGTGTGCCCACGGATGCGCTCACAGACGTGTCCACAGGCATGCCCATGGGCAAATCTGATTAAGGAAATGTCTCAGCCAAGGTTTCTCTTCCCAGGTGACAGAAATTTGTCAAACTGACAATGAAAACTGACCAGTACAGTGCATAATAAACTGACAATGAAAACCAACCAGTACAGTGCACAATAAACTGACAATGAAAACCAACCAGTACAGTGCACAATAAACTGACAATGAAAACCAACCAGTACAGTGCATAATAAACTGACAATGAAAACCAACCAGTACAGTGCACAATAAACTGACAATGAAAACCAACCAGTACAGTGCACAATAAACTGACATTGAAAACCAACCAGTACAGTGGACAATAAACTGACAATGAAAACCAACCAGTACAATGCACAATAAACTGACATTGAAAACCAACCAGTACAGTGGACAATAAACTGACATTGAAAACCAACCAGTACAGTGGACAATAAACTGACAATGAAAACCAACCAGTAAAGTGCACAATAAACTGACAATGAAAACCGACCAGTACAGTGCACAATAAACAATTGCTTTACAAACAATGCACACGCCAGCCATGGATGTCACTGAAAACTGTCCTCTAGGTGTGGAGATACCAGCAAGGAGCCCTTCCCTCACTCCTCTTCCTGTTCTCCCTCCGTACCACTCTCATATCTGAGATGGGGCGATACTAACTCCAATAGGTGGATTAACAAAAGCTACTTCCAATCAGTACAGCTCCCTAAAAACTAACAGGACATTTCTATAGAGATTATTTTGCTATATCTAACACACTTTGGACATTAGGACTTATCTTTTACTACTTAGCAATATAAACTGAAATATGTATATCAGGATCAAAGGCTGGACAGTGTGAACCAAGGTAACAGGCACAGAGATCTCAATACATGGTTCCTCTCTCTAACCCTTACCATGAACAGTCAACATTGGCTCTAGGATATGGCTTAATAATCCTTTTTTCTGGGCTGGAGAGATGGGTCAGCTGTTAAGAGCACCGACTGCTCTTGCAGAGGACCCGGGTTAGATTCCCAGCACCCACATGGCAGCTAAGAACTGTCTTTAACTCCAGTTCCAGGGGAATCTGACGCCCTCTTCTAACCTCCACGGCATTGCATGACACGGGTGCACCAACCTACACGCAGACAGAGCGCTCATACACATAAATAATAACAATAAATAAATAAATAAATTTTTAAAACTAAAATGACCTTCTTAAAAAATATTTTTTTTCTGAATACAACCATTCCTATGAAATAATGACAATAACAAAAAAAAATCCTTAAAGGGCATTGTGTCAGCCCTCCATTTTTACCGCATTATGCACTAGTCAACATCTAGAAAAACTAGATGTTTCCAGTAAGGACTTAGGTTTGTCACTGTGCATACAATACCACTGATGAACTGCTCACACTAAACAGAGGATAGAATAAGAAAATTTCTTCTATCCAGGAACATTCTGGCCAGAGCTCTTTCCGCCTCTATCAACCCATGATCATGCTTATGCAACTGTGATATCTGAGAAGATTTGAACAATTTTGCTTCCTAAGTGTTTAAAAACGGTTTTTTTCCTGTGAATTTTAATCCCAAAGGGTTAGGTTGCTAAACCCACTTTTTTCATACATCAGTAACATCTTTAACACCTAGAAAAACTAGATGTTATACACTTGGTCATTTTTTTGAAGAGTTATTTCTTTTTATGTGTTTGAGTGTTTCCCCTGCATATATGTATGGTATTCCACCACATATATGCCTGGTGACCTCAGAGGCCAGAAGAAGACATCAGATTCCCCGGAACTAGAGTTATAAACATTTGGAAGCTACCATGTGGGCGCTGGGGTCTGAACCCTGGTCCTCTACAAGAGCAGCAAGTGCTCTTAGCTGCTGAGCCACCTCTCCAGCCCTGGTCCACCTTTTTACATGTACTGTGCACATTGCAAAATAAAATGCACACGTGTACAGGGCAATAGTCAATCTTGCTTTACCAAAGGCAAATCGATATAAGTCATTTGCATCTTTTCCTTCTCCCACCTTGAAGCAACACAAATATAATGTAAACTGCTCAGAGAAGTGGTTTCTTCACTCCACTTCCAAAAGACAGTAAGTATCTCACTATAAAAGGTATCTACAAAATGTGTTACTAAATACATTTACTTTTTTTTTTTTGGTCTTTTAGAGACAAGGTCTCCCTTTAGTTCTAGCCAGCCTGGAGCTTGCTCTGTAGACTAGGCAGGCCTTGAACTTAGGGAGATCTGTCTGCCTCTGCCTCCCAATGTGTACAACTCAAGAGGGGTTTGGCCATCCCCCAACTCAATATTCATATGATTTTTAACTAAAAAATATTTGCACAATGTTTTATTTTACTACTTATAAAGTATTTCAGGCATTTCAGAACACATAGAAGGACCAGATAGCTCCAAGTATCTCCGCTCTCAACTGTACATCCACTAATGAGAAGGGATGGTCACACAGAACATTGTTATAATACGATAGGTCTTCGCATATGATGGAGCACTGGATCACCTCCTCTTCTTTCTGCTGTACGTCCTCCAACCCACCAAACAAACAGGTCCAGGGGTACCCCTTCTGGGGGCTTTCTAGAGCCAGCTGAACTGTCCCATTTTAAAAAGTCACTTCCAGAAGAGATTTCTATGGTTTTGGGGGGACAACTGGGCACACACATATGATTTTCTACCTCTGCTTCATCGTACTTCAGCTACTTCTTTATGCTGAAAACATCCAAATGTAGCAAACACTTTCTTTGAAAAGATTAGAAGGCTGAAAGCAACATTTTCATATGGTAAACACAAGCCTTCTACAAATGGCTAGAACTCTTCAGCCTTCTGTTCCACAAGTGGTGTGTCCCTCCAGAGTTTCTCCAAGGTGGAAGGAAGATCAGATGCTTGCCAAGCACTCAAGACTTTATCCTGACCCTTCTGGGCACCCTCACTTTCCAGGACTGTCCAGGCCTTTATTAGCCATTATTGAGAAGAGGTTAGGCTTGAGGTCTATCCACAGGGCAGTCATGTTAAGCCATACCCCAGCGTTCCTGCGCAGACTTGTTTTCTCAGGCAGAGAAGCTCATAAGGGCAAGCCCTGTCATTCTCGGTCAGCCATTCTTTTGGTTACCTGAGCCCACTCCCACCTATAGGTACACATTCTGCACGGCCTGGCCTGGGTTTGCCTAGGACAGATCTGCTAGGTCCTGTGGGCCGTGGGTTGGAGGCTGCTAGATGCCACCACACCACCACCCAGCCCTGGTGGTAGGGTGAGGAGGGAGTTTTCACTGCTTGGAATCCTTGGCCCATCAAAGGGACAGTTGCAACCAGGACTCAGGTGTCAACAGGGCAGAGGCAGTAGCCTGTCCCCAGGCCCAAGATCACCCAGGCTGGAGCTCATGGAGGGCTGGGGCAGAAAGCTGAGTCAAGTTTTCAAGGTGGGCATGCTGATTCATACCTAAAATCCCAGTAACCAAGAGTTAAGAGAACTGACATCATTATAGAGAAAAGCTTGTACATTTTCTTTCTTCTTTTTTTTTTTTTTAGTCTTTTAGAGACAGGGTGCCTCTGTAGCCCCCACTGACTTGGAGCTCGCTATGTAGACCAGGCTGGCCTTAAATTTACAAAGATTCTCCTGCCTCTGCCTCCCAAGTGCTGGAATTAAAGGCATGCACCACCATGCCCGGCTAAAGTTTGTACATTTTCACAAGTGCAAATTTTAAAAATCCACCATGGTTGGGTCTGTGGGTGTGAAACCTGTGTGTGATCTTGTGTGTGCAGTTCCCACTGTACATGAATAACTTAGTAATACATGCTGTGTGTTACGGCCCAAATATCCCATCATTTGTATGTCTAGGTTTCCATTTTCATAATTTTCCCAGGCATATATATTTTATTATTTTGAATCCACTTGAACTGCTTTCTCAGTTTTGTTTTGTTCTTTATTTCTTTTTTTTTTATTTTAGTCTTCTGACTTTTTTTATTTATTTTTTTTATTTTTGTATGTGTATGAATGTATTGTCTGCATGTATGTTTGTGCACCCGTGCCGTGCAATGCCGCAGAGGTCAGAAGAGGGTCTTGGATTCCCCTGGAACTGGAGTTCTCTTGAAATTGGAGTTACAGATGGTTCTTAGCTGCCATGTGGGTGCTGGGGATCGAATCCGGGTCCTCTGCAAGAGCAGTCGGTGCTATCTCTCAAGCCCTATTTATTTTTTTTATGGGTGTGAGTCCTTTGTGTGGATATATGTAAGCGCATGCATGTCACTTAATGCCCACAGAGGTGGACCTGGAACTGGAGTTATGGACAGTTGTTAGCTGCCATGTAGGTGCTGGGAACCAAACCCATGCCCCCTACAAGAGCAGCCAGTTTTCTTAATTACTGAGTCATCTCTTCAGCCCCATGTTTCTTATTTTAATACAGAACACAGGACCTTAGTTTTAACCTATTATAGTCTACTTATTGAAATTACTCCTGAAATCCTGCCTTTAACATCAAGCTCATGTATAGTATCCACATTTATCCAAGATTACAGATCATTCACATGGGCTATTTACGAGTTGTTGGTCGAGCCTGAACCTGCCTGTCCTAGTCTAGAGACTGGGAAGGTTCCAGAATGCTCTCCCCTGCTTGTGTTGCCAAGTTTCTCTTCCCTTCCTGGTCACTTCCAGGTGCTACTCTCTCTCCGGCTGGCTTCACTGTTCTCAGGGGAACTAGCACATCTGCTCCTCACTGTGACAATAATTTGATTTCAGAGATACTTCCATAAGTCTTTAATCAGGTGTGTAGGTGAGAAGATGAGAAGAGAAGGATGGATGTTTCTAAGTATTTATTCAGAGAACAAATTAGGCAATATTCCTCCCAATATTCCTCACAGCCTCTTCCTCAGGAATCAACATCCTTTACTTCTACACTGGCCTGAGACCCTCAGTCCTTGAAGAAGAAGCCTGAAAGTACAGCTTAATACCCATGAAATTAATTGCTTCTTCACGCCTAATAGTGTCCTCATCCTGTACTCTGGATAAACAGGCATTGGAGTGGTTTATATGCCAGGCTTGTTTTCTTCTGAAAGACGATCCTTAAAGTAACTTCAGAAAACAGAAGGTCAACACAAGAGATAAGAAGAAGCAGTGATTATGTTTTTCTTACAGCCTGAATTCCAGTAAGTTAAGATGCTGTTGACAGAATTGTAAAATAATCTCCTACCACATGATAATTTTAAAGTATTTTGAAACAATAAGAATTACAAAAGAAATGTCTATATCAAAGCTCCTTTTCCTTAAGGGGGTTAAGATGAAATAGTAAGTTCATAGCTGTCTACTAAAGGACATAAAGCCCTTGGAATTGAACTCTTGAAATAAATGGAGTATTATAGTTTACATCTTAAATGTTTCCCCAAATCTCATGTGTGGACAGCTTTGTCCCTAAAGCAACAGTGTTCAGAGACAAGGCCTTTGAGATATGATTGGATCACTAGGGCTCTGAGCCCAGGAATGGATCCATCCAGTTATGGAATCATAACTTAATAAGAAACTGAAGGGTGGTGGAAATGTCTGCAGATGGGGCCTCCCTTGAGGGTATGTCCTTGAAAAGTGTATCTTGCGGGGTGTGGTGGCACACGCCTTTAATCCTAGCCCTTGGGAGGCAGAGGCAGGCAGATCTCTGTGAGTTCAAGGCCAGCCTGGTCTACAGAGAGAGTTCCAGGACAGCCAGAGCTACAGGGAGACCCTGTCTCAAAAAGACCAAAAAAAGAAAGTGTATCTTGTCAGTAGTGCCTTTTCTTTCTCTTGCTGGATAACAATGGCTGGTCCCAGACTGACAGGAAAGGATCTGTGTATGCACAAAAGAATCTTCCTAGAGATGCATGGGAGATTAGTTGAAGCACTGGAATTTATTCTGTGTAGTTAAGAAGACTGCATTTCCCAGGTAGAATCTCTTCTTGCTTCTCTCTCTCTCTCTCTCTCTCTCTCTCTCCTAAATGTCATAAGGTAACCCATAATATACTCTCTCCATGATATTCTGTCTCACTACAGGTCTAGATAATAGAGCTAGTCAAGTTTGGATTGAACTCTGAAACCATGAATCAAAATAGTTGATTTTCTTGTTTTTTTTCCACAGCAATGTAAAGTTGACTAATACATGTGGGATGATAACGTGGAGGGCAGAGGTTATGATAACAGTTTATTTTCCTGACAAATTAGCAAAGTTAGCCAAGAGAGAATGGTCATTTCATATGTCCATAGGAGTACTTTGTCACATAAGCTTCATGTTTACTATAGATTTGTAGCCCCAAATCAGGGATTATGAATCAGCAAATTGTACTCAATGCTGCTGGTCTCAGACTAACAATAATGAAGGGAAGGAATCACACACAGACAAAAGGATCTGGGCTGGATGGAGGACTACAAGAAGCACTGAAATTCACCCCGGGTAGTGTGGAAGATGACTTCCTACAGTGATCATAACTGACCTTATCACCACAAGGCTGGATGCACTTAACTGCATGCAGGCAATGCACTTGGAGCCACGCCCTTCACCAAGCAAGCATTTTGTCATCTTGATAAAACAGATGCACATTTTACAAAGGATGAGAGGGGACCACATGATGCTCCAGGCCAACTACGACTGATCTATAAAGTTCAGTGACCAGAGCGAAATGGGAATTTGAGATCACAAAACCCCAAAGATGAATGAAGGAGATGAGACATTGTAGAAAGAAAGAAATCTCCGTCCACAGTGCTCAAAAAAACAACGCTGTGTCTGACAAGATGGAGCTTTCTGAGGAACTGAATGCAGATGGCAATGGCCACGTAAAAAGCCAAGAATCCATCTGTTTTCTTGAATAATTTTAATAACTTGATCAAAGTGCAAGAAGAACCTACATAATTAACAAGAGCCTAGAAGATGTGTATCTGATAGAAAGTTTGGCATTTAAATCCAGAATGAATAATAAATAATTTAGTAATTAATATTCTATTTCTACAGAATGCTGCCTGCATTGGGGCACTAGTCTCTATGAGGGGGAAGGAGGAAAAGGACCAATGAAAAGCTTTGAAGCTGTCAGTGAGGAAGCCTTTCCACTCCTGAGTAGCAGAACAAGATCTGGAGGATGAACACGTGCTAGTGAGATGCATTAATATGAGAGCCATCCACCTGCAGGAGCCCCGCTTCCTCCCCTTTAGAAGCTCAGAGAGCCTGTAGGAAGGCAAACCCCATAGCAGGCCCCTGCTGGCCTGTGGTCACACTGCGGCCAGGTCCCAGCTCCTGCTTTGTACAGGATCCATCTGCGGCCTCCCGGCTCTCTTCTCAAAGCCAATGACTGGCTGAGCTGCTTCTGTCCCTCCTTCTTTTCCCTTCCCAACCTCAGGCCCGAGTACCCAAATGTTCAGACATCATAATAGAAAGTCCTAAATACAGCTAAGGCACAACTCAGCCAAGACAGAGTTTATTTTTTTTCTCCAAAATTTCTGATGACTACAGAGCCCACAGTGACTCGCTCAGACACTTAGGGTCACCCTATCTCTGGCTTCTTCAATAAGGCACCAAGACCTATCATATTTACCTCCCTTTCAACTTGTGCACTTTCTTGTTTGTTCCCTGAAGGACGACTACGTAAGCCAAGTACCTGGGCTGCACCCACATTCCCACTCACCTGTCCAAGGCCTCATCATCTTTTTCTTGACTGTCTCCCATGTTTCTTATTAGATTTATCTTTCTAAAAATGTATAACGCATCAGCTTACAGCATTTTCTACAAACCAAAGTCCTGATCTTTGTGGTTTAGCCATTCAAGGCCTGATTTGGCCTCTACTCATGTTCTACCAGAACTCAATCACTGGGTCATTTACATGTCTATAAGTCTACTCACTCCACTGCAGCATAGAGGATAAACATGGACAGGCTCAAGATGTAGATGGGAAGGAAGAGTCATGTTCTCTCTCTCTCTCTCTCTCTCTCTCTCTCTCTCTCTCTGTCTGTCTTTTTGAGACAGAGTCTCCCTGTAGCTTCATCTGGCCTATAACTCACTATGTAGACCAGGCTGGCCTTGAACTCACAGAGATTCACCTGCCTCTGCCTCCAGAGTGCTGGGATTAAAGTGGTGCACCACCACGCCTGGCCATGTTTTATTTTTTCCATGTACGAATGCATTGCCTGCATGTAGGTAAGTGCACCTGTGTCAGGTAATACCCATGGAGGAGATCAGAAGTGGTGTTGGATTCCCTGGAACTAGAGTTACAGGTGTTAGCCATCGTGTGGGTGCTGGAAATGGAACCCAGGTCCTCTGCAAGAGCAGCCAGTGGTCTTAACTGCTGAGCCATCTCTCCAGCCCCCAAACACAGATTCTTGTCTCGACACATCTATCTTACTAAGAAGGAGTATGCTGGTTTGAATGAGAATGCCCCCCACAGGCTTCAGGTATTTGGACATTTTTGTCCCCACTTGGTGGTGCTGTTTTGGGTGGTTTTAGGAGGTATGGCTTTGCTGGAGGAAATGCATCAGTAGGGGTGGCCTTTGAGAGTTCTTAATCCTCAGATTGCCATCTGCTTCCTGTGCCTGCTTGAAGCTGTGATTGGTTGGCTTTCTGCTCTGCCATGCCCCTCCTGCCATGAGGGACTGCCTCCGGAACCACAAGCCAAATAAATACTTCCTTCTTTCTAGAAGGTCATAGTGTTCTATCATAGCAACGGAAAAGTAACTAATACAGTGGTTGGTACCAGAGAATGTGCTGTTGATGTGAAGAACCTGATCACATTGGTTTGGGGAGGAATGTGGAAGACCTTGGAAGTTTGGACTAGAAGAGCAGTTCAGTGCTGTAAATAGAGCTTAACAAACTATTCTAGTGGGAGCCTAGAAGAATGTAGTGCTGAGAACAAAGTAGTTCCAGAGGGAAATAAGGACTTAAACAGCAACTGGATGTTTTGGCAAAGCATCTAGCTGCTCCCTGCCACAGCCCAAGAGCTTACCCAAGGCTAAACTGAAAAGGATGGACTAATTTCTTAGGTGGAAGGAATTTCACGACAGCCTAATCGTAAATCGGTGGTGTGGTTATTAATGGTGAATTTTATGAATTTCTACAGTGAAAAAAAAGCAAGTAAGGCAGAAAGACATGCAGAATGTATAGTCTAGATTGAAAATGAACACTAGGAAGATTAATGTTAGAGTCAAAGCATGTGCTAAAGGAGAGGCTCTCTTTGATAAAGAGATTAAAGTCATTAAAGAGAGGCCTACAGATTTGCACTTAAACAATGCAAAGAATGACTTCAGGGCAACACCACACCTAGCTAAGCCTCCGATTTATAGAAGGAAAATGCCTGAGAGGGTTTCTACTCCAATAAATCTGCCAAGGTGGGCGAAGCACACAGGGTCCATTCCAGGCTGGCTTCAGAACTTGGCAGTGTTGTTCATGTGAGACTGGCATTGGAGGTATGAAAACTGCAAGCACGAAGTTCTTCCTCTGCAGTTTCTAAGAGACATTGGGACCAGGCACTATGTAGCAGGGGTGTCCCTGCATAAAGAAGGCCATGACAGGCCAGGAGGCCCTGGCAAGCCATTGCATGACGCTGTGAAAGTGAAGGAAGCATGGTTGGTAGTGGAGACCTCAAGATGTCGGAGATGCCAGGGCTGTGAAACATGTGCCAGGAGGAACTGCAAACAGGGAGTGGTACAGGAAAGCTGGAGGGGCCATTTAAGCCCTTTGGAAGTAAAGTCCCAGAAGCTGGAGTTGGAGCTACGGGGGTTGGGGTTGCCCTGCTGGGTTTCAGTCTTGTTTTGGTCCAGTATTTTTTCAGTACGCCCCCATTCCATCCGTTTTGGAATCCGAATGATTATTATATGCTGGACGTATGTAATTTGTCTTTTGATTTTATAGGGCCTTACAGTTAGAGATTGCCTTGAGTCAGAAGAGACTTTGAACTCTGGACTTTTGAATAGTATTGAGACTGGTAAAGAAAGTGGGGACTTTGGAAGGTGGCTGAGTGCATTTTGCATTTTACATGGTCATGAGCACATGAAGTCCGGGGAGTGGAATATGGTGGTTTGAATGAGAACATCTCTATAGGCTCCAAGTATTTGGACATTTTCTTCCCAGTTGGTGGCCCTGTTTGGGGAGGTTTTAGGAGATGCACCATTGCTGGAGGAAGCGTGTAACTGGAGGCGGGCTTTGAGAGTTCTTAAACCTTGCCAGATTTCCAGTTGCTTTCTGCTTCCTGTGCCTGTTCAAAGATGTCATTGCTCAGCTCTCTGCTCTGCTATGCCTCTCCCACCATTGTGGACTCCCTCTGGGACCACAAGCCAAACAAACTCTGCCTTCTATAAGCTGCTCGATCATGGTATTCTATCACAGCAATGGAAGAGCACTGATACAAAGAGTGGAAAAAAAATCACCATAGGGAACGCACTGTCCTAAAAAAAATCTGAGAAAAAGAATAGGAGAGTAGTAAATACAAGCATATTTTCTAGAGAAGAGGTGGGCAGATGTTTTTTAAAAGTAATGCTTTTTATTTGTTCCTTGAGAATTTCATACACATAAATACTGTATCCGCTCCCCGATTTCCCCTTTTCAACTCCTCTGACGCCCCCCTTAACATGTCCTCCCAACTTCATGTCTGCTTTCTTTAAAGTCCACTTAGTGCCGTCCACGGGAGCATGGTCACCCTACCAGTGACCACACCCTGAAGAAACATTATTTTCTCTCCCCCATCAGACTTCAACTGCCAGTCCTCAGCTAGGGGCAGGTGGGGTCTCGAGAGTCCATCCCCGTCCATGCTGGACTTCCCATTGGCTTGGTCTTATAGCCATAGCTACTGTGAGTTCATAAGTGAGACAGTCACATCATGTCCAGAAGATAGCGTCCCACAGCCCCTCCCCATCTTCCAGCTCCTATTCTTTCCATTTCCTCTTCCTCTATGTTCCCTGGGCGTGGGGTGAATGCAGTCATTTTTGTAAAAGTCTAGATAGTAAATATTTTCATTTTTATGGAGCTATAACTTTGGTCTTGATCACTCCACTTTACAGAATACCAAGACAGTGGTGAGAAACAGCACATAAATGAAAGGTTACACTTGTGCCTTAGTAACATTTCAACTATTAAAAAAATCTGTATTCACCTGTGGGTCAACACTGCTCAAAAGAAATTGAAACTAAAAAGCAATATTGTCAGTAAACCTTTGAAAATATCCAATTTAATAGTAATCCAATATTTTAAAATCTGAATAATGATATAACTTATTAAGAAAGATTTTAAGAGCTTGTTATTAGAAGGGTTCAGTTAGTAATTTCACATGCTTCTGATTAGAGTATAGATAGCAATAATTTTTTGTGATTTTAATGTATCAATATAGGTCGAGAATCTTGAAGGCATTATATCGTTAAAATTTTACTTCCAAAAAAAAAAATTTTACTTCCAAATCTTTAAATAAATAATCAGATAGGTATTCCAGAACTTTTACATAACCATTGTCATCATAGGAATAGGAAAATGTTTGAGGATGATGTAATATGGCAGGCACATCTATAACACACATACATACTGTAATTCATCACAAATCTTGTTTCTGAAACTTAGTGATAAAAACAAAATAAAACTAGGGGCTGGAGAGACAGCCTAGTGGTTAAGAGCACTGACGCTCTTGCAGAAGACCCGGGTTCGATCCCCAGCACCCACATGGCGGCTAAGAACTGTCTATAACTCCAATTCCAGGAGAACTCCAGTTCCAGGGGAATCCGAGACCCTCTTCTGACCTCCTCGGCATTGCACGACACGGGTGCACAGACCTGCATGCAGACAGTACATTCATACACATACAGAAATAAATAAATTTAAAAAAATTAAAAAACAAAAAACAAAAAAACAAAATAAAACTTAGTGATAATAAAAAATCCTTATACTGCAACACTAAGCAAAAATAGGACAAAGAATTATGTGCATATGTATGCATGTGGAACACTATGTGCTAATTTATGAATATGTATTGAAGACTGTCTAAGAGAACATAAGTTATAAATATAGTAACTTTGGATGTGCAACTATAAGAGGGTACTTTTTTTTGTATTATTTGCATTTTCTGTCTATATATTTTATAAACCAGAAAAAAAAATGTAGGATACAAAATGCAACTTACAGGCTGATATTGGGGGAGTCATTTTGTGGCTTTGAACCTTGACTTTTATTCATTTAAAAGGTGGAGATAAATACACCTGGTGACTCATGTTTGTAATCCCAGCACTTGAGCGGCATAAGGACGAGGTCACCCAGGTCGTGTAGTAAGACCCTGTCTCAAATTACAAAAGTAAATGAATAAATCAATAAATAGGAGATGGAAAACTCACTCCTCATAATTGTTTCCAAGGATTCCATATGCATATAAAATACTTGGCAAGTACTATCAGTTCTTTTTTTTTTTTTTTTTTTTTTTTTTGGTCTGTTTTCGAGACAGGGTCTCCCTGTAGCCCCAGCTGTCCTGGAACTCACTCTGTAGACCAGGCTGGCCTTGAACTCACAAAGATCTGCCTGCCTCTGCTTCCCAAGTGCTAGGATCAAAAGCATGTGCCACCATGCCCGGCTATCAGTTCTCGATATTAGTTATACTTTCAGAAAGATGTGAATTTGGGATTGCATAAAAAATGGACAAGTAGCTTGGAAGCAAGGAAGTATGGAACAGCTAACAGGATTTTTTGCACCAGGTCACAAGAAGAGGAGAAAGGAGAACAGGGTGTGTACAGGAAGAGCAGCCACTGTTTCTAAGATTTGGCTGCTTTTCCTAACCATGGTTTAGGTGACAGTAAAACTGTTTGAGCAGAAGTTGAAGGATAGAACAGGAGTACTTGGAGAAGCCCTGTGGCTCCCTTTCCAACACAGGAGCTGAAAGAAAATTCTTCTTTCTCTTAGAAGGAGTCAGCAAGGAGCTATCAGGCCCAGGATGGAAGCAGCGGCTTAGCAGGATGTGGAGCTTAAGGAGGGTCCGCAGTGCTCAACAGGTGAAACTGCTGAGGGCATTGCAGGATGGTACTCTAGAGCTGGACTCTGGGGGGTCTGTTTCCAGAGACTCCCCAAGTGGCAGCAAAGCCCCCCAGGAAAATCAAAGGATGCAGAAGAAGCATTCTGAGAAGCGATGGAGGAGGAAGGGAAACTAGAAGACAAGAATATCAAAGAAAAGGTGGAAAGGAAGGGATTTAGCTCTGACAGTGAGGTCTTCTGAGCAGAACACCCTTCCACACTCCCGTGAAGGTCACCTTGGGATTCTTGGAAGATAATAGCCCATTATATTATAAGAACAGTTTGCAAACAGGTCCTCAAATACATATGGAATGTAGAGATCACAATGAAAGTCAAAAACTTAGGAAAGACCTAACCTCAGACTAGATGGTAAGTGACTTACCATGACTTATCTAAAAGATTAAAAGATCAGGGATCTGATTAGACTCTTGGTAAGTATACAGCCTCTGACAGACTTAGGTTGTATTGATAACAACCAAAGACCTAAAAACATGTTGGAAGCTGACCCCAATTAACACTGCTCGACACAGGCAGCTTGGTTGTAATATCATGTAACTGCTACAACATCCTTAAAGCTCCAGGTTCTGTTTTCCAGGGTCATTGATGACAGTTTTGTTTTGAGAACAAACAGCTAGAATGGGATCAGGACTCCCAGTGGGTATTTGGTCCCTAGAGGGGTCCATGATCTATGGTCTAAACTCTAGGAACAAATACAGTCAGTTCACTTGCCAAATGGTCTGTCCATCACCTTGGCTCAGACAAAGATAAGCCCAATTAGGTATAATCACCAAAGTGAGGAAAATTGCTGAATAAAGGAAAATTCCACTCCACTGAAAAGACAGCAAGACAAATATACTTCTCTATAGGTTTAAGAGGGCCTGGGTTGAGTGGATTAACTCTGACATCTGTGCAAAGATTCGAAACTTTGGTGGAAGAAAAGCTGAGGGCTTAATTTTGCAAGCCCCAGCATGGACCTTTGTTGGCCTATAGGGAGATGGGGTCTGGGAAAACTGGAATCAAGCTCCTGATATGTGGAGCGGAGAGCAAAGTCCAGTTACAAACAACTGCATCAGATCAGTCTTTTCCTTTGTGATGTTTCAGTCCCAGCAAACATCACAGGCTGGATGACTAAATCTTATTTGGCTGATTCCATTCAGCAGGCAAGCTAACCCTAGATTATAACAACGTTTGCTCCTAGTAATTGGGAAAACAGTTATTTTAAAGAAAATAATCCTATTCTTATTTCCCTCCTTTTAGGAAAAAAAGGAGCAGTCAGCGGCTGCAGGCAAATGTCGAGAAGAAAGACTTCTCTGTCTTCATTTGTTAATGACCAACTTCTGGCTCCCCGCCCACTGGGGTCAGCAATCACCTTTCCCTTTTGTACTCCAGAGCTCACAGGAAAATACATACAAATATATAGGTAATTAAAATAAATGCAAAGAAAAAAAAACAAAAACAAACAAACAAAAATAAGATAAAGACATTCACACTTTCATCAAAAGTCAAAGCTTGTTAGAATGGATAAAAACAAATTCAGCTAAACTATTATTTAAAAGGGACAGTTAAAGACAGGGACACAGGGCTGGAGAGATGGCTCAGTGGGTAAGAGTATTGGCTGTTCTTGTCCAGGTTTGATTGCCAGTATCCATATGGTGGCTAACAATTGTCCATAACTCCAGTTCCAGGGGATCCAATACCCTCTTCTGTCTTCTGTGAGCACTGTACAACATGGGTGGATTTACACCCATGCAGGGAGTACACTCTCACACATAAAATAAAAATTAAAAAAAAAAAAACAGGGACACAAGTAAATTGAGACTAAACAGATGGAAAAATTATCATGCAAATGCTTACTAAGTATATATTGGCATAAAATAAAACAACTTAAAAGAATAATTTGTGTGCGTGACATGCATATGTGGTGCATGCGTGTGAATGTGGGGGTGAGTGCACCATACACATGATTGTGAGGACCAGAGCTGGCCGTCAGATCTCTTTCTCTTCTGTTCTCTGCCTTAATGCTTTGAGACAGGGTCTCTCACTGAACGAGAAGCTCCATGTTTTGGTTAGGCTGCTGGGCAGCAAGCTCCTGACTGTCTGACTTTAGCCTCCTTGTGCTGGGGTTACACCATGCCTGAACTTTTACCTGGATACTGGGAATTTGAACCTAACGCTTGCAAGGCAAGTACTCTTATCCACTGGGCCATCTCCCCAGCCATAAGAGTCAAATATTTTTGAAGACAAAGATTTTACTGTAACTTTAAAAAAGTTGTTAAGGTATAAAACTTATAATTGATTAACTATTATAATTATAGAACATTATAGTTAAAATATAAATTTATATATAAACGATAATTTAATGAAAATTGATAATTCTATAATACTGAGATATTTTATTGTATCCCTTGGGAAAAATGGAAAGGTAAAATAGAGAAAAGAATCTACAAGAATATGAATTGGCCATATGTAGAACAATGCATCTGAAATGTGGTTAGTTGATATTGTTTTCAAATATACACAGAAAACCTGAAAACTGACCACAGGCTAAACCGTGAAGGTCTCAACAGAGTTTCAGGAATCTGAATTCATACAAACAAGTTGTTTGACTAGATGCAATCAGTAACAAAATACAACCATCCCCTCTTTTTGAACTTTAAGCACATTTCTAAATAACTTCTGTCAGTGTAGAAAAAACTTACAAGCTGGGCATGGTGGCACAGGCCTTTAATCCTAGCACTTGGGAAGCAGAGGGAGGTGGATCTTTATGAGTTAAAGGCCAGCCTGGTCTACAGAGTGAGTTCCAGAACAGCCAGAGCTACAGGGAGACCCTGTCTCAAAAAGACAAACAAAACAAAACAAAAACTTACACAATGAAAAGATAGTGAAAGCTTGTGGGATGTATCTTAAGCAATATTTACAGAAGATTTGAAATGCTTTTCTAAAAATGAAAGACTAAAATATTAGCAGTCCAAGTCTATGTTTTGAGAATTGAATAACAGAGCCAGAGGCAGAGGCAGTTGAATCACTGTGAGTTCAAGGGTAGCCTTATCTACATAGTGAGCCAGCCAGGGCTACACAGTAAGAGACTGTCTCCAAAAACAGGAAAATAAAAACCTGTAGCAGAAAAACAGAAAGTGTATAAAGCAGTAGGAAGGAAGCAATAATAAATATAAAATTTATGTAAAATAGGTTAGAAGAAATAACTCTACAACAAAAACTGTAAAAAAAAAAATCACTGATGACAGAATCACAAAGATACAAATGTGTGAAAAGTACATCATGTCCATAAATTAATATTCTTTTCTTTTTTAAATTTTTTAAAAAATACTTTATTATTTTTATGTGTATGAGCATATCACCTTCATGTATGTAAGTGCATTATGTTGTGCAATGCCTGCAGAGGTCAGAAGAGGCATGGATGGTTGGTTGTTAGCCACCATATGGGTGCTGGGAACCAAACCCAGATCCTCTGAGAGAGTAGCTAGTGCTCTTAACTGCTGAGCATTTCTCCAGCCATGACAAATTAATATTCTTAAACTGTTAATACTATTCAAAGTGATCTACAGAGTCAGTGCTATCCCTATTAAATACCATTTACATTCTTTTAAAATATATTTAGTGCTTTATTTATGTGTATGAGTGTATTGCCTTCACGTGTATAAGTGCACCCATGTCATGCAGTGCCTGCAGAGTCAGAAGAAGGTATCAGATTCCCCTAGAACTGGAGTTCCAAACAGTTGTTAGCCACCATATGGGTGCTGGGAATTGAACCTGGGTCTTCTGCAAAAACAGCAAATGCTCTTAACCCCTGAGCCATCTCTCCATCTCCCCCCCCCACTTACATTCTTAACAGAAATAGAAAAAAAGTGTTAAAGTTTATGTGCCAGTCTCAGTTACCTAATGAGCTCCAGGCCAGTCTAGGTGATATGAGACTCTGTCTCAAAAAAAAAAAAAAAACAAAAAAAAACCCAAAAACACTAAAAACAAAATTTAAATGTATTTATATACTATGCATATATACTATATAAGAGAGTACACATATTACTATATATGTGTGTTTGTATGTACCACAAGGTATAATCATCCAAATAGCATGATACTGACAACAACAGACACAAAGATCAATGGAAGGAAATAGAGCCTGGAAGTAAGTCTATATTTAGATCAACGGAAGGAAATAGAGCCTGGAAGTAAGTCTATATTTAGATCAACGGAAGGAAATAGAGCCCGGAAGTAAGTCTATATTTAGGTCATTGATTTTCTAAAATATTTTTCTTTTCATTTTATGTATATGAATGTTTTGCTTGCACATGTATAAGTGCATCTGTGTAGTCCAATGCCCGTGGGTCCTCGGATTTCCTGGAACTGGAGTCAGGGATGGTTGTTAGCCACCATGTGGGTGCTGGGAACCAACCCCAGGTCCTCTGCCAGAGCAGAGTTCTTTCTTTCATTGCATGGTTTGGGTCCTGGGGTTCAAACTTAAGTCATCAGGCTTAGTGGCAAGTGCCTTTACCCAGTGAGCCATCTTACTGGCCCATGCATTACATCTGGCTAGAAAAACAATTTTGATTGTCCTACCCACAAAGGACCCATGAAGCTTGAGGGTATGCTGATTTCTCTGACTTTGTCACAGCACAGTGTGTATATGCACTAAAATACCGTGTAATAGTCCCTACATGTGTACAATTATTATTAATAATCTGATTAATATTGACAGTATCAATAATCTGTGTCCTCTTAACTCCCATTCCCCCCACCACAGCCATCATCATATCCATCCTTGTGTTTAAGAAGAACTAGGTACAAGGAAACTATCACTAGCAATCTTTGCTATCAATGCTTGTGTGTTTGCTAATATGAATGCTGCACATATATTTTTTTCCTGGGGTATCTGTGCAACAGTTTTTCTGGAGTATATGCCTAGGAGTTGCAGTATTGGATTGCAGAAATGTCACTCGCCTGTGCTTAACTCAAGATACTCCACTAGTTTTCAATCCCAACACCAGAGTTGAAGAGATTCTGTTCCTTTCCATCTTCATCTTTAGTTACTCTTGTCTCCAACAATTTTTTTGTCCATGTACCGGGTATAAAATGATACGTCTTGATTTTAACTTACATTTCTCTTGTGGCTAATGAAATTGATGGTCTTTTAATATGTTATCACTTATATTTCCTCTGTGAGTCACTCTATCATGTTTGGGCAGATTTTTCAATGGGATTTAGGTTTTCTTTTGTAATTCTTGATCTAGTCTTTTGTCATTTACATGAGCCATGAAAATCTCCCCCATTTTGTAAATGATGTTTTTGCTGTCTATGATATGTTTCGAAAAATGAAATTCTTTGTCTTAATAAAGAGAAACTTATTCATCTCTCCTGTTTTGGTTTGTACTTTATGTCTTTCAATTTCATAGAGAAGGAGTTCACACAAAAGAGAAAACTTTCAACCTTTGAGAGAAATTACAGGAAAACATCTTCCTGGCCCCTAGAGAAAGCGGTTTCTTAAACAATATTATCAAAGGCTCATTATACACCATGGAGACTTGAAGACACACATTAAAGGGTTGTAGGGATGGACCACGAGGCTGCCACAGCTCTGGCCACTTTCCCTGTCATTATTTTTCTTGGAGAATTAAGTTCCTCTGGGCTGCTGTCAGAGATGGTCTCGGAACAAAGGACCATCGGCCGAGCCAAGGCAGCTGAGGGGCCCCATCCCACCCAGTGCCCCTTGCCCGATGGCCACCACCTTCCCAGCAAGGACAGAGGGGCCACTGTGGTTTCTCCCACTTTAGTCCTTTGTTCCCAGCACGGACGGGGGTCTGTTTCCGCTAATCTTAAACTGTGGCAAAATCCTCAGGATGTCTATTCTTCTGGTTACATATGGAATTTCCTGGACTTCAGTGATTGCTGGGGATGGGGGCTGATTAGAAGCAGCTATTTCTAGGCATCCTTGCCTTTTCTTTCCTGAAGAAAAATGAAAAAAAAAAAAAGATTGTATTAGCAACATATTTTAGGTGGAGTTACAATATTCACACGTAGTTTCTTTCTTACCATACAATTTCAAACCAAGTTTTCTTTGAGGAATGAGAGAGAGACAGAGACAGAGACAGAGACAGAGACAGAGAGAGAGAGAGAGACAGAGAGAGAGAGAGAGAGAGAGAGAGAGAGAGGAGAGATTGCTAATGTCAACAATCCTATTTCTAATATTATTCATATGATTATTGCAATTTTATGTACTGCACCTTTGTAGTCTTCTCATTCTTACCATTTTAATGCCGTGTTTTCCTGTGTGATTTCCTAAGTCTTCCGCCACCCTCTCTGCCTCCTCTTATGTCTCTACTTATGGGTCATTATTCCTTTTTCCATCAGCATCTTCTCAGCTTAGCTGAATGCCCCAGGGGCCTGGGCTGGTGTGAGGCTTCCCCATGATGAATGGATTTCTTTCCACTCTCCAGTAACTGGCTAGCTTCTGCTGAGGGCAGTTAATGTCTTGGGGTAAGTAGATTGGGTTACTAGTGTTATTGCTTATCTCATTCTCAAATCAACGATCCAATTCACACGATCACTGACAGTAAATCTGAGGAAACTTATTCAACAGAAGCCTTAGTAATTGATTAGTGGGTATTTCCTGAAATGAATCATTTAAAAGGCAGCCTTGGTTCCCAGACTACTTCTACGGCCATTAGGAGTCACTGAGCTGCTTATTTGTTTACTTCTCAATGACAGCCATTTCTTTCTAATATCAGAATCTTAATCTTTTTTATTTTATTATGTGTATGAATGTACTGTCTGCATGTAGATCTGTGCACCCATGTAGTGCAATGCCACGGAGGTCAGAGGAGGGTGTCAGATTCCCCTGGAATTGGAGTTAAAGACGGTTCTCAGCGCCATGTGGGAAGTGGTGATTGAACCCGGGTCCTCTGCAAGAGCAGTCGGCGCTCTTAACAACTAGGCCAACTCTCCAGCCCCAGAATCTTAATCTTATCCTCAGTTTCCTCTCTCTCTCTCTCTCTGTCTCTCTGTCTCTCTCTCTCTTTCTCTTATCCCTCTGTCTTGCTTTCTATCTCCCCCTCTCTCTGTCTTCTTATTTTTCTTTCTTTTTCAAGTTTTATTTATTTTATGTGAATGAGTATGTATTGCCTGCATGCCTGTAAATGCACCTGTGTCATGCCATGCCCATGGAGTCAGAAGAAGGCATTGGATACCCTGGAACTGGAGTTAAGGAGGTTGTTAGCTGTCATGTGGGTGCTGGGAATCCAATCCCATTCCTCTGCAAGACCAGTTGGTGCTCTTAATCGCTGAGCCACCTCTCAGACCCTCATTTTTCTTTCTGATATTTCCCGGTAGATGCCCAGCTTGCAGCGCAGCTGATCTCCACCTTCTATCTTTCTATTGAGTCTGATGGCCCAGGAGGATGGTCCTTTAGACCTTAGAGCTAATCGTAGCCAGGATCAGCTGCCTTCTGCCTCCCTTTCCTGGGTTCACTTGGCCATGTCAGAGGGAGGGGGCTGAAGGGGATGAGGGGAGGGCACCCCATGTTCAGAAACACCCTGACTCTCTCCCTAAAGCTTGTGTGATAATGGGACACGACCTCAGAGAACTGCTATTCTTCAACACTGGGGTCTGCTTGGGCCTGGAATCCTTGTATTTTTTTCCAATCAGATAAGTATAGAGTATTTATGATTCTCTAACTTGGTCTCTACCAAATAACAGACTGTACCTTAAGATATGAGTGGGATGGGACTTGGGTAATAGTTTCTACCAAACACTGAGTTCTATGGACAAGAGAATATTCTCTCTGTCTCTCTGTCTCTCTGTCTCTCTGTCTCTCTGTCTCTCTCTCTCTCTCTCTCTCTCTCTCTGTCTCTCTGTGTTTACTAGAAATTGAACCTAGTGCCTCGTACATGCTGGGTAAGCACAGAGCTATACTTTCAACCCTCACTTACTTTGGGAACTGCTGTGTGTCCTGGGTGTTACCATCCGTACAAGAAATCTAAAGTTAGGTGCCTCTGCTAGATCATTTCATTAATAAGTAAAAACATTCAAACACAGACCTAGTTATGTTTCTCATTGCTGGGACAAATTACCTGACAAGAGTAAAGTAAGAAAAGAAGGGTTGATTGGGGCTCACAGTGTGAGGGTATGGCTGGTCCATCACAGTAAGAGGAGAAGGGTTGATTGGGGCTCATGGTATGAGGGTATGGTCGGTCCATCACAGTAAGAGAAGAAGGGTTGATTGGGGACTCACAGTGTGAGGGTATGGTCGGTCCATCACAGTAAGAGGAGAAGGGTTGATTGGGGCTCACAGTGTGATGGTATGGCTGGTCCATCACAGTAAGAGAAGAAGGGCTGATTGGGGCTCACAGTGTGAGGGTATGGTCGGTCCATCACAGTAAGAGGGGAAGGGTTGATTGGGGACTCACAGTGTGATGGTATGGTCGGTCCATCACAGTAAGAGGAGAAGGGTTGATTGGGGCTCACAGTGTGATGGTATGGCTGGTCCATCACAGTAAGAGAAGAAGGGTTGATTGGGGCTCACAGTGTGAGGGTATGGTCGGTCCATCACAGTAAGAGGAGAAGGGTTGATTGGGGCTCACAGTGTGAGGGTATGGTCAATCCATCACAGTAAGAGGAGAAGGGTTGATTGGGGCTCACAGTGTGAGGGTATGGCTGGTCCATCACAGTAAGAGGAGAAGGGTTGATTGGGGCTCATGAGTGCTGAGGATTATGGTTGGTCCATCACAGTAAAGAGAGAAGGGTTGATTGGGGCTCACAGTGTGAGGGTATGGTCAGTCCATCACAGTAAGAGGAGAAGGGTTGATTGGGGACTCACAGTGTGAGGGTATGGCTGGTCCATCACAGTAAGAGGAGAAGGGTTGATTGGGGCTCACAGTGTGATGGTATGGCTGGTCCATCACAGTAAGAGGAGAAGGGTTGATTGGGGCTCACAGTGTGAGGGTATGGTCGGTCCATCACAGTAAGAGGAGAAGGGTTGATTGGGGCTCACAGTGTGAGGGTATGTTCAGTCCATCACAGTAAGAGGAGAAGGGGGGGTTTTTGATTGGGGCTCACAGTGTGAGGGTATGGTCGGTCCATCACAGTAAGAGGAGAAGGGTCGATTGGGGCTCACAGTGTGAGGGTATGGCTGGTCCATCACAATATGAGAAGAAGGGTTGATTGGGGCTCACAGTGTGAGGGTATGGCTGGTCCATCACAGTAAGAGGAGAAGGGTTGATTGGGGCTCATGGTGTGAGGATATGGTTGGTCCATCACAGTAGGGAAGGCGTGGAGCCAGGCACATGAGGCAGCGGTCACAGTGCTGTCAGGAAGCAGAGTGAGGGATGCTTGTACTCAGCTCTTTCTCCTTTATATGCAGTCCAATGCCCCACATGGAATGATGTCGCACACATTTAGGGTGGGTCTTCTCTCCATTAATCCATTCTAGAATTTCCCTCATGAGAGCCCCAGAGCTTTGTCTCCTCTATCATTCTAGACCCTATCAATTTGACAGTCAATACACATCAGAAGTACTTCTAACTACTGCACCACCCTGCTCTCCTTCTTAAAAAAAAAAAAGATGAGCCAGNTAAAAAAAAAAAAAAAAAAAAATATATATATATATATATATATATATATATATATATATTCGAGCTTGCTTTTCTGTTGCTGTGCTAAACACTATGAACAACTGGGGAAGAAGGGCATTACTTGATCTTACTGGTCACAGTCCATCAACAAGGGAAGTCAGGGCAGGAACTCAAGGCAGGAACTGAAGCACAAACAGTGGAGGAGTGCTGCTTACTGGCTTGCTCCCTCTGGCCCATACTCAACCAGCTTTCTTGTACAGCCTGGAGCCACCTACCCCAGGCTGGCACTACCCACCATGAGCTGGGTTCCCCTGCATCAGTTGGCAACAAAGAATATGCCCCAAAGACATGCCCACAGGCTAGTCAGATGGAGTCAGTTCCTCAGTAGAGGTTCCCTCTTCCCAGGGGTGTCAAGTTACCAACTCAGCCGACTATGACACTATATATGGAATATTTCATGAAGTATGTCATTTTTGCACAGCGGCCTTATACTCTTCCCTGCCTCTTTCCAGTTTAGTGTATATGTCGGCAAACCCAGCACTCTCCCACTTTTATGCAAGGTATTTTTATCATGCTCTAACCCCTCCCTTCTCCACCCCACCTTACTACTTCACCCACACACACACACTTCATGACCTCTACTACTGTCTTTTTTAAGGTCTATTGAGTCTGGTCTGTGTTTCTCAAGTGCTCTCAGGTGGGGGGTCTATCCCTTGGAGTCTGCCCATCCTACCAGGTATCACACTAGTAAAGAAAACCAATTCTCCTTCTCAGAATCCATCAAATACCAAAAGATCCTCAGCAAGGGTCAGGAGCTCTTGCCCACCTCCACCATCCATGCTGGACTCCTCCCTGGCTTGGGTTTGCACAGGTCTGGTACATGCTGTCATACGTACTCTGGGTTCATATGTACAGCTGCCATGTGGTATCCAGATAACACAGTTTCTTTGTACCTGTCTATCACACTGGCTCTTACAACCTTTCTGCCCCTCTTCCTCCATCACTGAGCCTTGGGAGGAGAGGGTGCCGTATAGGAGTCCCATTTAGAGCTGAGCACTCTGCCACTCTCACACATTTGAACTTAAATCTACAACGTGGAATCATTTCATATCATGCATCAATATCTGCATGCATATATAACACAAACACCTTTTCTCTGTAATACTCTTGCTCTATATAGTGCACTCTACTTCTCTATTTTATATATTTTTCTAAAGGTAATTCTGATCATAGCCTGTTAAATAAACTCCATGACCTACAGAGACTGATCCACAAGCATCCACAGATGGGCAAACCGAGGCTCAGAGATGTGTTGAGTTCCTACCACAGTGTCTCTCACTAATTACAACCTCAAGTTGATCTGTGTGATGTAATGAGCTCGTGCTGTGTCTTGGAACGAGAGCTAAGATGGAACCCAAATTTCACCCATCCTGATCCAAGTGTTTTTAGTCATGGAGAGTTTGTAAAAACAAACAAACAAACATACACCCATGGGAGTCCCTTTGGACAGCTTCCTTACAGAGGAGGACACATGTGGGAAGAAGCCGTGACTGTGGGAGATCCACCCATCAGTCTTGTTTAAGGTTACAGGATACCAGACTAGGGCTGACTCACGCCAAAGCTGCCCTCTTTGTGGCTGTGTACTTTGGTTGCTCAGTAAAAGCACGTGGGAGATGTTCTGCAAAGAACTATGTCCAGGCTACATCAGATCAACTAGATCAGATTTTTAAAGGATGGAGTGTTTTCTCCAGGGTCTCCAACTGACTTTAATACAGAGTTCTATGTAGTACAGAAGTTAGCTCTAAAATTGTTCTCGTTAATCCTCCCCCACCCCCAAATAGCTGTTCCGGATGGACAGTGACTGGCCTCGTATCATCTTCATCTGGTCTTCCGAGATGCCCGTGTTCATCCGCCTGCTCCGTGATGTCCTTGCCGGATGCTGGGCTTCTTCTGTCTTACAGTCGTATCCAAGTGCAATAAATATTTACAGAATGCCCTCTGCCAGGATGGCTCTTCCCTCCAAACCATCCAGCCTTCTGGAATCTTCTGTGATCCAGCTGTCACTCCTAATGAGGGTGATTAAAATGTTCCCTATGGGTCAGTGCCACAGGGGACAAGGACGAAGCTCACTCTCAGGTTTCAGGACCCTGATCAGTGAAAATAATCGCCTTGGGACTGTAGCCTTCTCTTGCAAGTGGCCTTTCTCTCCTAGTCTTTCCTCCAGTAGTCTCCACTGAATTTTCCAAACCTCCAGGATTTCTGACCAGGCAGCGTTGCCCAGTGTGCAGAACTCTGGACAGGAAATAGGCAAGAAGAACTTCTTGTCCCGGTGGTGTCCTCAATGTGCTAGGGCCTCACCTTTCCGTTTTGTTGTCTGGGAATGACAACATTCTGAGCTCAGCTGTCACCGTCTGTTCCTACACCCCCCCCCCAATGTGGATTATATAAGGACTCCTTCTATATAAAAACAAGCTTCTTTCAGGTCCTGGAGCATTTCTGAGGCTTGCTTTGTATAAATACCAGATACCTTTTGTTACTGTTTGTGGCCCAAGGGATTAGCAGGGAGAGGTTGGGAGCCAACAATGCTCATTTTTATAGGCAGAAAATAGCTGTTGGAAAAACAACCTGGTGTGTGGAGCACAGTGTTCCGATCCAGCAGACAGAATTATCTCTCCCAGGCAGCCATGAACACAAAACACCTGGTCCACACGTTTCCTGACCCTTCACATATTTTGAAAGAAAGAGACCTTTACCCTGACCTGTCAAGCAGTGATCCTGTGAACTTCTGTCCACAGGCTTTGACCGTTATCTTGACCTGCTTCTGTGGTTTGAAATGGTAAACATCACTGATCCTCACTAATCAGACATCTTTTTCTCCAGCTATCACTCAGCTGTTATCAGATCCACACATGCACTTTTCCCTACGATGCACTCATTGGATGGGGGCTCACCCACTGACGTCAAGAATGAAGGAAGGGTTGGGGGCTTCCTGCCTTCAGTCCAGTTCTGAGCTACTTGCTATTGAAGAGATAAGACTTAAAGACTTGGCTCCTATATTGAAATCACCTAAAACCTTTTTGGGAAAAAAAGAAGACTAAACTCACTGAAAAATCTTTCAGAGCATGATACGAATCTATTCATGATCATTTTATCCCTTATTTGGAAGGTAACTTTTCCACATCATTGTAGTGAATCAGGATAGGCAAGCTCCAAAGAGGGCAAAGGCAAGGTGCAGCTGGAGGGGCTCAGTAATATCAGTTGAATGGATGAAGGAAACTTGAAGTGGGTAAAAAGCATAGCACATGGTGGAGGAAGGGGCGAACACCACGATGGGACAGCACACACACAGCAGTCCAAGTGCGTCAGTGCAATGTTCACCAGAGGTTTGGCTTTAAGTTAGCTCTGTGACCTCTCTACAAGTCACTCTCCTCTCCTATAGTGGCCAGTTAATAATATTTCTACTATAGTTTTGGGGAAGAATTGAATGAGTTAAGTATAGACAAAGTTCTTGCAAGGTGCCGGGCATGAAATAACTTCAAATAATATTTACTACTATTGTGTAATTAAGGAAAAACATGATTTTTTCCCCTGAAGATAGAAATTAGTACATCTATTTTTCTTTTTATCTCTTTTCTGTCTGTTCTCCCTCCCTCCCTTCCTTCTTTCCTTTCCTTCCTTCCTTCCTTCCTTCCTTCCTTTCTTCCTTCCATCCTTCCTTCCTTCTTTCCTTCCTTCCCCCTCTTTCTTTCTTTGCTCACTTGCTTGCTGAGGTGCTTGCAATGGATCTAGGGCTTTGCACCTACTAGGTGAGATTTCTACCACTGGGTTGCATCCCTAGTTCAGGAGCTAATCTCCACAGGGGGATAATCTACGTTCTTCATGATAATAACATAATCAAAATACGTGGTACTAAATGTTACTTAAGTGAATTTGGACACACCTTCTTATTGCAATATTATATGAGACAGAACTAATAACCCCCTTATTCACCTCATTTCTTTCTCTCTCCAACATCACCACATTTGTCCATCCCCACCATGTCCACTCCACGTCGCTCCACAGGCAGTTCACAGCCTCTCTTCCCAGTCCTCTCCCTCCACCCGTTCTCTTCTCCCACCAGATCTCAAGACATCCTCTCCAGGCCAGACGAGAGCCTGGGGAGTCGTCAGGGATGCATCTGCAATGGTGGCCTCTCAGGTAATGGTCACAGCAGCTAAAGCCTAGGGAGAGATTCCCTTGGGTGTGTCTTGCTATGAAGCCAGGTGCAGGTACCTACCCACCTGTAACCCAAGGAGTGTTCAACAGGAGAACTTTAGGTCCCTTTACAAATCAAGTATTCAAGAGTAAGACCTTGAAGATTTCTTCATTTTCCCTTGGGAAGACACATGCATTGCGTCACAGTCACCATAAGTAACCGGCCATGTTCCAGGTTGCTCCAGCTGCCACACACTGCTGGATAGTTCATGCAGGGCACGAAAGCCAGCTGTGGGCATCTGCCCATCAGGCTGTGACTGAGGGTGCTGTGAGCTCTCGCACCCCTCTTCCCTCTTTATCTGTGGCTCACAGTCATGCTTCTGCTGAGATGGCCTTCGCTGCATTTACTGGGCTTATATGGTCCTTTTGGCTCCAAGTTGCTTTAAAAACAAACCCTGAAGTTCTTAGCCTGTAGATAAAGCTTTTCATTTCGATCACTTGCTTCTTCTCTGCCTTCTTTTTTCCATAATAAACTTCTCCCCAATACCACCAAAACCCCACACCCTTTTCAGACATCATTTCAAACATCTCCCCTAACCTTCAACTCCACCAGTGTCGCTTCCAGCATAAAAGCTATGGAGTCTCCTGCAGATTTACACTACGGAGTTCTTTGCTTCATGTTCTTGATGCCTCAAAAGTTTAAGCACTCGAGAAATACTTCATAAGTAAATGAAGAGTTCCGGCTTTGATAAGGGCATTTATCCTGATGTAGGGCAATCATCTCAATTGTTAATTTCCTCATCAGCTTTTCAGTATGGTGAAAGGAGGTTTTTGTATCCCCTGATCCTAATACACAGGGCAGGCTTTAAGTCAAAGTTTGACAATTAATGGATTTCTAATACATATTTTTAACATTTTTTTATTCGTTACTTTTATTTTATGTATATTGACTACATGTATGTAAGTGTGCCCTTGTTGTGCAATGCCTGCAGAGGTCAGAGGGGGTGTCAGATCCCATGGAACTGGAGTTCCAATAGCTTATTAACTGTCATGTAGGTGCTGGGAATTTAACCCAGGTCCTCTGCCAGAGCAGCCAGTGCTTTAACCATTAAGTCATCTCTCCAGCCCTTCTGATCTATTTTTTTGCAAAATTATTTTTTCTGGTCAGAAGAGGGTGTCAGATTCCTCTGGAACTGGAGTTAAAGATAGTTCTTAGCTGCCGTGCAGGTGCTGGGGATCGAACCCGGGTCCTCTGCAAGAGCAGTTGTTGCTCCTAACCGCTAGGCCATCTCTCCAGCCTTTATTTATTATTTTTTATGTGTATGAGTGTACCATCTGCATGTAGGTTTGTGCACCCGTGTAGTGCAATGCCATGGAGGTCAGAAGAGGGTATCAGATTCCCCTGGAACTGGAGTTAAAGACAGTTCTTAGCCACCATGTGGGTGCTGGGAATCGAACCTGGGTCCTCTGCAAGAGCAGTCGGCGCTCTTAATGGCTGAGCCATCTCTCCAGCCCCGGGTGTTCACATTTTTGAATTGGGTAGCTAGCTGCCAACCAAGTACACAGGTGGGAGCTATGTTCACTTCTACCTCATTACTGTAGGCAGGTCTTCAGGAGAGGGCTTGGTCACTAACACTCACAGCACTGGGGGAGGAGCCAGCTTGGTAAAGGGGTCTTGGCAGCATTGCCACAGCTCTGCTGGATGCTAAAAATAAAAATGATGGAAAGGGTTCACTCTAGAAGAGTAACCAAGGCCTTTATTTAAAACCCACCTGCCCCTGTGCAATCAACAAATCAAATCACCATGATATCTGGATTGGTTCTTTGCTCTATAACAGGTTAGGAGCCTAAACTAGAAGATGGCAGAGGCCTTGAAGGTGGTAAGAGAAATGGAATAAGAAGTCAAAAGGCACAGCAGTGTGAAATTTGAGGTTCAGCACCCCCAGAGGATTGTGAATTAAACATTTAAAAATTCTGAGATTTATAAGGATCCTCTTAAGTCAACAAGAAAAGATTAATAAGTTATTTCTAGTGTTCTGTGTTTAAGAGCATGGGGCAGTGTGCATCATACTTTAAAAATATTTCATCTGAAGTGTGGAAGCTGAAGGCATGTGAATAATTACGCAGACATTTCACTTTGCATCTTATCTTCTTTTCTCTTGGTCCTGGGAGGGAAGTGGGGTATCACCAACCCCACCCCTGAGAATCTCTAGCACCCAGGAACCCTCTTGACCTTCTCAGGCTATATAGTATAGCATCGGACTTTTTTTTTTTTTTTTCAGTTCTGACAGTCTTGATCCTACCTAGTGTGTGGGCTGAAGTTATGAGAGCTGACAGAAACCTTCTCTAATCATTATTTACACACAGCCGACTATGGAGAGTGCCCTAACCTGGCATCAGACAATGGGAGTTCAAGTTCCTCCTGTTCACATTTGCATAATCCTGAGCAAGTCATTTACCTTCTGTGGCCATGGTGTCTTCATCTGTAAAGAAGAAATATTAATGCTTATATACTCTTGCCGATGTTATAGCACATATTATGCCAATGCAGTATATGATGTGTTGTGTTTAGCATAGCAATCATATTATAACACTGTCTCATTAGTCCACTGTGAGGAGCTAATGAGATCATGTTTGAGAAATTGTTCCATAAGGGGAAAAATATAAATAAAATAAAAATAGAAAATGTGGAAAATACCCTTTTTGTCCCCTTTCTTCTTCCCAATAGCTTTTCTAAATCCATAAACTCGGTGAGATGTCTGTGGATGCCGTTTTCCCCATAGGATCATCCTGTTCCATCCACTGCCCATGGTGTCCCATGTTGCCCTCCCTGGGACTGACCTGTCCCCCATTTCCCACCCCTGTTTCAGAATGCCTGCCTGTGGAGACTGGGCTTTCTCAGGAAGGACATTGCACAATCAGAAATGCCGATCGGCCAAGGCTGTAACAGTGTTTTCCTGGAGCACTTTCAGGAATGTGTCGCCAGAGGTGGGGGAGATGGGCAGGGGAACAGAGAGTACTAGGCACCAGCCACCAGGTAATAAAATGTCCACGCATCCTTTCTCAACATCTAATGAGGACATCAATCTTCATTAAGTCAAAGGGGCCAGGGTCCTCAGGGCTGAGACTTTCTGAGCTCTTTCAAGAAATCCAAGAAACAATGACCCAAATTCAGGCCATGTAGTCAGAGGCAGAGAATTCTAGAACTTGATGATGTCTATTTTCAACAAGAGTTGACTGTGCCAATAGCTATCCTCCCTAAGCATGAATCTTGGACTCTGTGGTGTTCCCTGACTGGTTTATGTTGGCTCAAGACTGCTGCTTGTTTGTGGCTTGGTCAGCTCCATGTCCACGGACATCATAATGGCAGCTTGTAATCTGCCCTGGTGGAAGTATTTGCACCATGAAAATCAGCAGCCTATAGAGTTAGGCTGCCCACCTGCTCAGAGTCATCTTAAAGGCACACCACCACTTAACTTTGCATCTAGATATCAACAAGATATGCGGGGACTTGAAATAGTTTTCAGAAGGGCAGTATGTTGTTCTTGAATTTCCAAGTAAGCCGTTAGGGAAAATCCATGAGTCCTGATAATCAGATTTTTTTTTACTTTATATAAATTCGCCTTTTCATATAGTTTTTTTCTCTCTGTCTTTGGCAGAAATATGGGCAGTAGCCATCACAGAACTGAGAAACACCTGGGGCACACTTATCTCAGCATTTCTCTGACTACACCCCCCATGAGTGTTTCCCAAGCTCTGCCCCATCAGCTACAGATAGACTGTTTCCTCAGAGCTTAAAGTATTCTATCAAAAGACTGGCCTGGAACTATGAAAACCAGGTTGGCCCCAATCTCACAGATCCACCTGCCTCTGCCTCTTGAGTACTGAGATTAAAGGCATGCACACTCAGCCAAGGCATTTTTTTAAATACTTAAATTCAGCTAAAAATGATTAGCTTCATAGGAAAACATAATTTCATTTTTTCTTCCCATACCAAACTATAACATTAATGGAGGAAAGTGAGTGACAGCAATACAAACGCATACAATCTTCACTTCCACAAACCTTGGTGGACCCATGGCTTTGTGGCTGTAACTGGTGACTTCTGCCACTCTTTCTCGTGACTTCCCAAGAGGCCAAAAGGAAAAGGGGTGGGAATGAAAATGAGTATTTTATAGACTATCAATTATTTTAGATACTAGAATATCTTATTTCATTGTCATATCAACCATGGAAGATTGGGTACGGTTCTAGTTTGTCTTCCATTGCTGTGACAAAACACTCTGACCAACACCAACTCGGGGAGGAAAGGGTTTATTCAACTTACATCTCCTGGGTCACAGTTCATCACTTAGGGAGCCCAAGGCAGGAACTCAGGGCAGGAACCTGGAGGCAGGAGCTGAAGCACAGGCCATGGAGGAATGCTGTTCACTGGCTTGCTCCACTGGCTCATGCCCAGCCCGCCTTCTTATACAGTACACAAAAATCTGCCCAGGGTGGCACTACTCATTGTGGGCTGGGCCCTCCCACACTGCT
>VZQC01012723.1:3373079-3614770 GCA_009823505.1 Rhizomys pruinosus | reverse complement strand
ACTTGTAACATAATCTTGTACAAATATATATATATATATATATATATATATATATAAACTAAAAAACATAAAAAAGAAGTATCTTGAAGAGACTTCTATAGTGCAGTTCTGGCTGTGACATTCTGAAAAAGTAAAACCATGGAGAATGAAAAAAATGAATGATTGCCCATTAGGGCAGAAAGAATGATGAAAAGAAGCAGCAGAGGATTTTTCAGGCACCCAGATGATTCTGTGTCATATCAAAAAAATACATGTCATTAGATATTTGTCAAAGCCCATAGACTGATCCTGAATGATGGTGACATGTCCGTATAGGTTCACTGATGGTCACAAACGCACTGTTGTGGTATGGAATGCTGATTGTGGGGAGACCATAGCAGTGTTAGGATAATGAATACAAAGGAATCCTTGCATAGAGCTTACATTCAGTTTTGCTGGACATTTGCAGCCAATCTGAAAACAAAGCTTAGGAGGTTTATAATGGGAAAGAGCCTATTATGAGTAGTAGAACAAACAAAGAGAAACCATGTTGGAACTGACCTCAGGGCTTCATCTCTACTGCCTGGCTTTCATAGTCTATAACGTGCTATGCATGCTACTGGAAGAGAAAAGTGATCATCAATATTACTCATTGGTGAGCCACAACAACTGGCCTGGAAAGATAGGCCCACTGGTGCATCAGTGGCACAAATGTTACAGGTGTAACTAATCAACTTGTGATTAGATATAAGGCCCATTTCAAAAGTGGAGTCTGTACCTGGTAAAGGGCCAAGAACCTGTGACTAGACAAGTCACAAGCTGTAGGGGAGAAGGTTCCTATTCTTATGAGAATATTATTATTTTGCTAAATAGACATAGTATTAAACAGGCTCCTAATGACTTATTACTACACCTATGAATTAGTGCATCTCTCAACTCTCATCAAAAAAACTTCTTCTTTCAGTAGATGGTGATTAGCAAATAGACCCACGACTGGTCAAGGTGTAGAGAATAAGAGATGGCAGAGTGTTCAGCCCTAAACAGGACACCTATATCACACCCTCTGTTCCCAAGGCTCAGGGATCATTGTGGAAGAAGGAGCAGAAAGACTGCAAGAGCCAGAGGTGGTGGGTGAACACAGGAAACCCGTGTTGTCTGGGCACGGCAGGAGAGCTGTACATATGAACCCACAGTGCTTTTGACAGCACGAACAAGACCTGTATGAGCCCAAGCCCATCAAAAGCTGCCAGGAGGGAGAGTCAGTTATCTTTACTGTTGTGATACCTAATAGGTTGACCAGATGTCAAGAGCACTATAGATCCATACCCAAGAGCACTGTAGACCTATACCCAAGAGCACTTGGGAACCACAGATTAGACTCAGTAGGCTTTTAAAAAAGGAAAAAGAAAAAAAAAAAACAATGAAGGACATGAAGTCAGGGAGGGCAATAGCAAGGGGAGGGTGGAGATGGGGGAGAAGGTCTTGAATATGTTATAAAAAAAAAAAAACATTGTATAAAATTCTCAAAGAAACACCCGGTGTGGTGGTGCACTCCTTTAGTCCTAGCACTTGGGAGGGAGAGGCAGGCAGATCTCTGAGTTCAAGGCCAGGCTGGTCTACATAGTGAGTTCCAGGAAAGCCAGAGCTACAGGAAGACCCTGTCTCAAAAAAACCAAAAAAATTTCTCAAAGAACCAATAAATATATTTTTAAATAACTAACTATAAAGGATAGTTTACTCTGCTATGAATATCTTTAAAGGCAGAAATTATATAACTGTGTTGTGGCATTTGTAATAACATGTTAAAAAAAGACAACAACCTCCCACAAAAGAGTGGGAAGGAGGTTAGTGGAAAGCAAAGTCTTTAAGCTGCATATGATATAAATTACTTCAAAATAGACCATGGAACAATAAGGATACATAAGATAGTCGAGAAAGAGACAGAGAGGTACAGCCAAAAGCCCATAGGAGATTTCAAATTATCCAGTTAATGCAAACAAAAACATGTGAACAAGACCAAAGGGATAAAAAGATAAACCAGTTACCTAACTGTTTAAGATTCAGTGGTAAGTTCTTTGAATGCCATGCCTTTAAAAGGCAGGATCTCATCTTCAGCAAGTGGTGTTGGCAAAACTGGATCACCACTTGTAGAAGAATGAAATTAAACCCCTTCCTCTGGCCCCGTACAAAAGTCAACTCCAGATGGATCAAAGACCTCAATGTGAAACCCCAAACTCTGAAGGCGATAGAAGAAAAAGTTGGCAGCAGACTACAAGACATACGCGTAGGAAAAGACTTCCTAAATCAGACAGTAGCTGCACAAGAATTAAGATCGACAGTTGACAAATGGGACCTCATTAAACTCAAAAGCTTCTGTACATCAAAAGAAAAAATCAAGGAAGTGAAGAGAAATCCCACAGAGTGGGAGGAAACCTTCATTGCAGAAACACCTGACAAAGCACTGATTTCCAGAATATATAAACTACTCAGAAAACAAAGAAGAAAACAAATGACCCACTCAATAGATGGAGCAAAGACCTGAACAGAGACTTCACAAGTGAGGAATTAGAGATGGCCAAGAAACACCTTAAGAAGTGTTCAACATCATCATTAAGGAAATGTAAATCAAAACCACTTTAAGATATCATCTTACTCCAATAAGACTGGCTAGGATCAAGAAAACAAATGATACCAAGTGCTGGAGAGGTTGTGGGGAAAGGGGAACACTCATCCACTGCTGGTGGGAATGTAAATTCGTACAGCCACTATGGAAAGCAGTGTGGAGAAATCTTGGAAGATTTGGAATGAACTTGCCACCCGACCCAGCCATACCACTCCTAGGCATGTACCCACAAGACTCACCCCACCGCAGAGATACATGCACAGCCATGTTTATTTCAGCTCTCTTCACAATAGCAAGGAGCTGGAACCATCCCTAATGCCTCTCAACTGATGAGTGGATAGAGAAAATGTGGTACATCTACACAATGGAGTTCTATGCATCAGTAAAGAAAGATGACATCATGAGATTTGCAGGAAAATGGTTGGAGCTAGAGGACATCATGCTGAGTGAAGTAACACAGTCCCAGAAAAACAAACGATGAATGGTATCCCTCATCTGTGGATGCTAGTGCCAATTACCTAGTTGTAAGTATTTCTTGTGTAGGGCCCCCTGAGCTTCTGTACAAAGCAGTTGGGCATAATGCATTTTGGAAACANAACAACAACAACAACAACAACAACAACAGAAAGGACTGCATCAAAGAACTGACTGAAACAGTGAACTTCTGCTCAAAACAGTCAACTTTCTCATGGAGAATATTGAGAAAGACTGAGAAAGAGATGAAAAGCATGTTTGGCAGAATGCATGAGCTCTGGTGGGGTGGGGGGATGTGGGGACACAGGTCTAGATTTGATAAAAAATATATGAATAAATTAATTAAAAAAATAAAATATTTCAAAAAGATGACAATAAATAATAAATAAATAAATAAATAAATAAATAGCAGGATCTGCATCCCCTGTCATGGAATCTGGACAGGCAGCAGAGGACCTTGACAATGTGGCTCCTGATGTTAGTCATAAAGGATCAAACAAGGTTTACCTTCTTCACTAAACAATGCTCTTCCCACCTGAGCCTCTGTGTAGGGATTTTACACAGTGGTTACATGCTAGAGAGGACACATACACCTGTGCTGCAGTCAGTAGTCCAGGTAAGCCTGCCCTTCAGGCACTGCCTCTACTCAGAACACTCACAAGTCCCTTGAAAGTAGTCTTCCAAGCCTTCTTTTTCCAAACTTTGAGCAGTCCCTCTGAGGCCTGTGGCAGTGTGCAGCAGAGAGCAGCCCCGGCCTCTTGGTCTCTTTCTAAATTCCTACTACGATGCACTTTGAGCACACTGCAATAGTCACTGTGCCCTGTAAGCTTTTAAATTGATTTGTTACTTAATAACAGATAACCAGAGTTCTGACCATGTCAATAATACTAAGTGTAAATTAGGTAAGTATTCCCAATATGATCAGAGGATATCAGGTACATTAAAATGTAGTTCCCAAATACATACTATTTATAAGAAAATTTCTTTGAATAGAGTTAGGTAGATCAGAATAATAGAAAAGAATATGAAATTGTGTAAATGTTAATCATCAGATAATGGTGCAGATGTGTTATAACAGGCAAATTGGATTTCAATACAATAAGTATTATTAGATACAGAGAAAGACATTTGATAATTATAAAATGTACAATTCATAAAAAAGACAAAACAAAGCCCAAATGTTTTATGATTAGAAAGCAAAAACTCAGTAAAACTAATGGAAGAAATAAAAAAAAAATACCATTATATCCAGAATGTTTAAAAATCCTTAGTAATTGACAGAGTAAATAGATAAAAGTCAGAACAAATATTTAATTAACATTATTAGAAAACTCAATCTAATTAGAATTCCTAGAACACCAGACACAATAGGCTTTAGCATATATGAGAGAACATAAGAAATCGAGTGGAGGGGGCTATGGGAGATGAGGATGGGATGGGGGTATAAAATGATTAAGATGTTTTCCATGAAATGCAGAAAAATTCCATAAAAAACATACATTTAAAAATAAATAAAAAATTAAAGGCCAAAATAAGTGAGCTAGTCTACTTTATGATGTTAAGGAAGAGTAAATTAACTTCAAAATAAGTAGAATAAAGGAATAAAAAGGTGTGTGAGAATCTGATGAAATAGAAGACAGATAATAACAGGGAAAAAAATGCTCAAAAAGCCAAAAGTTGATTCTTCCTGTTCTAGTTTGTCTTCCGTTGCTGTGACAAAACACTCTGACCGACACTAACTTGGGGAGGAAAGGGTTTATTCAGCTTACATCTCCTGGGTCACAGTTCATCACTCAGGTAGCCTAAGGCAGGAACTCAGGGCAGGAACCTGGAGGCAGGAGCTGAAGCACAGGCCATGGAGGAATGCTGTTCACTGGCTTGCTCCCCTGGCTCATGCCCAGCCTGCCTTCTTATACCGTACACAACAACCTGCCCAGGGTGGCACTACTCATTGTGGGCTGGGCCCTCCCACACTGCTTGACAATTAAGACAATACTCCACAGATGTGGCCACAGGCCAATCCAATGGAGCCAATTCCCCAATTGAGGCTCCCTCGACCGAGGTGTGTCAAGTTGACACTAAAGCTATCCAGCACACTTCCATAACACTAATAACTTTGGAAATTACAGCACATTTTACAACTGGTGAAGCCCAAACTATTTGCCCTTCGGCCTTTACCAACTCCCAATGTGGGTCAACTACAGTTCACATGCATTTATAAAGAGAGCAAAATAGGGGCTGGAGAGATGGCCTAGTGGTTGAGAGCGCCGACCGCTCTTGCAGAGGACCCGGGTTCGATCCCCACCACCCACATGGCGGCCGAGAGCCGTCTGAAACTCCAATTCCAGGAGAACTCCAGTTCCAGGGGAGTCCGACGCCCTCTTCTGACCTCCGCGGCATTGCACGTCACAGGTGCACAGACTTGCATGCAGACAATACATTCATACACATACCGACACTACCTAAAAACAAAAAAAAAAGAGAGAGCAGCAAAATCGTTTTCATCTTCACCATTGAATGCAGTTTGGCATATGTCTTTAAAAGGTAAAGCACTCGCGCGAGCTGGAGAAGATGGCTGCGCGTTAGCGTATAGAGCGACGACTCGTCACAGACGGGACCCGAGGTTCGATCCCAGCACCCCCATGGGGCCGAGAACCGTCTGAACTCCAATTCCAGGAGAACACTCCAGTTCCAGGGAATCCGAGACCCTCTCCAACCTCCGCGGCATTGCAAGACACGGTGCACAGACTTGCAATCAGACAGTCATAACCACCCACCACCAACCCCCCCCACCAAACCCACATCTATACATCACAGAATAATAAATTAATAAAAAATTTTTTAATAACAGGTTAAAATGTCATCTTTACACAGCATTCCAATCCTAAGTATCTTCCACAAGAATGAACATGTTTCAGAGGACATGATAGAGTCCGGTCTTGGGGCTGGAGAGATGGCCTAGCGGTTAAGAGCGCCGACCGCTCTTACAGAGGACCCGGGTTCGATCCCCAGCACCCACATGGCGGCTGAGAACCGTCTGAAGCTCCAATTCCAGGAGAACTCCAGTTCCAGGGGAATCCGAGACCCTCTTCTGAACTCCGCGGCGTTGCACGACACGGGTGCACAGACTTGCATGCAGACAGTACATTCATACACATACAGAAATAAATAAAATTAATAAAAAAAAATTAAAAAAAAAAAAAAGAAGGGTCATTGGGCTGGAGAGATGGCTTAGCGGTTAAGAGCTCTGACTGCTCTTGCAGAGGACCCGGGTTCGATTCCCAGCACCCACATGGCAGCTGAGAACCGTCTTTAACTCCAGTTCCAGGGGAATCCAACACCCTCTTCTGACCTCCATGGCATTGCACGACACAGGTACACAGGTGCACAACCTACATGCAGACAGTACATTCATACACATACTAAATAAGTTAACTAAAAAAGAAGGGTCATCATGGCTTTATTTGTATTATTCCCAGACTGGAAACATCCAGATGTCCATCAAAAGGAAAATAGAGAAACGAATTTTCACAGAGTCCTAATAAGAAAACTACTCAATAATCAAAATGAACTGAGACACTCAGCAATATAGAACAATCATAAAAACGTAATTGTTTAAGTTTTTCAAAGCTCATACAAAGGGAACATGTTACATGACATCATTCACCCAGAATTCCACACCCAGGAAAAGTCATCCATAATGGAAAACCATGGAAGTCACAGCTGCTTTAGGTGAGGTACAGAATTGGCAGAGATTGACCAGAAGGCCTAAAACAACTTACCAGGCTTGATAGAAATGCCAAGTATCTTAAAGCGATTTGATTCATAGAAGCACATAAACTGTCAAGAACTTCAAATTCACACTGAAGAGTTAGTTATACATTTTCTTATTTATAAGTTTTAATTTTTGAAAAGAAAAAACCCTTTAGACAAACACTAGAACTACTAATTAGAGGTTGAACTCTTTAGAGAGAAGCACATAGGTGTTTATCATTTACTTTGTAAAACAATGAGACAAGAGTGGATGCAGTCCAAAGGTGTATGAAGGTGTTCATCAAAGGCTTTCAAGTATGCTGTAGCTTGGAAGTTTTCATATTTAAATCCTAAAATAGTTTTAAGCCAAAAGTTAAATAGGAAAGGGGAAGAGGACAGATAGGGGTTGGGTAATTAGGGAGCTGCTCCTGTTTCTTGGCTGAGTCTTGCTTTATAGATAGAAGAACATGCTCCTCTAACAATTAAGTAAACACGTGTCCCAAGAGAGTAGAATTTCACAGGATATCTATATTAAGTGGTTCTCAATCCTTCCAGAATGTCGGAAATGCCCGTGTTCCTGATGCTGTAGGAGACTTCCTTACCTGAATTTGCCATGGCCTTTTCATGTCTGATGTCCATTTGGAATTAAACTAGAGACCCCCCCCCCATACAGTAAGCTTTTGCTTCCAAAAACATTTAAGATGGGAGACATCCTAGAGGATAAAGCTCAAAAAATGAGCTTCTGAAATGATACTATTCTGAAATAACCAGCATTGCCTACAGAGCCCTGGAAAGGGGGCCAGGGAGAAATCTAAACTATAAACTCCGTGAAGCCAGACACGCACACACAGCTGTATTAAGCACCACCTATTTACAGTACTTAGTACAGCATCTAGCTCAAATCAAAGTATTTGTGGAACAAATAAAGGAATGCATGACAAGGTCTTCTGAAAATTTTCAAGGAGCTCTCAAAATAAGTGATCCACCCCACCCTTTCTGCTCTGGACCAATAGAAACAACTTCACAACAAAGCATAGGTTAAATACAGAATTTTTAAACTTTTTCTAGAGGGTTAGTATGTCTTCCCAATAAGACACCAAACAATTCCCACTTCTAGTACGTTTATTAAACAGGTACCACAAAGTTAGGAATGATGCTAAGAACATTGCCTTGTCACAACCATCCTTCTAACACTCCTAAACAGAGAAGGCTGCAATGGAGAGACCAATGCTCAGCCAAGATACTCTACCAAAGGATATACTGCTTGCTATAAGCTGTCTGACTCCAAACCTTGTTTGGTGCAAGCATCTAGCACAGCGGAAGGTATATGTGCTCTGTGCAATATAATGTCTAAATAAGTTGAGAAAAACTTAAACTTGGAGATGGATATAGTCTCCCCCTTGTGCAAGTATGGAGAGGCTGCTGTGACAGATGCCTCCTGAAGACCCTGGTGTGTGAGCGTGTGCAGTAACTGCCCAAACAATTACCAGGAGGAAGGAAGCACATCCTTTCTGGGCTTTGGCCGCTCCCTTCCTACACTCTAGTCAACACAAGCCTATCCAAACCTGAAAGCTCTTTCTTCTCCTAGAATAAATAGTTATTCTCCATTTGGCCAGTTTCATGGGTGTTTGTGTTTTTTGTTTTGTTTTGTTTTCCTTAGTTTGGCTTAGATGCCTCTATAGTGAGCAGACTCCCCCTGGAATCTGTTGTTTCTCTGTGCCCTTCCTCAGTGCACACTGCAGACTCTTCCTCTCCCCAAGGAAGTCCTATCTAAATATTGGACATGAACTTCCCTCATCAAGACCATCCCTAAACAACAGCCCAGGAATAGCACCCACACGAGGGTGCAAGGACACAGTCCTGGAAAGAGGCTTATTCTGCAGAGAACCAGGAGAGTGCTAAAATCCATGTGCAGTGCGCCCCCTCCCCCAGGGTCCCCCTTCCCCAGGTTGAACATGTCCCATCTGAAAGGAACCCTTGCTTAGAACACACCTCTTCTAAATGGGCCTGATTAGGACAGGACATTGCAAGCAAAGTCTCATGCCATATGGACTCAGTATCATAAAACCAGGGTTCTGCTCCAGCCAACACATCATATCGTTAGATATAAAACTTCTTTTAAATATGGGATATATTATAACTGGAACAGTACAAAAATCAATATGTAGTCAAAATAGTAATTACCAAGCTAATCCCCATTTTAATGCCCAAATCTCCAAAGATAATAACAAAGATCTGCCCAGGTTTCCCTGGGACCAAAGGCCTGACACTTAAGTGATCTACTATTTTTTTTTTCTTCCTTCAATGCTTAGAGTAAAATCCACTTAAGGACTGCAACCATGTGACTGTGAATATGTGTAACGTGTTAAAAATCAAAGATAGGACTGAACCTGGTGTACACCTGTAATTCTGGCACTCGGGGGGCTAAGACAGCAGGAAGGGGTTTGAGGCCAGCCTAGGCTACACAGCAGCAGGGTCCTATCTCAAAACAAGAAAAACAGGACTCAAGCTATGGATGAACTTGCTCTCTATTATTTTGTAAGTGTGCTACCTTTAATACAATAATTTCTCTGTATTTCAGTATGCCTATCAATTGAATACAATAGTTAAATATCTTTGTAGGTACAAAGGTACAGGACTCAACTTCATACAATGAGTTTTTATATATTGCTAATAGACTCCAGAAAGGGTTTTGATGTATGAATATTCTTTTTCCTTTTTAATTTTGTATTAACTGACTAAGAATTCATGTTTATCATCCTCTCTCTTCAGCACATCCTCCTCCCCTCCTTGTGCCCTTCCCCTCCTCGTTCTTTCCACTTTTGGGTCCCATGTGACCTTTTATCCCTCCCCCACAACTCAACACCACTCTTGCGGTCTCCCATCTGGTTTCATAGTCTATACCTACCCTCACAACCCCTCATTACTTACATATAAGCATGGAAAGTTAGGATCTGTATATGAGAGAGTACATGTGATTTTTGTCTTTCTGAGACTGGGTCACCTCAGTTAATATGATTCTTTCCAGTTCCATTCATCTTTCTGAAAATTTTATTTTTCTTAATGCTGAGTAAAATTCCATTGTGTATATATATCACATTTTAATGATCTGTTCTTTGGTGGATGGACATCTAAGCTGGTTCCATTTCCTTGCTGTTGTAAGCAATGTAGCAGTAAATACAGATGTGCAGGTGTCTTTGTGATAGGACATAGAGTCTTTTGGGTATACGCCCAAGAGTGGTACAGCTGGTTGTATGGTATTTCTATTTTTAATTTTTGGAAGAACCTCCATACTGATTTCTTTAGTGGTTGGATAAGTTTACACTCTGTCCAGCAACCTCACCAGCCTTAGCTGTGATTCGTTTCCAGCCACTCTAACAGGGATGCCATGGAATCTCAAAGTGGTTTTATCTGCGTTTACCTCATGGTTAATGATACTGAGCACTGAGGTGGACAGATGGCCCAGGCATTAAGAGCATTTGCTGCCTCGGCCATTCAGACACTTGCTGCCTTTGCAGGGTTCAGTTCCCAGCACCCACATGGTGGCTCACAACTGTCCCTAACTTCAGTTCCAGAGGATCCAATACCTTTTCCTGGCTTCCGTGGGTACTGCATGTATGTAGTGTGTTTATATACATGTGAGCTAACCACCCATAAACATAAAGTAAAAATAAATAAGATCTTTTTTTCAAAAAAAGGGTGCAGTGGTACATGCTTTTAATCTCAGCACTCAGGAGGCAAGAAGATTACAAACAACACCAGTTTACAAGAGGTTGCTGTGTTCACCAAGTTCTCAGATACCAGCACCATCACTTCTCAATGCAGAGCATGAAGAGGCCCAGATCTGAACATTTGGGAAACACCATCTATTGGGATAAAAAGTGAAATAAAATCAAAGCACCCCAAATAAAATGACAAGCTTCAAACTGAACCACCACTCCCTCTGGCTAGCTTGAGGAGCACAGAGGTCTTAGAAGACACTACACACCTTGTAGCACTAACCCTTCCTAGCCATGGCTGTCACAATTGACGCAAGCTGTGGGCTGCCAATAAGACCTAGTAAGTTAGACCCAAAACACACAGGATCAGTGAGGGTCCCCAGTCAGACCAGCCACTCTCCTGACAGTTATCATGCCATTAAATAGCAAGTGAGTTAATAATTGCAGAGGTTTATCTCAGTGTTCCCTGCTGCCTTTGGTACTTAACTAGAATGTTCATCAGCTTCTGCCAGTAGGCAAGAGGGGGCTTTTATCAGAAAATGCAAAGACATCACTTTGTGATTGTTACTATGCCCAGAGCCAAGAACTCTCAAGTGCCTCACACAGCCCAATGGGGACATTGTATCCTGAGGGTCTGGAGACCAGTGTCACGGCATCAATGTCTCTGTCCATGCCTGCCCGGCAACCATTCTCACACACATGTTTAAAAAATTTAATGCTGGGCTTTCTAGAATCACACAAAATTATGACCCATAAGACACGGAGTGAGCCGCTTTCTTCCAGCACAGTATGGCTGAGCTGGGCACTGCCCATCCCAATCCTGGTCCTGCTGCCCACAAAACCATTCCCCATCTATCACACCAATTTCATCCTCCTTCTTGTGTGTCAGGACGGTCACACTGCACCCTTGTACAAGCTCAGTGCCATACAATCCAGGCCTAATTCTTATGGGCTGACAATCCCAGCAGGTATCAGGGATCAGCAGGAGTCTGAGATGAACTTTTATTTTTTTTTTAATTTTATTTATTTATATTTTATATGTATGAATGTACTGTCTGCATGTAGGTCTGTGCACTTGTGTCATGCAATGCCTCAGAGGTCAGAAGAGGGTGTCGGATTCCCCTGGAACTGGAGTTCTCCTGGAATTGGAGTTAAAGACAGTTCTCAGCTGCTATGTGGGTGCTGGGATTGAACCCAGGTCCTCTGCAAGAGCAGTATGCGCTCTTAACCACTAGGCCATCCCTCCAGCCCTTGAGATGAACTTTTAATTAAGTGCCCGTGAGAGAGTTTTTTGTCATTCCCGAGAAATCATTAAAGCTGATACTCAGAGTGACTCAAGTTCTCAAAGTTTTCTGTGGTATGTCTGGCTAGAAGGTCCAGCCTGCTTCTGCAAGAGGCCTGTCATGTCATGTGGATGCAAACTGGATTTTCAGAGCAGACATTTTCTGTGTTAACATGTTTCTGATTGACAGATCCCAGGAAGAGATCAGAAAAGAGAGGTGGTGTGGTAGCCACCCAATCAGAGGCTGGTCGTGCTGCCCAAGCTCAACCTCTCTTCTTTTCTAATGCAGGGCCAGCTGACTTGTGCTAAAGGAAGAGTTTCTCAAGATTTGACTGAAAAACTCCAAGTTTTCACCCCTAGATAAAAATTTGGGATTAACTTTCTAAATTTATTTACTTTTTTTTTTTTTTGAAGTTTGTATGAATATTTTTTTTTAATTTTTATTGATGCTTTGTGCATTTCATACATTATTTTCCAATTCAGTTCAGGCACATTTCCCTTCCCCCCCAACCCCACGCCATCCCAGATCATGCATTCTGCCATAAGTGTCCTGCATCTTTCTCTCAGTTTTTTTCATTTTTTAGCTATAAGTGATAATCCATGAGTACAAGCATCCTTCGTGCAAAACCAATCTGCAGGCTGTTATGTCCAAACCCCCACGGCCCCACCATCCAGTGGGGGGTGACGGGTTGTTTGTTCAATCAAGTTGATCAAATGAGTGTCCAGACTACATTGCTGTAGTTTCACCATTCACCCCAATCGCAGCCCTTACATTCTACCACGCCCCCTCTTCCGCAGATTGTTCCCTAGGCTTAGAAAAGGGGCACAGGTGGATGAGAAGCAAAACAGTCCACTCTCTCTGGAGCTGTTGTCTTGGACTCTGGTCAATTCTGGCTGTTTCCTTTCATGGGCTGACAGTTTGTCCAGGAATAACCTTTCGATCCTACTAATGAAGCACAAGCAATTAGATATATAGGTATTTATTAAACAGCACTAATAGTTATGGTAGGTTACTTTGGCATAGACACCTATGTTTGGATGATATGTTATCCATGAATTACATTTTTTCTCTGTTAATATGACAGGGTCTTACTTGGCTTTAACATCTCCTAACCTGTAGAGATGTAAGCTTGTGGCATCAGCCGTGGGTTATTCCTCCAAGGAGAGAGCCAATAGCCAATTAGATTTGGGATATACAGGCACAGGCTGCCTCTGCTGCACAGTATTTTCCAGGCAGGTGAGGTGTAGCTGGTGCTGGTGGATGGGGAGTCTTGCTTGACTCAAGTAGACCGTATTGCCTTATTGGTTTAGTCGACTCTTGGTAACACTCTTACTGGCGTTCAAGGCCATCTGTACACTTGCATCGTGCGGGTCTCAATACATCCCTCCCATTTAACGTAAGGTCTTCTGGCAGCAGGTCTTATTCGCCTCTCCTCCTGCAGGTATCCCAAAACTTAGAGGCAGGAGCCCTTACCTTTCTGTGGCTTTGGATCCCTGCCTAACATTCCCCGTAAACATCTCCTATGTAACCGATTGCTGATATCATGAGCTCCTGTCATTAATATACTTTGCCTAAGTGCATAGCCCAAGGACTTTAGTTTTATATTTGGTTCTGAACAGCGAATAATCCTTTTACACAGTTCCTTATGTCGAGTTAGTCAATTAAAGGAAGGCCGTTTTTACCGGGTTTTATAAGAGTATTACCTCTTCATAATAGTTGTCTCCAATTTAAGTTGGCAGAACTACCGAGTCAATGCGAGCATTCTCGGCGCTTTGTTCTGGTGGGCGGACGGCAAGAAAGTTCGTCTCACATCAAAACATTGGTGGCACCTATAAGGTAAGTGTTCATTAGGAACTCATTATAATTGGTTGTTACATTGTAGGATCCACAGAGGGGTTCGATGGTTTATGGCAATCTGGGCTGTTCTTATCCTTTCCAATGTGCAAGACGGGCACCTTTCAGTTGGCACTTTTGGTGTAATATCCTACTCAATGCTTACAAAAGCGTATCTTTTCTTTCTCGCCGTTGAAGTTGGGTCGACATTTTGTCCTGTTGAACAAACAAATTTTTCCCCGTTAGTTTATTGTTTTAAGATTTTGAATTGTAATGTTTTTGACAAAAAGGTTTCATGTCTTTCTGTATCCCCCCTTTTTTTAACCCATGAGTCTCCAGATGACAGCTGTATTATACATAACTATGAGGGTAGAATCAAGGCACTGATTCCATCAAATTCACCCATGTTGTTTTTGGCGACTATATATGATTAACTTGAAAAGCAAACTTAATCTTTACCGTTAAATCATCTTACAAGACGAATCGGTTACAGAGGTGATACTGCTACCAACAGAGAGAATTAGTAGAGAAATATTTGTACTGTGCCATCCTCTCCAAACGGTTTTATTGCCTCTACAGATTTTGTTATGTAAGGACAAATTGTGGACAACAGCGATTTATAATCTCCATTTAACTCAGATGCATTACCGTTTTTATTCGAGCCTGAAAACCAATGTTGTTTAATATAACACATATTTACTTTTACTAAGTTCCTAAAACACCATGTACCTGTAGACAGAGTCTGAGAAAAACTGGTGGTAACTTGTTGAACTCACGTCAATTATTTATGCATTAATTGAATATAACCCGTGTCCCTCTCCCACCCACCCACGCCTTCCCAATTTCACCATCTTTCAGGTCATTTTCTGATGCAAGTCTTTTTCTGTTGTTTGCTTTTTTTACTGATGCATCCCTCTCATGAGAAATATTTATATCTACACTATTGACACTAATATCCACATATGAGGGACACCATTTTGTCATTGTTTTTCTGGGACTGTGTTACTTCACTTAACGTTATCTTCTAGCTCCATCCATTTACCTGGCAAAGTTCATGATGTTGTCCCTCTTTACCGCTCAATAGAACTCCATGTATTACATTTATCCACATTTTCTTTATCCACTCCTCAAAAGTTGAGGGCACCTGGACTGGTTCCAGCTTTTTGCTATTGTGAACAGAGCTGCGATAAACATAATTGTGCATGTATTCTTTGCCATGGTAATGATGAGTCTTGTGGGTATTATCCCAGGAGTGGTATGACTGGGCTCAAATGGCGAAGGCCTCATTTTGAGTCTTCTTAAGGGGTTTTGTCCACCACTGCTTTCCATGAAGTGGCTGTTACAAGTTTACTTTCCACCAGCAATGGATGAGTTCCCTTTTCCCCACAACTTCTCCACGCCACTTGTTTATCATTCGTAGGCGTGTTCCTGATCCTAGCAGTCTTATTGCAGTAAGCCGGTGATATCTCAAAGAGTGGTTTTAATTTTGCATGTCCTTAATATCAGATATGTTGAACACTTCTTAAAGATGTTTCTCGGCCATCTCTAATTCCTCCTCTTTGAAGTCTCTATTCAGATCTTTGCTCCATCTTTTGGAGTGAGTTCATTTGTTTTCTTTCTCTTGTTTATTTTGAGGTAGCTTAGTATACTACTGGAAATTTGCTTTGTTCAGTGTTAGATGTCTGTGTGAAGTGTATTCCTCCACGCTATCTGTGGGTTCTGTCATCTTTCAACATTCCTTTAATTTGTTTCTGTTTTATTTATGTCTACAGAAGATTTGAGTTTAAATGAGGTCCCAATTGGCAAATTGTCGATCTTATGAACCCCCGCCATGTTTGTCAGCAGCTGCTGTCTGATTTAGGAAGTTCTTTTCCTACACTATGGTCTATGTAAGTCTGCTGCCTCAGTTTCGTCTTCTATCACCTCCAGATGTATTGGGGTACTTGTTTTACTTTTTATGTATGAGTTTTTCTACATGGCATTCTAAATTACACCATGACATGAATACCTTGGAGGCTCAGACAGAGTGGCATAGTATCCCTAGAACTTGGAGTTACACTAGATAGATGTAGTTCACCAGTTGAGTGTGGGAATTTGGAACCAATGCATCCCATCTGCAAAGCAGCCCATGGCTAATTAACTGCAGAGCGCATCTTTCTAGCCCTGAAAATTCGAGATTTTTTCTGAGAAAAGGAGCAATTGGTCTTATAAGTCTACTAATTCCAATTTGCGTCCAGCCCTAAACCACTACATGCCCATGAAGCGACACTCGCATACTAAATGAATTCAGTAGGTTTTACACACACACACACACACACACACACACACACACACTAACCATAACAATTAAAGATAGAGAGGTCATGAACTTAAAAGGTAGTTGGAGGACTTTCATGAAATTGGAAGAGGAGGGGCATAGAAATGATGTAAATACAGTACTGTGTGAAATTCTCAAAATAATATTTTTAATCCCATTTTCACTTATAACAGTCCCTTGTCCTAGTTTGTCTTCCACTGCTGTGACAAAACACTCTGACCGACACCAACTTGGGGAGGAAAGGGTTTATTCAGCTCACATCTCCTGGGTCACAGTTCATCACTCAGGGAGCCCAAGGCAAGAACTCAGGGCAGGAACCTGGATGCAGAAGCTGAAGCACAGGCCATGGAGGAATGCTGTTCACTGGCTTGCTCCTCTGGCTCGTGCCCAGCCTGACCTCTTATACAGTACACAACAACGTGCCCAGGGTGGCACCACCCATAGTGGGCTGGGCCCTCCCACATTGCTCAACAATCAAGACAATACTACACAGACATGGCCACAGGCCAGTCCAATGGAGCCAATTCCCCAATTGAGGCTCCTTCAACCCAGGTGTGTCAAGTTGACACTAAAGCTATCCGGCACATCCCTCTATCATCCCATCTTAACTGCTGATAAGAGAAAGGAAATCAGAGGGAGATGGAGAGGGGATAAAGGAAGGAAGTGGGTATGCATGTCATCAAAGTCTATTATATACATGTATGAAACATTACAGTGGCACCCTTTATTTTATTAATATACACAAATGCATACATACTCTCCTGGCCCAATAAAAGGAGAGAACCCTCCTATCAAACTAAATCCAAACCTAGGATTGTAAGTGCTCGTTACTACCTGTTCTATTCTTCTGTAATCTCAAAAAGTTCCAAAGCAACATAACATTAATTGTACTTTTAAAAAAGTTCCAGTGAGGCTGGGCACAGTGACACATACCTTTAACTCCAGCACTCAGGAGACAGAAGCAGATAGATCTCTGTGAGATCAAGGCCAGCTTGGTCTACATAGCAAGTTCCAGGCCAGCAGGGGCTACAGGGAGACCCTCTCTAGAAAAAAAAATTCCTAGTGAATTAAGAAAGTCAAGTCAGGGGTTGGAGAGATGGCTCAGGGGTTAAGAGCACCAACTGCTCTTACAGAGGACCCAGGTTCGATTCCCAGCACCCACATGGCAGCTAAGAACCGTCTTTAACTCCAGTTCCAGGGGAATCTGATGCCCTCTTCTGACCTCCGAGGCATTGCATGACAAGGGTGCACCAACCTACATGCAGACAGTACACTCATACTGTAAATTGGCAATACTGTTAGAACTTAGCTCAGAGAGTTATATCAAAGATCAGACATCTAACCCCTTAGCAGTCAGTACTGAATATCCTGAATTCTTAGTACTCTTGTCTAGCACAGAGTAAGCTCTTAATAATTACTGATTGTTATAGTTGTTATTTACATCAAACTAATGGAATTGCTTAGATATTACTCTCTGAATGTCATCAGTATGTAAGATGAGGGCCATTTAGTAGCTACTTGGCCAGAACTGGGGATTAAGAGTATCTTTACTTCTGGCACATAATATGATCCGTGGCAGAAACAAAAGACCCAAGGCCCTTGTTTTTTCAGGGCTGTCCCCCTCCCCACTCCCCGCTGCCTTAAGAGCCAAAGTGGTTGGATCCACTGTAAGCTTAGCTGCCTAATCCATCATCAGGTGCCATGCTAACAATCCAGCAGGAAAAGATACCTGCCCTCTGCTTGGTGCTCCTGGATGGACTCACAGTAATTTATGGGTGAGCAGAGCAGCCCTTCCTCATGACCTAATATGCTCAACAGCTAATTACATCTGTGTAAGGATTACACTTTACATTGTCCAGCTTTATGGAAACAAACTCGAGCTTCCTCAGATTCCCTGAAACAGCTCCTTATCTTGGAGAGTGAGATTGTTATCGGTGCCATATGTTCCAAGGCCTGGCCAGGTTCCCAATGACCCCAGGAAAACCTCCTGGGGCCTAATCAGTCTGAACAAGGTCCCAACCTACAGTGGAGGCTGGGGTGGGGGTGCAGAGGTCATAGCCAAGAAGGAGAGATTCTTTCCTGCCTTCTGTCCTCCATAAAACTGTCAAAGGTAGAGAGTCTGGACCGAGAAGACCACACATCAGTTCCTCCTCCAGTGCGGCCGGCATTTCCTATGCCAATCTTCATGCAATGTAGAGCTTCAATAGAAAGCCCAGCAGAGCATGGGACACTTTTAGCCAAACCAAAGTAAAGTCTTTGCCTTTCCAGGAATAGTGTGGAAGGACTCTACTAACTCTTGTATTGGAAGGAAACCTCTTTGGCTTTTCAACTCACAAATCAGCTGCCCTTTTCCTGACAAATCAACATTGCCATGATGCCAAGAGAGACCCCAGCAGGGGACACCTCATCTCACACGTATTTTCTCAAGGTTTGGGAGTTTTCCAGCCTTGGTAGCTGCTCAAAGCAATCGTTCCCTTGGAATATAACAAGTCAGTTGAAGAACTTGTCTCAAGAAACTTGGGGTGGGGCGGGTGCAAAGAGCAGGAAATGCCTCCCTGTGTGGAGTCTGGGAGCCAAAGGACATCACCATGCCCTTCCAGGCTGTGACTCACAGGCCCACTTCCCTACTCACTCCAGCCTGAATTCCAGTTCCTTGGCTGGGGTGTCTCAGCTTCTCTTCCTGTCTCCATTCTGCCCAGACCCCTGAACAAAGCCAAAGTCTGGAGCCCACAGTGAACACTGAAGTGTTGTATATATGCTTGGACGTCATCTGTGGAAGCAGCTATTTTGAAAACAAAACCAACTTCCCTGCCTTCAGAAGAACTCTGTGAATTCTTACAAGGATGCATTTTGACCATTTGAAATGGAAATCTTGGTTATCAGTTCTTAAAAAAATGAGACGTAGATTTAGTACATTCCATCTCATTGATGTGTTTGTTCATTGAGTGCTTATTACATATCAGGCCCTATAATAAACACTTTCAATGTATTACCAATTTGATCCTTATAACAACCTTATGAGGTAGGCTCATTCATTACGTCCACTTTATGAATGAAGAACCTAAAACTAAGAGAATTCGCACATGATCGCACAGCTAGTAAATGTTGGAGCCGGGCTGCAAGCCCAGGCCTGTCTCCTCAAGACAGATAGTTAGTTCCTGAGACGCTGGGCTGAAAGGAAACGTGACAGCGTCCTAGTCCAATGATGATCCTTAACCAGTGTCTTGACTCCCCTCCACAGCCTGATAGAAAGAACAGTCACCATTCACTCCAGGGAGGTGAGGATCTGAAAGGCACAAAGGAAGGGACATGTGATGGAGACTCAGATGGCACAGACACCACCTCTGTCCTGTTTTCTATTGATCTAACTTTGACCTTTGAGAAGACAAAGAAAGCTGGTACTTTGCACAGCACCCTCTTCATATTTTGAAAGAGAGTCCTTACATGTCCTCCAACATTACCTTGTCTGTTTCTATTTCCCAGCCATTCATTCATTATACGTCCATGCCGACCTACCTCCTCTGGGTCTGCTACAGCTCTTTCTACCCCTTCAATGTGGTTACAGTCACTAAGAATCACAGTCAAAGTGAGTCTAACCAGCTTGGAACAATAGGACAGGCCCTCCCTCATCTTTGCATGCCTACCCAGTTACATAGTATATTGTGGTTTGAATGTGAAATAACTTCATAGACTCATGTGTTTGAACATTTTGGTATCAGATGATACATCTGCTTTGGGAGACTGTAGAACTTTTAGAAGGTGGGGTCTAGTTGGAAGAAATGGGTCCCTGGTGATGGACTGAGAGTTTTGCAGCCTGGCTTTGCTTCTGTCTGTTCACCTTCCCGGTATGCCAAGATGTGAAGAAGCAACCCCATTCTCCTATTGCATCAGCCACCAATTGTTTCTGACACACATATCCCTCCATAATGGATTGTGCCCTTAATCCATGAGCCAAAATAAGTCCTTTCTCCCTTAAGCTGACCTTGGTTAGATATTTGATCACTGAAATAAGAAAAGTAACTAATATATGTAGCTTAAGATTTCTTTTGCTTCCTTAGGAAAAAACACAAATACAATTATACCCTAAGCACAATTAATAAAAGCTTCTATAAAGAGTTCTTCCACTTGCTGGTGCTAAAAAGAGCAGATTGAAATGACCAAAATCAACTTACTTAGGGCCAGTTGGCTGAGATTCAATTGTCCAAAGGACTGATTCTGTCCTCAAATCTCACAGGCATCTGGTGAATCCCTGTTATTTGCACACACTCTTCTAGGTGGCTGAGGGAAAACTGATATCCGAACAGGCAAAAACATCCTACTGGGAGGAACATGCCCAGACACCTGGATGCTATTTAAAATTTTTCATTTTAGTGCCGGCATGGTGGCTCACACTTTTAATCCCAGCACTCAGGAGATAGAGGCAGATGAATCTCTCTGAGTTCAAGACCAGCCTGGTCTACATAGCCAGCTCCAGGTCAGCTGGGACTAAAGGGAGACCCTGTCTCAAAAATACCCAAAATAGGGGGCTGGAGAGATGGCCTAGCGGTTAAGAGCGCCGACCGCTCTTGCAGAGGGGAGGACCTGGGTTCGATCCCCAGCACCCACATGGCGGCTGAGAACCGTCTGAAGCTCCAATTCCAGGAGAACTCCAGTTCTAGGGGAATCCGAGACCCTCTTCTGACCTCCGTGGCGTTGCACGACACGGGTGCACAGACTTGCATGCAGACAGTACATTCATACACATACAGAAATAAATAAAATTAATTAAAAAAAATTTTTTTAAATACAATAAATAAATAAATAAAAATTTTCATTTTAGGCACTGGGGTATTCCTCCAAAATTCTTCCAGTAGCACATAAACCTTAATTTGGCATTTGTATCAACTGGTGATGAAAAAAATCAACATTTTATATTGACGCAATTAGTTTAAATGCTTCTGCAGAATTTTTGCATTAATAGGAAATACATAATATAATTTTATGCTAAAATGGTAAGTTTTGATGAATCATTAAAATGATTTAAATATATTCCTAGGAAATTTAAGTTTTTTTCCCTCATCATTTGAGAAACTAAATCTTTCATAAAATTGTGTTGTGAAGACAGAATAACTGGCAAGATAATGGGTGGACACAGAGGTCCTGTACTTTGCTCATACCCACTCTTCCATTACTCTCCCTGTTCACTCTTCTTCCTCCTGAGGTTTCTTCCCCTCATGTCTTATACAGTGTGGTTTGTTTTTTCGTTTTTGTATGTGTATGAATGTACTGTCTGCATGTAGGTCTGTGCACCCGTGTCGTGCAATGTCGCAGAGGTCAGAAGAGGGTGTTGGTTTCCCCTGGAACTGGAGTTACAGACGGTTCTCAGCCGCCATGTGGGTGCTGGGGATCGAACCCGGGTCCTCTGCAAGAGCAGTCAGTGTTCTTAACTGCTAGGCCATCTCTCCAGCCCTACAGTGTGTTTTTAAATCTAGATTCTGCATACTGAGAAAATACGGTCTTTGAGTCTAGATTATTTCGCTTAACATGATGATTTCCAGTTCCACTGACTTTCCTGCAGATGAAAACCCCATTCTTACTGGATACCTTCCATCTATCGGTGGTGTATTGCTGCTTTATATGCAACTCATTTAAGCTTCATCCAGATGAAGAATTTAAGGCTCAATAAGATGAAGCAATTTACTCAAGACCACACAGCTAGTGAATAGCATACATTCTTCCTTTAGAAGTTAGATTTTGATACAGCACCTAGCTTTCATGTTTAGTCACTGCCCAGTGGATTTATCTTACAGATAAAGCTACCTTAAATATCAGAATGTCAAAGCCAACACACACTAACAAGACACTTAATGACCAGGTCATCCTAGCATGTACCTTTCATGTGGTTGGATGATTTATTATAGGATGAATCAGCTCACTGTTTTCTATCAAAAGCAAAGGTCTCATCCTGGTTCTTCATGTGTCCCTGAGGTCTTCAGTAGAATGAATTTCTGGCATGACCTTCCCTACTGAGGTTTAACCCTTAACTATCAACCTTCACTTGTAACCCAGTGGAACAAGTACCTAATGCAAAGATTTATTACCAGGATTTAATGGGATCATATCTATGAGGCTCAATGCCTGGCACATGGCCAGGAATCAATGTTAGTTCTCCACTTTTCAAAATGCTCAGATCCAAGTGACTGACGCTAGAGCTACTAACATGTTCATTACTGTGAAGTGAACGTAATTAAAGTTAACTCCATATTCTACATTTACACAAAACCTCTATTGCATCATGAGTACATTTTTCTCTGCTATATATATACTACTCAAAGTTAATACTCATTGCTTATTACATATTTGTGTGTGTGTGTGTAGGTCAGAGGACAATTTTTGTGGAAGTTAGTTCTCCCCTTCCATCCACCATGTAGGCCTGGGGATAGAATTCAAGATCATGAGGCCTAGTGACAATACTTCCTGAACAATCTTTCCAGATGCCTGTTGACTCTGAGGGTAGGCTATTTAAAGAATTCTCCAGGTAATGTACACAAAAGCATAGTTCATTTTTATGAAATAGATATATTTAGGATCACATGGGGAGATCATTGTATAAGACACTTCCTATAGAAGAATTCCTAGTTACACTAATGACAGTAGTAGAGCTGACTTGTTGTGTATTCTGGATTTTCATCTACCAGAAAACTGGGAATGAAGACAGTAGTATGAAAGATAATGCTTCCTTATCATAACTCAATCTCTGACAAAATGGAATTCTTCTTGGGCACTTTTAGAGTCTCATCTTGCTTTACAATTTTAATGAAAGCTTGCGATGTAAGGTGAACCAGGCAAAAAGAAATATAAGTTACTTTGGCCTTCAATGAGGGAGGTTCTCACCTGATTATTCCTGTTTCCTGACTCTAAAAGCAGTTAGATGAGCCTGTGGTGCTTATCTAATACAAGCCCTAAGGAGTCCCTGGACTGAGTCTAGAACAACTGCACGAAGAATGACTGAGCCAGTAAGGAGAACTTGAAGATATAGAGTTCCAGAATATGACTGCAGCTCTTCCTCTCTAGGGTTCTGTTCACAACCCATAACAACGAAGGAAATAATGTTGACTGCCACTTGTAGGATGTCTGGCACGCAGTCGATCTTCAGCAAATACTGTGGAAACTGTTCGCGAGGGTGCTTTTGTCCATCTTGCCTTGGCCTGCCCACTTGATGTAAACTGTCATGCTGATGACCTTCTTTAGGGTACTGTGATGGTGAATTCTTTCAACTTCGCGAGGAATTTAGAATCACCTAGGAGACAAACTTCTTGGCATGTCTGTGAAGGTGTTTCTAGAGAGGTTTAACTAAAGAGACAAGACCCATCCTGAATGTGAGCACCATCCATTGGCTAAGATCCCAGACTGAAGGGAGAAGTAAAAAGAAGCATCCATGTCTCCCTGCTTTCCCCAGCCAGCTCCTGCTCCTGCGGCAGGCCTTCTGCTCCGAGATGGGCTGTATCACCAAGCTGCAAGCCAGAAGGCACTTAATCCCTTACTTTGCTTCTTTTTCTTTTTTTAGTTACTATTTTATGTTTCTTGGCTGCATTAATGGAAGCACAACACATGCATGCAAATGCCTGTGGAGGCCAAAATAGGGTGTTGGATCCCCAGAACTGGAGTTACTGATGGTTCTTAGCCACATGTTGGTTCTGGGAACAGAACCCAGGTCCTCCGCAAGAGCAGCCAGTGCTCTTAACTGCTGAGCCAGCTCTCCAGACCCCATAACCTGCTTCTTGCCAGGTATTTTTTTCACGGCCTCAAGTAAATTAACTAATACAAGCATCTGTTACTTTAACAAGTGAGTAAACTTTCGCAGAGAAAGTCTGGTGCATTGCAAGCATTTGGCAGAGTCAAATATAAGCAAGCAAATAAAAGATGATTTAAAGTTAAATGTTAAGGATTGAGTTTGGGGCCCTTCCTGACCTCTGTGAGAAGCCTTGCTCTTCACCAACAAAGTGCTACAAGACACTTGTGGTCATTTTCTTTTTTTTTTTTTTTTTTTAATTAATTTTTATTGATGCTTTGTGCATTTCATACATTTTTTCCAATTCAGTTCAGGCTTATTTCCCTTTCCCTCCCCCCCACCCCCACCCCATCCCAGATCATGCATTCTGCCATAACTGTCCTGCATCTTTCTCTCAGTTTTTTTTTTTCATTTTTAGCTATAAGTGATAATCCATGAGTACAAGCATCCTTCATGCAAAACCTATCTGCAGACTTGTGGTCATTTTCTTTGTTAACCTGGGAAATGACTCTGGAATGGGCCTACTTCCCTTCTATTTAGCCTTGTACTCGGGGTTTTAGTCTCAGTTATATTTTTTATAATATTGGAATCTTTGGAATGCAGAATATTTTCAGTCTCCTTTTTCAGGATAGGGCATTTCAGTGTAGAGAGCTTCTTACCTGCACAGTACCAGGATCCCATTAACCCTCCACTGGCCACACCAGCGAACAGGACTCCTGATGGGTGAGTGAGATGCACGTGGCCCCAGATTCAGACATTGTAGGGAACCCAACTGAAGAACTGAGTGTACTTTCTTGGATTCGCTCCCCCTGCTGAGCTTAGTATGCTCTCGTGGTAATGGTAATTGGAGGGAGAACTTTTGGGAGGCATTAGGATTAGTGGACGCCATGATATTGGGGCCCCCATCATGATATAATGGGTTAACAAGAAGAGGAAAGATGATATGGGCTGGCTTGCTTGCCTTGTTTTGTGTGTGATAATCCTCTTCCGTGGTGTCATCATGCGGCAGGAAGGCCCTCACCAGAACCCATACTTCCGAATGAGACTTCAAGCTTCCTGAATCACCAACTAAGCATTCCCTCTCTTCTTTATAAACTACTCTGTCTGTGGTATTCAGTTGCAGTAACAGGAAATGAACTAAATAGATATAAATACCCCTCGAGTATTATTTACTATAAACAGAAAAAAGACAAACAATAAAAACTGGAACAAACTTGGGGGAAAAAAAGCCAGTTTTCTTATTCTCTACCCTTTTCCTTGACAAATGTATCTAAGAGTCGAGAGTTTCATATAGTTAATGCCCAGGACAACACTGTCACCAGTGACTTCCCACTCATCATGTGTTCTAAAAAACTTCATAGTAACAATAAGTGAAAAAAAAAAACATTGAACTACTCATAGTCTCTGTGGTTTGTACACACCTTTAATCCCAGCACTCGGGAGGCAGAGGCAGATGGAGCTCTGTGTCTTCAAGGCCAGCCTGGTCTACAAACTGAATTCCAGGACAGCTGGGACTACAGGGAGACCCTGTCTGAAAATAAATAAATAAATAAATAAATAAATAAATAAATAAATAAATAAATTAGTGAATCCCAAGTTGATGTTGTTTTTCAGGCACTGAAATGTTGAATAAAAACCCTGTATTGTAGAGAAGGCTCTCTAGCAGAGTTCAGTGTCTTCTGACAGACATTCCCTGATATCAGTGACAGTTTACTGCAACCCTTGTCTTATCGGCTTTCTCTAGAATGCTTGCTCTAACGCCTAGTCTTTATCTCAGAGTCGGCCTTCTGCTGGGCTGGCAATGGTATGTCTATCACGTCAGCTCCAGGACTTCAGGCCAAGCTGGCTATGAAAGTGGTCCCGGCTATTCTTCCTGGATTCTACCACCTCTCTCCACCCCTCAGTAAACAACTTTATTTCACTGTGTTGATTTCTTTCCACTTAGGAAACTTTTCTCAGAACTGGACTTCAAGTTGTTCCCAAAACAAAAGTTATACAGATTTTTACTTACGTCTACATCCTTAACATGGAATGTAGAAGAAAGTCACTTAAAAGTGCAATTGGTATTACACACCTTTAGTCCCAGAACTTGGGATGCAGAGGCAGGCAGAGCTCTGTGAGATTGAAGCCAAGCTGGTCTACATAGTGACATCCAGGCCAGTGGGGCTACAGGGAGACCCCGTCTCAAGAAGACCAAGAAAAAGTACAACTTTAATTTTGTAAAGATTTATTTTATTATTATGTATGCGAATGTGTTGGTATGGGTTAGGGTTAGGCCACATGGAGTTCTGGATCTCCTGGAGGAGCTGGAGTTACAACCTGGTGGTTGTGAACTGCCCCATGCAGGTGTTGAGAACTGAACTCAGGTTGTCTGGGACAGCAAAGGGCACTTTAAGCTGCTCAGCCATCTCTCTAGCCTAAAAGCACATTAAAAAAAAAATAGGGTTGGGCTGGAGAGATGGCCTAGCAGTTAAGTGCGCCGACCGCTCTTACAGAGGACCCAGGTTTGATCCCCAGCAACCACATGGCGGCCGAGAACCATCTGAAACTCCAATTCCAGGAGAACTCCAGTTCCAGGGGAATCCGAGACCCTCTTCTGACCTCCGCGGCATTGCACGACACGGGTGCACAGACTTGCATGCAGACAGTACATCCATACACATGCAGAAATAAATAAAATAAAATTTAAAAAAATATATAGGGTCTAATCCTTTCGTGTTGTGTTTCCTGCCTACCCAAGAATGCAAGGGCATGGCCATGCCCCTAAGGAAACTGGAAATGTGTACAGAAAAAGTATCTTGCTTTCCCAAAGATTTCAGCTTTCCAGGCTCGCGTATATTTTGTCATTGGAGGATGCATTTCCCCACTCAGAGACTGCAGGGAGAAGGGAAGTTAGGTTAAACTAGTAGCTGCTAGGTTGTGAGCTTGTGGCTTTCACTTTTCTTCTTTCCTTTCATTGAAGAAGACAAGGTAACATGCATTGATGAGGCAGCATAGTCCAGAGATCAGAAACGTGAATCTCCCCAAAGCTCTCTCTCCAGTCACGCTGTGGAGAAGGGTAGACTGTAGGCCAGGGGGAAGCTGGTGAGCAGAGAAAAAGAAAGGGGAGGGAACAGGGCTTAAGAGGAGGGAGGGAGGGCCGAAGTCCAGGGGGGCCGCCTGGCCTCGAACACTCCAAATGCCTCCAATTAAAGCTTTGAACATAAAACCATGCAGGAAGCACTCTAAAAAGCCACTGAGTTTTCTTCAACACAGGGGCAAGTGAAGAGAGGAAAAGCGGCTAAGAACACAACTATAGGGAGGAGGGAGAGGCCCAAACCTCCTCCTAATCATTCTGCCCAAGGTGTGGAAAACATTTCTTAATAAAGTGTGAAGTTTCAGCTAAATCCAACTTCCTGGCATCAGAAAGGATGCCAGGAGCCACTGTGAGAAACAAAACCTTTTCTTTTTCCTAAAGTGAAGAAAAATTTGTTTTTCTCTGTGGTCTTTCTGCCTCGACTAATCTAGGCTGTCTTTCCATTCATTACTGGAAGTGGCTGGAATAAGGGAGGGGTGAGGAACCCCTTGCAGGCCCAACCCTACCCCCCCCCCATCTCAACCTTAACACCACCCTGAGATTAGTGAAGGTTGTCAGATAATTCTGGTCCACCAATCCCAGCCAGTAGCCCTGGGTGCTAGGAACAGCATAGCCAAACATTCTCCATCACAAAGTTGTAAAGACAGTCTCAGTGAGTAGTATAGGTTGAAAAATAACGATATATTGATATTTCTCCAGCTATAGGGAGAACAGTTTCATTTCATAAACAAAGCTGCCATGATTGTCAATCTGCTTGCAAGAAATGAAATAGACTTAGATGCCCTCTCATTCCATGTATGAGAATAAACCAACCATGGATGAAGATGCAATTGAAGAAGAAAATTTCAATGTTGATGTTACTTTAGATTTGGGGAAAACATCCTTAAAATAAAAAAATCCAGAAACCATTAAAATATATATAAGAAAGGCATACTGGCCATCATGGCACTGGCCTTAAATCCTAGCCCTAGGGAGACAGAGGCTGGTGGATCTCTGCCAGATCAAGGTCACCCTGGTCCACACTGTGACTTCTAGGCAGGTCGAGACTAGGAAAACCCTGTCAATAAATAATAGATATAAATAAATAAAGGCATATTTTAAAATCTTGTACTTAAGGAAACACAAAAAGAGTGTGGTGGTACCTGCTTGTTATCTCAGCCCTATGGAGGAGGTATAGATAGTAACATCAGAACTTCAAAGTCATCCTTGGCCTCATAGGGAGTTTGACGCCAGCCTGGAGTAGAGACCCTTTCTTTTCTTTTCTTTTTTTTTTTTTGGTCTTTTTGAGACAAAGTCTCCCTGTAGNTATTTTTGAGACAGGGTCTCCCTTTAGTCCCAGCTGGCCTGGAGCTCACTCTGTAGACCAGGCTGGCCTTGAACTCACAGAGATAAGCCTGCCTCTGCCTCCCAAGTGCTAGGATTAAAGGTGTGTGCCACCAAGCCCAGTGAGACCCTGTCTTTTCAACAAATAACATACAAAAAAGATAGAGACACTCACTGGTGCCAATGATCCTTGCTTTGCTCTGAATTTAGGCAAAACCAGTTACTTATAAAGGTCAATAATGGATCTGCTGTTTCTGAGCCTTAGGTGGACAGCAGTGAAAGCTTCCTCAAGACTGCATCTGCTCCGAGCCACCTTGGCTCTGGCTACAGGCCTCAGGATCTCTCACCCCCAAGTTCAGAGGTTCACTGGGAGGACATGGAACTACATATATCTTAGTCCATGTGTTCCCAACTTCATAAGTGCTCAGGATAGGACAAGACTGGGTTTCTGTATGAATTATGATTATAATGAAGGTGAGGCAGAAGTCATTTTACCTCAAACCAGGTGTTCTCCTCAAAATAGTTGTGATAATATTATACCATTATATTTTTACTCTGAATACATTTATTAGCAATATTATAAAGGACATAAACATTTGATGAAAATATTCTTTAGAAGCATCAAAGAACAAGGAAAAGTAGAAGAAATCACATTAAATCTGATTTTTCCTCCTGTTTTAGTGATGGGAGAAATGACAGATTCAGTAGCACACCCTTCAAGTCTCTCAATGTTTTTTTTTTTTAATAAAATGACATCAGTTGCTGAAAGCATTACAATCCATGACATCAGTTGCTGAAAGCATTACAATCTTTGTTATGCTACATAATACTGATACAAAATGTGAATAGTACAAAGTTCATTATATATAATATAAAGTTTTAATATATTACATTTGTTCTACATAACAGGCTATAAATATATGTGCCATAGCATGTTTTAAAGTCCTTGTTCTCAGCCTTTCACACTATGGTACCAAATGAAAAATACAGTTTCTTTTTTAAGAGAGGATAGTAGAAGGGCAAAACCCCAGTAGAATTAGCTTTATATGTTAAAAGTCTAAATAATACAATAGATGTTATTACAACCTTGGCTATAAGGTAATTTTGAAGTCTGGCTAATGATCATTTATTCAGAAAGTGAATAAACCAAATCAGATTTTCTGTTGTGTAGAGGCCTGGGAGTGAGAGCGGAGCAGGGCTAGGGGAGGAACAAAAGGATGGCACCTTCCTGATCCTGCATCACCACAGCTGGGCACAGAACCCACTGTCCTCAGCCTCTGCACCGCCATCAGACAGACAGACATGCGGCTATTCACCCAGAAGAAATCCTGAGTTGCTTCATGCAGTCAGAAGTCTTCAACACGACAGGGAGCCTTGGGCCGAGCGGCCTCTCTTTGCGGTGTTCCTAATAAAGGATCAGCCTGGGAGACCAGAAGCCAGAGCTGCATCATTTCCTTCCTGGAGCCTGGCCAGGAGACACGTAAGAGTCCGGAAGGAACTCTCATTAGGAGTCGGAAACAGCACAGGGAACTCGCCTTTAGCCCAACTGCGAAGAACACGCAACCTTCTAAAACCAGAAACCTCTCTGGTCGCCTTTGCATTTCCTGACAGGCCACATGCCCACCTCCACCAGAGCCAGCACAATGCATCTGCAGGCTGCAGCGCACTCTCCAAGCAAGCTCACACCTTCCTTCCTATCAGTCCGAATCCCACGCTTAAAGACTTGGCTCGCAGCCCACATCCTCCACAAAGCCCTTTAGGTAGACTCAGCCTTATGAATCTTATCAACCAAAGCACTAGCATCATCATTTTCCAGTTTTCCAGAGGTGCCCAATGCCCGGGTATGGCTACTTCTTGGAGGAGAGAGTCCTTGTTTGAATGTCTTTTGTTTTAACTCATGGTGAGACTCATGGCTGGGGACATTCCACATGCTTTCAAAATGAATGGAAAAGAGAGCAAAGTCAACACATTCTTGGGTCACAGGCATCTTCTCTGGAAATGCCCAGAAACTAGCTCTTTGCAGACTGAGGTCCTTTTTCTGAAATGAAAATCAAATGCAGCTACTTCCGGTTGATGGAAAGAACAACACTTGAAAATCTGAGCAGCACCTCTCACGATTTCTGGGGGCGGGGGGTTGCACACCCCCTTTTAGACAGGAGGTGAGCGCAATGTGGTCCCACAGTCGGCCTGCACTGCGGCCTCCACCAGCTTTAAAAGTTCCGCCTCCTCGCTGGAGTACACAGTGGTGTCCGTGTCGTCCGAGTGATACCCAGACTGGTAGCCACTGGTCTGGTTGGAGCCTTCAGAGACCACGGACTCCCTGCTTTTGCTGGCCATCATTCCGCTGTGGAAGAAATGACAACCAAATGAGTTGGAAGGGAGAAGACAGTTCCTTGGCTTTTATCACTCACCTCACTCTCAGCTCCAAGGAGTTTCAATTTCCCTGAAGATACGCCCACCTCTATCTCTCGCTTGTCCTAATCAGTCTCTGAGGTTTACTCAGACAAGGTCTACTTTCAGGTACCACCATGAGTTAGTAGTTATAGATAAGTCCTCTTATTCAGGTCCAAGTCTTTCAAGCCTGAGCTGAGATAAAAGGCAGTGTTTCTGAGGTATGTAGAGTCTCCAACCAATGGAACACTTTTAGGGCCCCGATGACTGACAAGTTTGTATACAGTGGCAGGAGCCAAAGGGTCTCTTTCATGATATTAAAGGAAACTGGGATGCGTTGAAAGTTCACTTGTGTTTTCTCCCTTTGGCGATTTAGGGGACTACTCAGCATGCCTAGATGTTAATAAGCTTGTTGAGCAACTAACTTTACACTCAAATAACTGAAAGAGTGTGTGCAGTCAAGCCAGCCATGTCAAAAACTGCTTTTTACTCATCAAAACCACATTCTTTGGACAGACTAGGGATCCAGTCACTCAGCAGAAAGTAGAGAATGTTTTCCATGGCAGAGTAATCTTGTCAAGGCTTACGCATGTAGGCTGCGTGGTTTCAGAAGCTCGGGGCTGGCATTCTCTTGAATCCTTTTAAGAGGTCTTACCTTAACTATTCATAGTAAACACCACAAAAAGGATTTTTTTCCCTCTATGTTTATATATGGTTTAAAGTGAGTTCAAAAAACTAGAAATACATTTTTTTCTTTTAATCCAACCCTGACCCCAAACTAGTTCATATCTTAAGCAATGGCATGATGCCTAACTCTGCCCAATAAATATGTTTTGAATCAGTGAATGAAACATAAGACTGGGCCTCACAGTTTCTTACTAGGCCTTAAAGGAAATAGTAAAATTATGCATGCCTCCTTTATTGTTACTGCTACTATTGTTCTATAACCATCACCCCAAAACCCTTGGGAGTCTTTATGTCATGTAGCAACCAAATTACATTTTTCTATTCCTACCTAGAAGAAGTCATTGGCAAACGAGTAACTACTTTTATCCTGTTATTCTTATAAGTCTATATTTTCATAATTTTGTGTGTCAAAAGCAGATGCACCTATTCAAAGAAATGGCACAAAAGGAACCACAAAAGGAAAAATCTACTCAAAATCAAATTTAGTACTTCTCTGAATTAAATATGCAATGATTCAAACAATAACACCTAAATATGTCTTATATTAAATATATTAAAGAAGTCAATGTATCTATTTTTATGCCACTTTTCTTATTTATAGATAAAGTCATAAAGGTTTGGAAATTCTTCAGAGCCTCAAAGTCATCAGGATCATATCCATTAACCTCTTTGCTATTCAACCAGTATGCTACGAACTATAGACCACACTAAATATGTTCAGACCTTCCCGAGCATTCACAAATGTGGTCATAGAAATTGACCATACTCTCAGATTTATTTTGGGACTTGTCTATTTCATTGTTTGGTTTATTTAAGCTCTTTAAGTTGCTAATTTAGGGTGTTAATTTCACCAATCTTCAAAGACACTAACAGGAGAAGCCACATTTATACCATTCTCCCTTAATAGTCTTTCCCAAATTCCTGCTGAAGTGGCCTTTTTTATTTGGCCAACTCTTACCTAAAAGATGGAGCTAATTTGCTTCTGTCTTCCAGAGTTTTTAGCTCTTCTGAGGCAAGAACCATCCCACTGTCTGTCTGGTTGTCCTTTTTAAGAGACAATGAGATGACATGGTTGAGTTGAGTGTATAGACTGACCACCTAGTAAGTTAAACTGATTCCCGAACCATGAAACAGATAACACACTCCAGTGCCCTGCTGAGGAAGGGAAAAGTACAACAACCATAGACTGTGCAGGCTGCAGATGGAAGCAAGGTCTTCCGGAAGTAAACAGACACCAAGGAGAAAGGAAAGGAAGGGTCTAAAGCAGCTTCTGGTAATGGTGGCCTCTTCTCTCTTCACAATGACACCATGTGCACTTTAGCAAGCTTGGGAATAAAGTTAGACTATCTTGAACCTTGGACTGGGCACTTTTCTCATGGAAAAACCATAGTCCCATCTCCATAATGACCCATAGCACACACTCTCAAAGACAGCCTTATAACGAGGCTCTGAGACTCAAATACTTAGACTAATATTTGTCTAGCGAGCATTTCACCCTTAGTATTATTTCTAAGACTATTTTTAAAAGATATACTTACATCTGGGATTACTTTTACTTCTGGCTCTTCCAATGGGATATCTTCAAATGTTTTTACACTTACTGGCCGACTCTTTCGCTTAGTGTTCTGCAGATACTGACTGTAAGAAAACAAACATTTATATTTGAGTGGTGGTCTATTTGGCTGTAGAGACCACAAGTGATACCTCAGTTCATTATCTTTCGACCACAAGTTTAATAGTAACTTCCAAAACATCCTTTGGAAAAAGAAAAACAAAATTTTAAAAACCTTTCTTTTTTGCTAGCTCACACTGAAGGCTTAATTTCCTGTGAAAGTCCATTTAAAAGTATAATATAACTGAGGAGGGTACAGGAGGCCTTGTGCTTTTGAATCACGCTTCTGAGGCCCAGTGTTGGACTGAAAACAACAGTAGCAGACTCAGCAAGCATCTGCCTTCCAGCAGGCTCTTCCCTGGATGGGATGCTCCACTGAGCTCTGGATGTATTGCTGTGTGCCTCCTGATTTGCCAACCATCTCCAAAGAGAGTTATTTTAGCTGATGTTCAGCAGGTAGCCTAGGTGGGGGAAGCCCCTTTGGTCTCCCTGAATGGTATTGAGCTGGAGGAGAGCCTCTTCCTTCTGCACATAACAAAGCTCTGGGACACAGAGGGGAAGTAGGCTAGGCCTCGACAGCCCCTACCTTCAGCCCACAGGGATGCCTACTTCAGGACAGAGCAGTGACCTCAGAGTCTCAAGGTACTTCATGTAGTTTTGAGTCTCACTGACAACACAAGCTTGAGAAATTCATGACTTTTTGTACTTCTGTTGCCCTGTTTTTAAAGTGCATTGGTAATAGTTATTTGTCTCTAGCTCACAGGAAGTTGGGAAGAGAAACATCATGACAAATGTTGGGCTTGGAGTTCTTAGGAAGCGTAATGTCTATCAACCTAAACTTATTTTCCTCCTTTGAATTCCAAAGACTTTCAAAGAATGAGGCTTGTGTCAGATGACACACGTCACCTGTCCCTAGAGGTTGCTCCTTCCCTGCAACATGATACTCTGGGGAATCCAGAGATCCTATCAAAATCTTTTGCAGCCCAAAGGGAGATAAGAGAAGTCCTTTTCACCAAAAAGGCCCAAGGGACAACAAACGTATTCTTCATTCTTCTCCTATGACAAGTAGCCTGCTGGCCCAGAGCAGAGAGTCTGGGTGAGAGTTAAAGAATGGAAGCTCAGTGTTTCTCCTCTTCCCCGCAGAGGGGACAAGAAGGTTTGCCAATGGCAGCCTCACTCAGGAGATGCCCCAAGATGAAATACAGAGAACGAGCAAAATCCATTTTCTTCTAAACCCAGTCCTTAAAAGTAGTGATTGTCTATTGGCAGCTGATTCCTTTTGGGTGAGGAAGAGCTGGTCTTCTTAAGTGGAGGGACTCTAAGTAGAATGCAGTGGATGAACTTGCATTGAGGAACGACCAGGAATACTAATTTGGCATAATAGGCCTTAACACAAATGGCAGAATGTATGAATTCTGGGGGGTGGTGGGGCACCTGTGGGAGGCTGCATGAAGGTGCCAATGGAGGAGTATAAAGATGATTAAAACTGACTGAGTCGGGCGTGGTGGCCCATGCCTTTAATCCTAGCACTTGAAAGGCAGAGGTAGGCATATCTCTGTGAGTTCAAGGCCAGCCTGGTCTACAGAGCGAGTTCCAGGCCAGATGGAGCTACAGGGAGACCCTGTCTCGAAAAGATAAAAAAAAAAAAAAAAAGACTGATTGAGATATTATATATGAAGTACACAAAAATTCAATAGAAAATTTAATAAAATTTAAAAAGTAGTGATTGCTCAAAATAGCTGGTATCCTAACCACTCATTCATCCATGCAAGAAGCCCTGTGGGGGTCTCCCACAGACCAGGAGTCTCCCACAGTTGCTGAATGCTCACTGCCTTCACTGTCTTACCTCCCCAGAGGCAGGTATTGCTGTACCAACACTTCAGGTGAGGAAACCGAGTTACGGAAAGGTTACAGAGCTTATCCAAACCACACAACTAGAATCTTGGATTATTATAGGGCAACAAGAAGCCACTGAAGAATTTTAAGCTTGGGATCGATCAACAAGATTAGATATGCCCTTTAGAAAGTTGGTTCGGGATTGGAAAAGGTAAGACCACAGGCAGTGGGGCCAGTTAGGGCTTATCCAGCAGGAAAAGGGGGAAACCTGATTCTTTAAAGGAATGCCCATGAGGTTCGGAGCAGTGGCTGGTCCCACAAATACCCGAGTTTAGAACCAAGCAGAGTTGGAGGCTGGGACACTGCACAGCTTCCTCAGAGGCTGCCTTAAAAGCTGAGCCCGGTGCTCAGTTCTACTCATGATCCTTCACAGATGACAGTGTTTTCCCTGACATTGTTAAACTCCTTATAATACTCCAAATCACCTCTCTCATGTCCCACTGGGAGATGAACAGCCAATGAAGGGTATAACAGGGGCTCACATCTAGTTTTGCAGGTTCCAAAGCGAAGATTAGTGAGGGCGATATACTGCACCCCATTCCACACTGAGTCCCTCAGAAGAAGGAAGACAGCCAAAGACAAGACTGCTCAAATCTTTATGAAACACCTACTATGTGCATAGCACTGGTGTGGTTGCCATGGGAACACTGGCCCTGAGAAAAATGAGTGTGTGGGGTGAGTGTGGAGTATGGAACAGACAAAAGGCAGGGAAAGAAAAGTCCCATTTCAAGCAGCCTGGCATCATAGCCAGATCCAGGAACAGCTAGCCAGCAGACTATCCAGGAACTGCTAGCCAGCAGGCACCATCAATCCAGAAGGAGTATTTAATCACCACTAGCAATTAACCAAAATAAGGGAACTAGTATGTGTCAATGCCTTTCTCTAGAAGAGCAATGCAAAAAAATCTTCAATAAACTGCTTGGAGTGGGGAGGTAAAGCTCCCAAAGGAAATGACAGAGCAACCACAGATGTCCACAAACTGCCATCCAGAAGAGATGAAGCCGATGAATATGGGTTTTCTTGCATGAAGCACACAAACTTGGGTCCAGAGCCCACCCACAGGGGAAATGGAGACAAAGCTCAGTCTAGACACCAGTGGTCCTCCCCTCCCACCCTCTCAGCCTCTTCTCTAAATACATGCTGAACAAATATTTTTAAAATAGTTTAAAGGAGCAACAAATCAAGAGGCTGGCTCCCGCAGTGATGTCCCTGTCCAACTCTATTTAAAATGCAATGGGGTTGAAAATTATAAGGAGTATGCAAATGAGAAGGACTCGGTTTCGCTGCTTGGCTGGATATGTGAAAAGGGACAGAACATGTCCTGAGAGGTGCCCTCACCTCAGCTGTATTCGCTCCAGAGAGGCTGAACCACAGGACAGCCCCGTAACACTGTGTGCAGGGTGCTAGCACCTCTCCTGTGTTTCCTTTAACTCAGATCCCTGTAAGGTGACTGTGAGTTTTATTTTTTATAAAACGGAGACTAGATGGGGGAGTTGAGAGGGGAAAGAAATAAAAGCTTCCCATTTTAATTTTATGTTTTAATTTATGGATAGCTAAGGAAGAAACTAGCCTAGAAGGACAAACTCATTCAGAACTCACAGACAAAATCAGAGCCAGGCCTGGCTGAGCTGGGAGCGTCCTGTCACATTTGTCAACACTTCCGGGGATCAATGTTAGCAGTCCCTTTTAAGACCTAGCATCACGTTGGCATTTCTATTACCCAAACATGACTTCACCTTCTGCCTAGCAATATATGCAAAGCGCCCATCAAGCCAAAAGGCTCTAGCTCTATCTCCTCAATGCTTGGTTACAGAGCATGCGGAGTACAGTGCCCCATCAAACAGCTCTCTGACTAAGGAGAAGGCAATAACAATGTGGCAAGGAAAGGCAACTGAACCAGAAGCCAGATGAACTTGTGCTAGGAATCTGCACATGTGAGAGTGTCACCTCATGGCTCATCCTCTCTGAAAACTTCTCCTGGGAACAAGGGAAAACAGCACTGAGTTGGGTATCAGAGGAGACAGATTCATTCACCTTGGGGGGCACGGCTAGAAGCAGCTGGCTTATAGCTGTCCTTTATGATGTGCTTTCAAGTGCCAGGCACTTAGAAATACATCATATGCTCCAAACGACCATTTGCAAACAGACTAGTGCCCTTGCCTTACTGCACAAAGAAACTGAGGAGGCGGCTAGATAATGTGGGTCCTGTCACTCAGCTGCCAAAAGGCGGACTTGGGAGTCCATCCAGTTCTATGAGACTCTTGTGTCTAGATCCTTAACTACAATAATTTGTGCTGCCCCAGGTGACTGAGCTGTGTTCATCCAAATTAGATCATTGCTTCTACTTTGCCTAAGTCTAGAGCTCCACATGGAAAGAGAGACTGGTTGCTCTTACAGAAAGGGCAGCTAGCTGGGTGGTGTCTAACTATCCCAAGCTTGCTTTCTTCTCTCTCACCGAGATCTTCCTGCTGTCCTAAACATCTCAAGGGCCTCCTCAGCCTCCCCTGCAGACAAGTAAATGGGCCAATGTCTCGCACATAAGAAAGCTCCTTGTTCCTCCTGCTGCCCGGCCAGGCTCATGAGCACAGGCTGGACCCTTACTGTCAGGGGTTCCAGTTACAGAAGGTGAAAAGCAAAGGGAACCTGCTCCAGCCTTAAGACAGGCCATGTTAACATCATACAGTGGCAAACTGCATCAACATTTTCTTTATGCCCAGGCGCTGGGAGTGAGAATAAATAAAGTTGCCGCAGAAGCCTACAACGATCAGGACACGACTGCAGGGCATGTGTTTTAAATAAGCTCAGCTGTCCCATCATGTAGATAAAGTGCTGAAAATCAGACTGCAGAGGGACTTCTGAGATACTGTGTCCAGCCCAATTCAAGACATAGCCTGTGGCAGGCCATGTCCTCAATAGAAAGCCCCGAGTATGCTTTGTATTTGCAGATTAGTCTTCCTTCCTGAATTTCCCTAAGCCATTTAATTCACATTAATAAAAGCATACACAGGGACTATTTTAATACAGATGGCTCAGTAAAATCGCTCTCTTTTTTTTTCTGGAGATTAACTAACTGTGGCATTTCAGTTATTTGAGGCCGCAAGGCTTAGAATTGTTAAAGGCAGAGCTGTGGCAGCAACATGGGCCACAGATGGGAGGCCGCTCACCTCTCCAGGCCTTCTTGCAGAAGCATTGCCTTCCAGAGCATTGAGAGCCCAGTTAGGAAGAAGTAGGATGCGGGGCGGCCTAACAGGACATCTTCCTCCTACTCCTTCCCCCAGCTCTCTGAGCTGGCCTTAAAGGCCCACGGAGGGGATGGTGGCCTTATAAAGTACCTGATTCCTGCTGTGTTGTCATAATGGAATTTAGGGTCACACACTTCCTCTTCCTCCATACAGGAAACAGGTGAGGTAGGCAGGGAGAGCCCAGAATCCTCTTCCATGCTCAAAGTCTCTGACATTGGAAGAACAATGTAGTCTTTGCCATCCTGAAACAATAAACACAGTACGGTGTTATGGCTTCTGTCTTTCAAGGGCCCTTTCATGAAAAACAAAGGCCACGGGGGCTTCTTGGCTGTGTGAGTGCTGCATTCATATCTGAACACGGGACTTCAAGCCGTACTAGAGATGGTTTTATCAGAAACAAAAGGGCATTTGAAAGGGGCATGCGAAAGAAGCAAAACAAAGAGGCCAAGTAGAAACAAGATTGGTAAAAGGGACGGGAGGCCCAGTGGCTGCTGAGAAGACAAAGCACATGGTGGCCACAGAGGAGGAGTGAGAACCAGGACAGGACACAGAGCCCAGGAATCGTTCCTCTACAAAGACTCCCACAGGCGGGGCTTCAAAGCAGATGGCATCCAGTTTAGCCTCTGTGTTCTAAGACAAAGGAAAGTCAGAGGGCAGTGAAGAGAAAAGCAATATGTGGGCAGAAGAAAGAATTCTGAGAAAAGGTACCACAACTTGAAATTACTTTCAAAGAAAGAAAACGGGATACACTGAAGTATTGGAAGGCTTGTTGAGGAAGACAGAACAGGCGTCTCGCATTCTCACATACTTATCCTTTAAAATAAATTATTGCATTTTATTATTTTAATTTGTGTGCATGTGTGTGCACGTGTGTGCCTGCCAATATTGTGCAGAGGTCAGAGACAACTCGTAGGAGCTGCTTCTCTCTTTCTGCCCTGTGAGGCTGGGAGACTGAACTCAGGTTGGCTTCCACTGTAGTAAAAGTCACAGACAGAGATGAACTTTGTAATGGAAAAAGATACAACTCTGTTATGGGGAATTATGAGAGCCTGAAGTTTTTTGTTTTTGTTTTTATGTGTATGACTGTACTGTCTGCATGTAGGTTTGTGCACCAACGTCGTGCAATGCTGTGGAGGTCAGAAGAGGGCGTCGGATTCCCCTGGAACTGGAGTTAAAGATGGTTCTTAGCCGCCACGTAGGTGCTGGGAATTGAACCAGGGTCCTCTTCAAGAGCAGTAGGCGCTCTTAACTGCTGAGCCATCTCTCCAAGCCCCGAGAGAGCCTGAAGTTTTATCAAGAGGGACCAAAAACATCGATTACATCGTTCACATGTTGTTGTTGCCTGCAGAACTTGCTAAAACTTCCTTGAAGTTCCTCCCAATTTTAATAACTGTGGATCAATTAGATTTGGTTTTGGGTTTTATTTTTGAAAAAGTCTCACTATGCAGCCCAGACTGGGCTGAAGCTCATGATTTTATTGTCTCGACCTCAAGAGTACTGGGACGACAGGCGCACCACCACATGCAGTCGGGTTTGTTTTTTTTTTTTAACTATAGAAGAGCATTTAAAGATGCACCCAAAATCGATAGTAAAGGAGGCCCAGCGAGATGGCTCAGTGGTGAAAACAACTGTGGCCGTGCTTGCCGACCTGAGTTCAATCCCTCAGCCTCACATGGTGCAAACAGAAAAGCAGCTCCTGAAAGTTGTCCTTTGACCTCACACATGTCCCAACACACACACACACACACACACACACACACACACACACACTCACTCACAAATTAAAAACAAAATGCAATAATTTATTTTAAAGAATAAGTAAGTAAGAATGTGAGTTGTCTGTTCTCAAGCTTTGAATTAGGCGATCCTCTATCTAAAGGCCAGTTACAGCTTTTACGGAGCACTTATGCTCAGAACGGGAAGACACTGGCTCCTTTGTCAGTGGCCAAGAAGAAAACATGGCGCTGGGAGAACATTCAGGCAGTAAAGTGTTAATCAGAGACCCTCTACTGTAGAACTTGTTCTAGAAGCTTCTCAGGTGGAGGTTTACAAACCTGCTGAGCATTAGCTTGTAGAAGATTTCCCAAATGTTCTACCAACTCTGAAAATGAGGGTCTCTGATTGGGCTCCTCGTGCCAGCAGTCAAGCATGGTCTGGTACCTAGGGAAGCAAAACAGTAGTTTCATTAACCATATTTTTCTATCTAGAGCTAATGTTGAAAAGAAACACTTGAAGCCGGGTGTGGTGGCAACAAGCCTTTAATCCTAGCACTTGGGAGGGAGAGGCAGGTGGATCTTTGTGAGTTCAAGGCCAGCCTGGTCTACAGAGTGAGTTCCAGGACAGCTGGGGCTACAGGGAGACCCTATTTCGAAAAGACCAAAAAAAAAAAAGAAGCACTTGAATGATGAACATTTATAAAGAACCCGCCAAGAGCCAAGATCTAAATAGAGATTAAAAAGCTGTAAGAGACAGATGCCCACACTTGGAGATCCAACTATCTATAGAAAGAAGATAACACATAGCATGGCTACTAAAATCTCTTTCAGGGGGCTGAAGGGATGCCTCAGTGATTATGAGCATTGGCTGCTCTTGGTTCAATTCCTAGCACCCACATGGCAGCTAACAACTGTCCATAACCCTAGTTCCAGGCCCTCTCTGACCTCCTCTGGCATTTCACAACACAGGCACACTCATTTCAGGCAATACACACATATGAAAAATAAGTACATTAAATATTTTTTAAATTTTATTTATTTTTAAATTTTATTTATTTATTTTATGTGTATGAATGTACTGTCTATATGTAGGTCTGTGCACCCGTGTCGTGCAATGCCTCAGCAGAGGTCAGAAGAGGGCGTCGGATTCCCCTGCAACTGGAGTTCTCCTGGAATTGGAGTTACAGACAGTTCTCAGCCGCCATGTGGGTGCTGGGGATCGAACCTGGGTCTTCTACAAAAACGGTCGGCGCTCTTAACTGCTAGGCCATCCCTCCAGCCCCCATAAAATATTTTTTAAAAGCCTCTTTGGGCTGGACATGGTAGTATACACCTTTAATCCCAGCACTTGGGAGGCAGAGGCAGGCAGATCTCTGGGAGTTCAAGGTCAGCCTGGTCTATAAAGTGAGTTCCGGGACACGGCTGGGGCTACAGCAAGGGAGACCCCATCTCAAAAAGACACATGCACACACACACACACACACACACACACAAATAAATAAATAAAACCCTCTTTGGTAGCAATAACAAAACAATGCTGTACCAAGACACAATGACCATGCTCAAGGTTACCAAGAAGTTTTCAAGAAAAAGCTAGACACAACCTATGCCTTGAAGGAGATACATGCAATAGAAAGCCTTCTTAGTGGAAAGGATTTGTGAGCAAAGCAAGAGAAGAGTGCTTTTTAGAGTCTTACATTTCTGGTGTGGTATAGTCAGGGGCCCTCATTCTAGTTCCTTCTTTCAATCGCCTACAAAACTCCTCATCAATCTTCACTCCAGGATATGGAGAAGCACCTATTAGACAGGAAAGGGATGCTATGTGATTTGATTTCCTCATAAAAAGCCCTAAGCCTGGTTCTTGTACATCTGGTATGATAAAGTATATAAGAATGTACTGGTGGTGCATGCCTTTAATCCTAGCCCTTGGGAGGCAGAGGCAGATGAATTTCTGTGAGTTCAATGCCAGCCTGGTCTACAGAGTGAGTTCCAGGATGGCTGGGGCTACAGGGAGACCCTGTCTAAAAAAAAAAAAAAAAAAAAAAAAAAAAAAAAGATGTACTATGTATTGACTATGTCGCTTCTTACATTCTTGATTTTACCATCTAAAACTTGCAAGAAATTCCACCTGACAGAGGCAGAATACAGAAGAGGGAAAGACGTATCCCCACTCCTAACCTGGCCTCTCCAAAAGGGGAGGACCAACAGAAATCACTTACCTAGGGAAAATATTTCCCAGAGCAAAACACCAAAAGACCACACATCACTCTGAATTGTGTATACTCTGTCAAAAATTGTCTCTGGGGCCATCCATTTCAAAGGGAGTCGGGCCTTAAGAAAGCGACAGAGAAGAAATCGGAACACAAATTAGCAAAAATCTGCAGAAAATGCTTCCCTTGTTCCCCAACACAAATCTTGAAGCTCAATATGAGGAGGCTGAATTCTGCACTTAATAGATTGCAAGGATCATCTCAGGAACTCACATCTCCTTTTCTGACATAATCCGGGTCTTTATAAATGTCCCGCGCCAAGCCGAAGTCACAGATCTTAACCACATTTTTCTCCGACAGGAGAATGTTTCGTGCTGCCAGGTCCCTGTGGATACACTGGGAGAAGAACAGTATGCGTTAGGCCTCTACACGGTTAATCTCTTTTACATCTGTTATGACCTCATCCTTTAAAAAAGTCTCACATTAGAGACCCAACTGATTAACAAGGACTAGGGTAGTGTCTTATACCAGCCCATCAGGAAAAAACGTCTGTGAGCTTCATTGAGACCCACATCTGCTAATTCCATAAACAGCCCCTGAGCCTTTGGAGCTAAATGATTAAGTTACAGTGTAATGATGTACACAATTAAAAAATGTGTTTCTGGTCACATCCACACATCCTTTTGCCTGGTGCCCTAAATGGCTGAACCTGAATTACTCTAAGGAGGTCCCAGAATGGATTTATTTTGAATGGATTCGTGGAAATCAGAAACACGGGGTTCTCATTTCGTGTGCTTGGTTGGCTTCCTATTTCATCTGGAACTGAAACCGGACTGGCTCTGGAGGAGTTTACAGTGGCACTCAACCTCTATCCAAAGCCTGACAGCACAGTAAAGGTCAACTGAGACATGGAATCGAATCGATTCCCTAGTGCTCTAGAAGGACAGTGACACGCACCTCTTCAGCTCTTCCAGTGGTCTTTTCCCTCCATCCTCTAACTTCATCTAACTTCCCACTACTAAACATCTATCCTAACTATGATCATCATTGTCACCTGACTTCCATAGGATAACTCTATGACAGAATAAGAATCCCAGGGAGGATTAGAAATGAATGAAAGGTTGCTGTGAGAATCCTAGGTTAGTGACCATGGGATCTGGTATGTACTGCTTCTGCCTACCTGGAACCCCAGGTCGGTAGACCACTCTCCTCTGAATGAGAAGACTCAGCGTCATATTGTCTAGTATGATTCAGTAAAGCTGGAGTGTCCAAAAAATGCAGTATTCTTACTTGCTCCCAACCAAAGAGCTTCATTTAAAAATTTTTTATTTTCTTTTTATTTTATGTGTATGAGTATAATGTGCATAAGTGCACCTGTGTCATGCAATGCCCACAGAGGTCAGAAGAAGGCGTCAAAGCCCCTGGAACTGTAATTACAGATGGTTGTGAGCTACGATGTGGGTGCTGGGAATCAAACCCAGGTTCTCTGCAGTCAGTGCTCTTCACCATTGAGCCATCTCTCCAGCTCCAAGAGCTTCCATTTTTAGCCTAATAATCAGGTCATTAAAAATAAAAATCACAGGGCTGGAGAGATGGCTCAGCAGTTAAGAGCACTGACCGCTCTTGTAGAGGACCCGGGTTCTATTCCCAGCACCCACATGGCTGCTAAGAACCGTCTTTAACTCTAGTTCCAGAGGGATCCGACACCCTCTTCTGACCTCCCCGGCATTGCATGACACGGGTGCACCAACCTACATGCAGACAGTATACTCATACACATAAAAAATAATAAATTTTTTAAAATTTAAAGAAAGTCACATGTTGGTTACAAGAGAAACAAAAGGATTCCCACTCTGCCCCCTCACAGCACCAACTCCTTTTCCAGTTGCCAAAAGGAGCCATGACTCAATAGTGAGTACTAGCCTTTAAAAAAAGGGACAAGAAAAATGAAGAATCTTTGAAAAAGACACAAAGGAACGCCCTTCTCTTTGGAGAGCCACTGTAAGACCCTGCTTTTCTTCCTCCTCTTTGGGAAAGAAAATATAAGAGCTATTCAGCAGAACTCGCTAAGATCCTGAGGTTCTGGAAGCTATGAGAAGCTTGAACTTCAGCAGTAGAAGTGGGTTAGGGATTTCACAATAATTTAGAAAACAAAACAAATAGTTAAGTCTTTTGTTCTCCTGGAGAAAATGGTGAATGCATTTTGTCAACAGGTAGCTTTTCCTGAACATGCATTTGAACACTTCCTACTGAATGCACTAGGCACCTGCCCTTCTCCAGGTCAGCAGCGGCTCCCACCAGCCTCCCTCCCGTCTCAGTCAGTGGTGTTTACAACCTTTGGAATATTTGTAACTTGTCACGTCCCCACTTCAGCCTTTGTTTGGCCTACTTTCTAATTTTAGCTATTTTAATCATTCTTATCTTAAGCCTGGCCTTCCTGGTTTCTAATTATACTGCTAACAAATACTTTTTGATGGATGGTGATGAATATAAAATAAATTAAAAATAGAGACTCCTACACCAACAAGGCTCCATCCTCACCTCTCTAGATCATTGCTCAAATGTCACATTCTTAGTACAGCCTTCCTCATCCACCTTGTTTAACACCGAAGTACACATATTAGCATATGTATACACAAACATGACATTTCTGCATATTCTTCAAGGCCTTCGTGCTCTATTTTATGCCACAGAATCTACCCCATCTAACCTGCCATGTATATTACCTGTTTATGTCGCTTATTGCTTGTTTCATCCACTAGACTCTAAACACCATGAAGATGGAGAACTCTCTTGTTTGTCTGACCCTGATGGGACTTAGAAGACTTACCTAGCATTTAGTGGTTAATCAATAAATTCTATGAATTCACTTCTTGAAATCCCTAAACACCATTCATTAACAGAAATAGGACCTACCCAAAGGGAGCTTTTTCAAGAATACTAAAAGTAATGCAAGAATTTCCATCCCAAATGGCTATCTCATCTCAGCCCACGACTCTGCCCTGTCTTACCTTCCGCGAGGCCAAGAATTCCATGCCCTTGGCCACTTGGAAGCTGTAACAGATTAGATGTTCCAAGGTCAGGAAATCCTTGTACAGGTCTTCAGAAGCTGTGAGAAGAGCAGAAAAAAATTGAGGGTTGGAAATTCTCACCAGACAGTGGCTTTGCTTCTAAATTGGTCAGAGTGGCCTATTTAAGATTTCAGAGGTCAGTTTCAGGAAACAGAAGCAGAGAGAAAATGCCTCTATCATCCCCTTGCTGAATCTCGAGGTTTCTCCATTTTGTCAAATTGAATGAGTAAACACAGAAGAGAGATAGAGGTAAAATTGGTACAGACAATAGAGCAAGAAGTGGACTTTTTCAAGTTTTCTGTTTTAAGCTTCTTGTTGTTGGTTGTTTTTTTTGTTTTGTTTTGTTTTGTTTTTTTTTCCAGGTACCCAGAGGGCTAAACAATAGCTTCATATCAAGAACTCTAAAAATAAAATAACAATATTCAGGGTCATCAAATCTTTTCTGTCCGGGCTTTGTTTTGGGACAAAGACCAAAGTTCAAACCATAATCCACAACAGATAACTGAAAATATCAGGAAGAGATTTACTTCTCTCAGTTTTAGACTTAAAAGTGCTACATCAAATCTGGCCTCTGAGGATGTCTTTCTTACAAGAAGATGAGAGAGAGACAACAGAGACATGAGAGAAAGGTGAGCTGATGTAAACTGGTTGTCTTTACTACAGTACAACGGGTACAAACAAATGCTAAGATATTCATGGGGTTTCAAAATGTTCCTCTAACTTTGGTCAGATAAGGCTTATTGTCTCTTTCCTGGACACAACACCAGGGTAAACCCAAACTCAACTGCAATAATAACCTTGTCATTATTGAAAAAGCTAAGAGACTTTTCTCAATGACATCTTATGCTGAGGCTTAGAGGGGCTTTCAGAAACAATTAGTGAAGACCTCTTCATTTTCCAGATAAAGAAATGGGGGCAAAAGTCCAGTCTCATAATTCCAAGCCCTCTCTCCTTCAGCTCATTCCCTCATGCCCTTGGGTTTCCAGCTCACTGGCTGCCATTTGTGAGAGAGAAGGAACATGGTCCTTTTGACTGTGGGGCCCATGACATGAGGCCTAGTCAAAGTTTCCATGCTGGTCTAGCTCAAGTCCAGCCTCGTGCTGTCTGCTAGATTTACATTCTACCAGTGGACTAAAGCCAGGGAAACAGAAGTGGGATTGCGCTTGTCTAAATTCACACCCAAGGAGCCAGGAGTCAAGAGCCCAGCTCTGTCCCCAGAGCTGCATCTGCTTCTGAGGGAAGCAGACACACAATGTGTCCCAGAACCCATAAAGAATACTGAAATATCATGGAGATCACTGCCTGACCCAAGTCTAAAGTATGGTTGGAAGGGAGATGTGAGAAGCAAGCTGGAACGAAGCGAAATCAACAGATGCATCCTCGTCTGTCAGAGGGAAAGTCAGGCATTAAAAGCAGAGGGACCCTTGTGTACTGGAGAGGCCTTCTGCTGGACCTGAACCACTATGGCAACGAAGGCTAACCAAGTACCAGGCAGCCTCATTCCCCCTCCAGAACATAGCACTGAACCAGCCTCTCCCAGAGGTCCAGAACTGGATCAGAACATTGATGTGACTTAACAGCTCAGCCCACCGAGCTTCCTAGATTTCTCATGATAGCCTTTCTACCTCCCAACATAGCTCATTGTTTCTTTAGGGCGTATATATATATATATATATATATATATATATGTATATATGTATATATATATGTGTGTGTATACTATATATGTATATGTATACAATATATGTATATATATATGTATATACATATATATGCATATATATATATATATATATATATATACATATATATTGTCTTTTTGTCTTTTTTTTGAGACAGGGTCTTCCTGTAGCTCCAGCTGTCCTGAATCTTACTATGTAGACCAGGCTGGCCTTGAACTCACAGAGATCTGCCTGCCTTTGCCTCTGCCTCCTGAGTGCTGGGATTAAAGGCAGGCATGCGCCACAACGCCAGGCTAAGGTTTTTATATTTTTGAGGAGACTAACTTGAAGCTACTGAGGAAGTCAGATTTCTTTCAAACATGAAGATTTCCCCATGACCAAATATCCTGTCGTGGTCTATTTACATGTGTAGGCATGGAGATGACAAGAAGTGCTACCTTCTTCTTCTTCCACATCACTGAGGGACTTCTCCTCTACGAATCCCGAGCTGGCAGAGCTCTGGCTACTAGTGATGCTATCCAAGCGGCGTTTCAGATCCACAGAGATTTCTCCAACATAGTCTTTCCCGTGACGAAATCGTGCCCCTTTGCTCTGCCAAGGAGTAAATGAAGAAATTTAGTGAATATAAAATTGGTCTCTAAATATTATAAACTTTAGAAACATTGAAATTATTAAAAGCAGACAAGAAAGACAACTAAGATTTGGAGCAAGTTTTAGTAGAGTTTTTCTACAAAGCCAAGATCTTTCTTTAGCTTAGAGTGAAAAGTTCTTCATTTCCAGGTGCCCTGAACACACTGCCCGTTCACTCCCCTTTGCAGAGGGACACACGGTCCATATACCCAAATGTGGCCAATGTGGCTAGGGAGACAGTCGTCCAACGCTATTCTTCCCATTGCCCTTCCCTTTCCTTAATCAAATCAAGTCTGTCACCATCATAATGGGTCAGAAGACTAAAGTCCTAAAAATGAGGCATGAGAAGCATAAGCTCCCCAAAAGGTCAAAGAGGAAGTTAAAGGATCAAGGGAGTGTGCAGATTCCTCACAAGCTCCTTACAGATTTTCCACTAAAAAATGAATGTTTACCACTCTGTCTCTTCCTCCAATCCTCCACTTTACAATATGACCGAAGCACAGTTAGAAATAACTAATGTACCTTGTATGGGATAAATTCATTTCTCTTGCCCCGTAAGTATGTTGATAGGTTTCCAAACTTGCAGAACTCCACAATCACCATGAGAGGCCCTGCAGATGACACAGTGTATCAGGAAAGGAAAATGTGCTTTCACCAACATTTCTCACAAAGTGCTCAAAAAATGCTCTGAAATAAGGCTACATAACCTTTCATTGGAACAGGATTATAACAATCACCTGATCTCCGTCCCTTTATATTGCAATTTTACTTTTTTCCAAAAGGCAATTCTACATAATGGCCAAAATGTCATCAGTAAGCTGAGGAAACTACTCTTGAGATATTTTGCTTTCAAAGTTCAGGGGAAGTTTCTTTTCCCCATCTAACACTTATTACACAAGCAGCCAACTGTACCACAGTCACATGACATTAATTCAGAGAAAGTTTCACAATCATTTGATTATAGCTCACTAAATTACCACCGGAGCATCAAGGAATCTGCAAAGTGTCAAAGGGGAGGAATTCAAGGCTGTGGACGCTGCACTGCTCCCCTGGAACACTGCAGAAGGGCGTGTCACAATCAGGCAAGCAGAGCTAGACACAGTCTCTCACCTCCTGGCTTGGTGCAAGCTCCCAGAAGGTTGACGACATTGAGATGGTGACCGATGTGGATGAGGATCTTGAGTTCAGACATGAGGGCTCGGTGCTCACTGTGTGTGGCTCCTTCTATATATTCAAGATAAAGATGAGAACTCTAACTGTGACCATTGCCTTAGGATGACCGACACGCTCAACTGAGCGACCTGCCCAGAGTAATGGAACTGTATCTAACTAGCAGCAACTGCATTTTCTGAAACATCTGATGCAAATTCTATTTTCTTAATCAAAATAAAAGCTTTAAGCAAACTCCAAGTGTTGAATATTTAATGGAGTTGATGTGTAGTCTTCTGCAAAGTAGACAATGTATCTACAATAGAATCACATCCAGGTTCTCTTCCACACAACTGCTTTTTTAGGGCTTGATCCCTTCCGTGCCTTCTACAAGGAAGCAATGCCATGCATTAAATAGTCTCATATTAGGGGCAGTAAGATAGCTCAGTGAGTAATGCCACTTGATGCCAATCTTTACATCCTGAGTTCAATCCCCAGGACCTACACAGTAGAAGGAGAGAAAAACTTGAGCAAATTGTCCTCTAACCTCCACACTTGCACTGTGCACATGGACACAGAAATAAATACAATAAAGTTAAATAAATAAATGTAAGAAACGTCCTTGTGTTTCTACCAATATGCCAACTTACCTGTGCCAAGCAAATAACAACAAGACTTACAAGGCAAGGCCACTGGCACATGAGCCTGATAGAGCTAAGACTACATTTGACCCTGTGTGGACTGATACACTTCCCTTTCATTCACAGGGAGGATCCCCACCTCAGGTCCTGAGACACCTCAAAATTACTTACACACACCCTCAATCACTAGAAAGAGAAGGCGGAAGGAGAAAGAGAGCTTTGAAATGCACAAAAGCCACAGGTACAGAGTGGGCAGAAGGGTCACAGATGGGGCAAAAGCTTCCCTTGTCAAAATGGCGTGGCCAGAGCTCCATTATTATGAAAACCTTTTGATATTTAAGAATACTCATATCCTTTTTCCCTGGCATAATCACCCTTATTTTGCAAACTATCTTTTATATGTTACGTTCTATTGCATATTCCAACTCCGGAACATGCTGGTTTTGTATTCTGTGAGTTTTACTGATAGCAAATTCCTTTTCCATGTTTCTAGAGAATCTGTGATCATCTTACACCATAAGACAGAGAGAAACGATGTTAGTATAACCACGTACTTTCTCCCTCTAGCCAGGACCCCTAAGTACAGCTGCCCCAGCTTTGTTTTCCACACCCTGTACCCTTGCACGAGGCTCCAAAGGAGGAATCTGTTTCTAGTTTGCACAAAGACATCAACTAGACTAGCTGCCTACTGGCCCACTTAAGCACAAAGCCACCCATGCAAGCCTCGTATCTGATCAAGGACTGACAAAACAAAGAGAGATACAACACCATGACATTTTGCTTTTACCTTTCAACATTTTGACGGCTACTGTTTTGCAAGTTGCTGTCTTGTCAATTCCAAAGGCATCTGCCTCAATCACTTGACCAAAGGCTCCACGGCCAAGAGGTTTACCTAGAACCAACAATTACAGAATAGACATAGACTCTGATTATCACACCATCAAAAGGATATGAAAAGATTACAGTTGATTAGGGTAACCATACACCCCATTTAACATCATGGTCCAGTTTATTCTGTTGTCCTGGATTTCCTTTCAATCTCCAAATGTCCTATTTTGGACAGTTGTATAGGGACTTTACTTCTAAAAGGCTAGATAGATGATCCCCCAAAGTCACAAGACAGAATTAATATTTCTGAACCAGAATATAACTGAATAGACTCTATTTGTCATCATCTGAAAGGAAGATACAATGCCCTGGTAGAACCGACATCAAATTAATATTAGTTGACAATTCACCTAGTTTTAGCCGGTCTCTGGGGAACTCCCACTTGCTGGCATCGTAAGGCAGGCGTTCACAGCGTTCGTCCAAGGGCAGTTCATCTGGGTCCATGACGATGGACAAGTAGCCAGTCTTCAGTTCCCCTCCATTGGCCTGGAAAGCATCAGTCCCTCCAGTCACACATACCCTGTTGTTTGGCTATTGTTTTGTGTACTTATTTAACAGGATCCTCATTCCTGATATCTCATTTTCCAACAAAACTCAGGGAACTTGAGAGGAGTCCTATTATAATCCTGCTCTGGGTGTCTCTCTAGTTCCCTAAATGAGTGCAGAATTAAGTTTTCAAGTCTTAATTGCTGTGGCTTGTCCAAACCCTTTTCTCCTCTAGTACTTTCTATCAATTAATGTCCATGGTCCAGCTAAAGAAAGCAGGCAAGAATGTTATTGTATTGAAGTAAAAATGTGTCCAGTGAGCCAATAACAATGGGAAGAAACAGCTGAAAGAGCCCCGGTCAGCTTTCATTAATCACGAAAACCAACACGCAAGCGGCAGAGGAGAAATGATTTTGTTACCCGCTTAACGGTCCGCAGAACGATGACAAGAAGAAGCCAGAAGAACATGGCAATCACTGCTGTGCCTACTAAAATGATGACTTCCAAGTTGGTCTTTTCCTGGGCACCTGCAAGACCCAAGTGAGTGATCAACAGCTGGAAACGCATAGCCTTTGGCCAAAGGTGACAAAGTGTAACATGAAAGGCAGGACCTCAAGGTCACCCACTTTCACTAGAGATCAATAGCCACATACTCCTTAAGATGGATGAGTTGACAGCACTCTTCAAGAAAAACAAAAGCTTACCAAACATTACTTGTGAAAAATCCCAGTAATAAAACTCTCAAACAATTAAGGATAGATTTGTAAATGTCTCGAGAGATATATACAGGGTGCATTTGAAGAAAGCACAGGTTTGATAGAGAACAAATAAACAGATGGTAACCTATAGAGAAGAAAATTACTTGTATTTGGGGGGAATTCAGTCTGGTTTTACTAATATCAATGCTTTGACTTGAGTAGCACTTCAAAAGAATTCTTTAGGAAGTCACATAAGGAAATAATAGTCTTTTGGCCAGACAGTTATTTGTGAGCACACAACTACTATGCATGCATTTACCTTAAACATGCCATGCCCCTAAATCTCCTCAATAACTTCCAGTTTTTTAGAAGAAGAAACAAGATCTGAGAGGCTAAGCTACTTGTTTGAGTGTGCACAGGTAGTTGGTAAACCGTTCAAGAAGTGAAGCAGGGATGTTCAGCCTGAACTAACCAGTACTCCATCCTGTCTGTGTGGCAGGAATTTGAGTGAGGAAAAGAAAGAGTTGAACTAAGGCCACTGTGCAGGATGTGGACAGAGGAATTCAACACTGCACACTAAAGGAAAGGGAAAAGGAAAAGCTGAGGTGGACCAGGAAAGCTGTGGACCTGTGCTCCAGAGGAGAGCTCCAAGTGGGGAAATTGCATGCAGAAGAAGGCTTTCAATGCCAAGTGATTGTCACTGAGGTGATTAGTCATAATTATCACTTGAGGTCTCCATCGCTCCATGCACACTGTGCACTGTAAGTCAAATCAGGCCTCAAGCTGGGAGAATAGTCCAGAAGGCAGAAGACAAGCGATTAATTAGTTGACAACATGAGAGTTACCAGTCAGGAGACAAGCCCCAAGCACTCTGGAAGTGGATTTTGTTTCTCTGCTCTTTCTGAGGAAGTAATTCTCTATCTATATGCAAAGATTTAAAAGTCCATTCATACAGAAGACAGCAAAAAGGTCAAAGATTCAGATGTCTGTGTCAGTTTGTGTCTGAATACCCCCTTATTAACATTTGGAAGGTGAACAAGAGTATTCAGTCCCTGCATCGCTCTCTCTTGCTTTTCTCTCCAGAACAGCAGTCTCTACATTTCCCAGACCACTGTGCCTATTTAGGCATGGAAGCCACCTGCAGAAAGCCAACCAAGGAAGGCAGAGCACCCGAGAGAATCAGTGCACCCGCCCAGGGATTTGCCCTAAGACATGAAACCCTTTGGAAGAGGGTTCTACTATGTCCCTTGAAATGTTTATTTGTACCCACAGTTTACAAAACCATAATAAGCCTACAGATTTGAAAGCATGTTAATATGTCCAGATGCAACACTCAACAACCCAAGTTTGACAGATTAGAGACCTATATCCAGACTTTGAGACAAGTCAGCAAGAATTCATAGACTCTGCCAGGTCTACCGTTGTCACCTCTCTCAACCTCCCCTGGCTCACAGTAGAGCTGCACTGTTCTCTTGGTGCGTTGCAAAAACAAGAGAGACAGCAATATTATTCCTGAGGTGAAATATTCTGTCATAGATTACTTTTCTTTTTTTTCTTTTTTTAAATTTTTTTATGTGTATGAGTGTACTGTCTGCATGTAGGTTTTTGCACCTATGTTGTACAGTGCCACGGACGTCAGAAGAGGGTGTCAGATTCCCCTGGAACTGGAGTTAAAGACGGTTCTTAGCCACCATGTGGGTGCTGGGGATCGAACCTGGGTCCTTTGCAAGAGCAGTCAGCGCTCTTAACCACTAGGCCATCTCTCCTGTCCCACAGATTACTTTTCTACCAGAAAAAAATGTCAGATTTCACATCACTCCTAAGTATGTGAGTATGCACACACATCCACAAACGTGCCCCCCCCAGTTACTTCTGTATTTCTATAAGACCTCAGATTTTCCATTTCACAAAACTAATAGTGTACTGATTATGAGTAAATTTTAATTGTCTCTATTCAATGAAAATTCTGAAGTCTTGTTATTAACTGAATAGCAAAATTCAACAGCAATTTTAATGTTCTTCCAAGAAAATACAGAAGCGCCAATTTTGGTACGTTAAGACTGAACCAGACAGGGTATTTATTGCACCTGGCTGAAAGTTTTCCCACAAAGAGAAGTACATGGACAGGCAATGTGATGCAAGCTGAGGTAAAACCTTAATTTTGCTTTCTGTTTAAACCAGTATATACCTCCTGAAGAGAATTTATAAAGTATCAATTATGAAGGCTGAAGATTCTCTAATTAACAATTCCAAAATGCTTAAGCACTGAAACTTTTCGAGCTACCCACATCTTATCATGGGTGGTAGGCAAAGGGCAGGAACACTGAAAATAGTCTGTGAAATTACCTTCGACTATGCTGTAAGGTTTGTGTGAAACACAAAACAGTTTTATTCTTAGATTTGGGTTCTAGCACCCAAATATCTATTAGATAGATGCAACTACTCCAATATTTGAGCTCCATCTATTGCCAAATACCTGAGATAATACTCAGCTTCCACAAAGAATATCAAGAGACACCTGCTTGCCATTGCACTCAAAGTGTGCGAGGACGTGCGAGGCCCAAGCTAAGCTTGAGAAAGCGCCTGACAGCTCTGTGACTTCACACTGACCTTCTATTATGAAAAACGTCTCCGCTCTTGCACATCCAAGGACGTTGCAAGCCTGGCAGGTGTAGAGACCTTCATCCTCCTTCCTCACCCTGCGGATAGTCAGGTTCCGGTTCCCGTCTTTCAATACAATGCCTTAAAGAGGAGGGAAATGATTGCTTTATTTCCGATGATGTTCTTTCCAGGGAATTTTTTAAAAATATAGTCGCTGGTCTTCATCTTGGGTTATTATCTAACTAACTCTAAAGAGCCCCATAGGACTGACTTCGAACTGATCTTCCAAAATATCTGCATAAGTCAACAATGATCTAAATACACTGCTTCTGACCATGAAATGAGCCAGATCCTATACCCAAATACTGCCTATCTATGTGAGGGGCTGGTGGGGGGCAGGGGTGCATGTACTTTCTTGTCCATCTGTGTGGAGGCCCAAAGGTCAATGCTGGGTGTCTTCCTCTATTTCTCTCCACCTTTGAGACACAGTCTCTCTCTGAACCTGGATTGCAGTGATCAAGCTAATTGCCTGGCCAATGATCTCCATGGATTTGCTGTCTTCTGTGCCCATCTCTCCTACTGAGCCCTAGCATTGGATTACAGAGGACGGCTGAGTATGGACTTTTACAGGAGTGCTGGGGATCCAAATGCAGGTACTCAATCTTGTGTGGTAAGCACTACTGATGGAGCCATCTCCCCAAGCCCCTGAATAACTAACCAAAGGGATAGAGATGCTGCATTCACCTGAGTCTTCCACAAGTGTCTCATTGTCTTTAAACCATGTAATCTGTGGAGTGGGGTTCCCGGACACTGGGCAAGCAATTTCAATGGTTTCACCAATAATTGTTGTCTGATTCTCCAGATTGCCTGTGATCATGGGTGCCATGCGCTCTATATACATAAAAAGAAAGTCACAGAGCCTGCAGTTATAACAGTAGAAATGGCCTGAGATTACCATTAGACAGTCTAAATCTAATAAACAGCAACCTGTTGATAAAGTGTGTAGAAGCAACCCAGAAATCCACAACAGCATTGCTAGCCAGAAAGTAACATCAAATAAAATAAGACAGTTCAAAAAGACCATTGTAGTCTATGATCATTCACATTACTGATCCCTACCTGAAAATCACAAAATAAGGATTCAAAGATTTGGGGGGATATTTTTTAGGTTATGGTTTTCCGCTTCATAATAAAGTTTTCCCCAAGTGGAAACTCCCATCTCATAGAAGTTCTAGCCACTGAGAACAGCATTCAGTCATGCTTTCTCTTAGGGCAAAACTTCAGCACAAGTCCATAGTGCCTTGTATTTATTTGGTAACTTGTACAAAACTCATATTATTTCTAAGACTTATTATCAGTCATGCATGACAGGGCTAGGACTATTAGCTTTATTTTTAGATGAAATAATTGCATTTCAGGTGTTTAAACATCTTATCCAAGTCCCTATAACTAAGTAAATGGTTGAACTATAATAACAGACCCTGGCGAACTTGAAAGTCCAGTGTTGTTTCCAGCAAAATGCAAGCAAACCAAACAATACCACGAGGAAAGTCAAGGAGTTCAAGAACATGCACCCATGGATGTTTGTTTAGAAGTGCAGCAGAATATTACAATTAACTTTCTCCTGCCAGTCATCTAAGTGCTCAGGTAACACCATATCCAAACCAAATGAGCAGCCAAAGGAATTCCATTGAAAGAATTCATTTCAGGACTTAAGAGAATGAGATTATATACACCCTCCCACCCCCCGCACTACATTGGAGTTCAAAGAAATGTACTGGACTCTCTTCTATTTCTAAGAACAGATTTCAAGAAACAATTTAGGCATCCTTAGAGAAGCAAACACTAACTGTGAGCATTCGCTGCCTGGTCATGGTAAGCCAGGAGCCTCCTTCACATCAGTCTCTCAACTCCCCCAACTCTGGACCAGCTACCCATGCTAACATAAAATAAATGGCCATGTATGTATTTCAAGAGTCTTGGAAAGGACTGACTCAAAAAAACATCTTTAAAACACCAAGCCTTATGTTAGTGTCTATTTGAAGGGATGGCCTAAAACAAGCCAAAGCTGTCAACAGGATGATGGTCATCTAAAATTTTGGCATAGTTAAAGTTACCTGGAGGGCTCCCTTCCTAACAATATAAAACAGAGGCGAGAGTATTCTAAGCCCCTCAAAAGAACACCAAAAGAAGGAAGAAGAAAAAATGAAAAAAAAATGGGACCCAGGCAATTGCTCCAGAGACACAGCAGGTGTCGCCAAGATTTTATGCAAGGTACAAAGTCAGACAAGACATAGACAAGCACCCCCGCAGGGAATGTGCAAGGATTTCTCATCACAGACTTACCTCACTGAACTCCACTTACCTGGACCACACGAGATACCCCAGAAGTACAGGCAGAGTATATAGCATCCCTCCCATAGACTCTTCTAGATCCTAAACTAAATTCAGGCCACCAATTCTGTTCATGCAACAGACAGTGCACTGAGCACCCAGTATAAACCACTTGCTCTACAGCTAGAGCTTCAGCAGGAAGTCCTCATAGACTGCAGACCTCACTATGCTATGATTGCCCAGGGGTCGCCCGTGTTCTCATCCCGTCCTTCTAGGTCAGTACTATAAACTTAGGGCACTCTTTTTGCTCTTAGGAGGTATCCCACAAATGTGCTGATATTAATAATTGAATACCCAAGGGACACAGCAACAAATTCCCAGGTTCAAGCTAATCCCTTGCAGCGACTGGTAATGACCTCATCATGATGGCTGGAAAGAGCCATGTTGTCTTTAATTTTAATGTGTCACCTCACTGCTACTGGCTTTGCTCTGCCTCCAGCACTTTCACTGAGTAACTGTACCAGCCTGTTTCATAAGCTCCCAGAGGACAGTGATATTCAACAGCCCCTGAACACATCTGTTTGAGACACTCCAATCCCATCACGCACAGACGCCCCCTTACCTAGGATGGTAAGCTGCCTGACCACGCAATGCCTTTTCTTGGTCTTCCGGTCTTGAGCAGAGCAGACATAATCTCCTTGGTCCTTCAGGGATACATTCTGGAATACCATGATCAAGACATCATCCGTGCTATTAGAGAACATGGTGGCGTTCCGTTTCCAAAGGGCATCCAAGTTCTTGCAGACTGGTGTGAGCGGCTCGCCCGAGGGGACCGATGTTGCCTGTGAGCCAAGCTTGTACCATGTGAGGTTCTCGAATGTAGTTCTGTCTGCAGTGCACCATAGAGATACAGTCTCCTGCTCAGTTGGCAGGGAAGAGGGGTGCAAAGTAATCTCAGGTCCCTCTGAAATGTAAAGTCACTATTAGAAGACAGCTATTTAACCTGGTGCATGAAACTACTGTTATGTTGCTTTCTGGTTGCTATGGAGATCTGAGAGTCCTTACGGTCCCCAGTTATTACTGCAAGGACAGAGTCAGGATGATTACTTTCCAAAAATATATTATTTGGAAATGCAAATTAATTTTCCCCAAACTACTGTACTTCCACTTTGAGTACTGAATATAGCTTTTAGGATAAAGAAAAATCCAAACCATGACATTTATTAACCATCACATAGAACTTTAAAGAAAGGTTCCTCATTAACACATGACATTAACTGTTATTAAAGCTACATTTATCACAACTAATTAGCCCAGACTAAAAAATTTTAGTCAGTACAGTCAGCTTGAGTTTGTTCACAAAACTAGGATGCGTAGGCAAACTTAGGAGCATTGGAGGATAGAAGGCATTGGTTCCCATGTCATTCCAATTGCTCCAAGAAGCCTCAGCTTCACAGCACTTCAACACCAAGCCCACAAGTTCTTAATCAACCAAAGCAAATCACGAGTCATGCTATCTCCAATAAACAAGACAGGCGGCACACACAACCCAGAGCTTGTGGTTAAAGGATGGGTAAAACTGTTCTGTGTGCAGTGATGGCACATGAACTGACCTCTCGTGAGCCCAGGAACGGCCCGGGGGGGTTTAATTCAAGCACAAAAGCATCTGTTATCAATCCAAGTCCTCACAGTACACAAATGCCAAAGACAGCAGAGAACTTTACAGCTTAACATCTACTTTCTAGAGACTCCACCCACCCTTTGGGCGAGGGGGGTACTTACTGATCACATGGAAGGAGATCACCCTCTCTCCTCGCCCAGCTTTGTTGATGGCTTCACATTTGTACAGAGCTGACACATTGGCAGCTTGGATGACCAGGGTACTTACAGTCTGTGAACAAACAAATCCCAAGCCATGAACAATGTGAGCTGAGTACATTCGAGCACACCGAGAGGAAAATCCGGTGGTCCCCACGACTGCCTACTCAATTCACAGGACATGCTGACCACCTTCCAACTTAAGCAGTTACTGCTAAGCAGTTATACACGGGATGCCAGATGCACTTTAATAGAACATTATGGGCACTTTTTATTTCCATATTTATAGAATCAGAATCATCTTTCAACAGATGTATATATTGAACAGCATATGTTTCATCTTTCATCAATAAACTATTAGCAAGTTACTGGTACTACCAAAGGTCAGTATATAATGTTCATGGATTATATTATTCCCAATTAACCTGTCTTTTCCCCTCCTCACTCCAAATGGTCCCCTTGAACGTCCTGAGGAGTCCTCCTTTACTTTAAAAAAAAATTTTTTTTTTAATTTTATTCATTTCTGTATGTGTATCAATGTACTGTCTGCATGCAGGTCTGTGCACCCGTGTCGTGCAATGCCGCGGAGGTCAGAAGAGGGCGTCAGATTCCCCTGGAACTGGAGTTCTCCTGGAATTGGAGTTTCAGACGGCTCTCGGCCGCCATGTGGGCACTGGGGATCGAACCCGGGTCCTCTGCAAGAGCGGTCGGCGCTCTTAACCGCTAGGCCATCTCTCCAGCCCGAGTCCTCCTTTACTTTTATGAAATTTTTTTTCATTTAGATTCTCCATTATGAGAGAAAAACATGATATTTGTCTTAGTCTGGCTTACTTTGCTTAACATAATAATCTCCAGTTCCACCATCCATCTTTCTGCAAATAGCTGAATAATATTCTCATGTGTGTGTGTGTGTGTGTGTGTGTGTGTGTGTATATGCCTGCATATCTCGCATTTTCTTTTCTTAATTTTTTTTAGTCTTTTTGAGACAGGTTCCCCCTTTAGCTCGAGCTGTCCTGGAACTCGCTGTGTAGACCAGGCTGGCCTTGAACTCACAGAAATCTGTCTACCTCTGCCTCCCTAGTGCTGGGATTAAAGGCACCTTTATCCCTAGGCTAATTCCACTAAATCCATGACATCTGCTGTGAATGCGCCATACAGACTGTCCTATTATTAATCTCCAATGTACCTTTATATATTAGTTATCACTTTCTATGAAGGACTGAGAAAAAGAGAAATTTTTAAATGAAAGAATTTTAAACTCACTTTGTTTTTCCCTTCGATTAGGGCATACTGGTTTTTGGTGACTTCGATCTTATTTCCCCCATGGAAATCTTCCACAGTTCTCCATTCTTTACAAGTATATGGGTTTGTCTGGCTACAAGCGGAAGAAAACGTTATCATGTCACAGTTTGACTTCTCTCATTCAAATCGGAAAAGGTCAGGCTTTGGTTATCATCTTCTTAGAAATAAATTTTGATGCAGACTATCACTTTGCAAGACTTGGCGCCAATTAAAAATAGATGCCAGGGGAAAGGTCCAAGGTAGTTCACTGAGGATACGGGAGAGGGACAGCTATTCTGGGAACAAGCCTCCATTCATAAATTGGATCCACAAGACAATTCAAGTTAATTTAGTTCAAAGGAAGGTAAGGAAACCTGGAAGCCACAAGGCTTCTTAAAGTCATCTCTCTGGGACTGTGGCTTTTGTATAGGAAACGACCAGCAGCTGAGGAAGAAACTAGTGTTTGCTATTTCAAAAACAACAATAGGAAGTGGATTGCTTGGGGCAGTAGGTTGGAGGTGGTGGTGGTTGTTTTCCCTAAGGATGTCTGCACTTGTGTTGGAACTTGATAAGCCACGTCTGAGACTCTTTAGGCCTGTGCTAGGTTTATCATTGCCTCCCATCCATCAGCATTTCCTCTGAGAGATGGACCTTCCCACAGATAAGGAGAAGCAATGTGGTAGTCTCCAGCTCAGACAGAAGAAGACCCAAAGATCAGCAATTAGCAAACTATTTGAACAGCATGCATTTGGAGAAGCGTATGTCAGGGCTAACCAAGAAGAAGAGAGAGTGGGCTAGTAACACTATGGGATGCCCCCAGCAAAGGCATATGATAAAAACACAGAGGAAGGTGAAAGGAGATTCCAAGTACCACTTGAGGGATAGCTTTCTAAGGGGTGGTCTTTAAGTGAAGAATGGAATTGTGGCACAGCTGGGCGTGAAGGAATGAAAAATGTCAGCCAAACAGACCACATGACCCTGCTCACCTGGGCTGGTAAAAGCACTCATCCTCCAACTGCCAGTACCAGCGGATGTGATGCAGCGGAGGACTGGCGTAGACTGTGCACGTCAGCGTCTGCATGGTGCCATACTGGTAGGAATCCATGGGAGAGATCAGGGCTTTCTCACCTATCTGGGGTGGGACTGGAGACAGGACAAACAACTTGTGAATTACCAATCAGTTCTCAACATCAGAGCTGAGGATTTCAGCAACCACAGCTGCCTTTTCTAAGGTATGGTTCTTGATTGCTTTTCCAAAGAACATCTAGATTTGGAGACACGAGCTCCAAGTTCGGGTGGTGCAGATAATAATAAAAATGGTTAAGCTAAGTGACTTAAGGCAAGCCTCGCTGTCCCGTGCTTTAGTCTCTCATCTATATGAAAGAGATTATTCTTCCTGTCTCCCAGCCCAGCGAGGATAGGGTGAAGCTACTGAAAGAAAATAGTTGGAGCAGTATAGTAAACAAATTCATTACACATCAAGCATTGTCTAAGTGCTTTACATTGATTAATCCACAGTCATCACAACCACTGCTACAGACCCTATTTTATACATAAGAAAAAAATGAAACGTAAGTAAAAGACTTGCCCAAGGTCACCAATTAATATGTGGCAAATCTAGGACAAAAGGTAGAAACTCTGACTTCTGAACAGTATATTAGAGAGGAAAAGTCAGTCCTTACAGAATGCATCCTATGTTCCCCTCTTTCTTCCTTTCCTCCCTTCTCCCTTTTTTCTTTCTTCCTTCTTTCCTTCCTTCCTTATCTCTCCTTCTCTTCTGTCCATTTTTTCTTTCTGTTTTAGTTCCAAGATCATTACTATAAATTATTACCTCATCACTATCAACCCAAAGTCCTCTGAGATGAGAGGGGGTGGGGGCTAATGGCTATAGGGATGCATCATCCTTTAAAGGTTTATTTCCTTTTTTCATATTTATGCTTTCACATTTGACTTCATGGTTGTACTTATTTCAAGCAGCAGTGAACACTAGGGCAAACTGAGCGCGTGGCGCCTTCTTGAGATGGTACAATGGGGTTATTCACTGTCCATTTCTCTGTGTTGCCTGATTATTTTCTTCTCCTTCTACTTATCAGTTGTTGTCTTTCTCCTCCCTCTTGAATCCTCTTTGCCAATGCTGCTTCTAAGCAACCATAATCTGTTATCTTTAAAATACTCCCTGAAGAAAGAGAGGATGCCATGCTCAGTAGACATAGAGAGGAGGATCAAGACGTGTGGGGAGCACGTTAACGCGGTAAGACAGTATCTTGAGGCTTTAATGTGTAGTGTCAGTAGGAAGCATGAAGAATTACAACAGAGCAGCATTTCTCAAACTGTGTTTGAAGCAAAACATTCAAGGATTTACTCGGAAAGGGAGAGTGCTCTTACTTAAGTTTGTTAAACCTTCAACACGGTATCTCTTCCCTGGGAGAAAGCAATATTCATTGGCAAAGTAAGGTCCTAAGAGGGCCTGTAAGAAACTTCTAGGTCACCTTGGCACCATCTACACTCACCTGACCACAACACCCATCTCCTATAACCCCAAATATTTATTTATTTATTTATATTTTTGAAGCTGTCCTGGAACTCACTATGTAGACCAGGCTGGCCCTGACCTGACAGAGATCCACCTGCCATTGCCTCCTGAGAGCCTGGCTCCAGATCCTTATTTATATATTTCACTTTGAGAAATTATCCTTAAGTCAAAAGCTCACTGTCGTTCCTGCAGAGTCAGACCTTCAATGGCAAGTAAACCAACAATATCAGAGACTCTATGGGTCTTTTAAGCACCCACTTGGGATATGGCAACTACAGCATCGGACTAAAGCTTTGCACAAAACACCAAGTCTCCTGCATCTGCACACAGTATGCAGTTCTGTGGGAGGAGGCAAAGGAAGCTGAGCCTACAGCAACCCCATAGGCATTAAGGCAGGGGTGCCCTCTGTTTTCATCTTCCGAGTGACCAGCAAACAGCTCAGTTCCATGATTTCTTTTTATTTTTTTTGGTCTTTTCGAGACAGGGTCTCCCTGTAGCCCCAGCTGTCCTGGAACTCCCTCTGTAGACCAGGCTGGCCTTGAACTCACAAGGATCCGCCTGCCTCTGCCTCCCGAGTGCTAGGACTAAAGGCGTGCGCCACCACGCTTGGCAATTCCATGATTTCCTAAGGAAGCTTGGCCAGAGCCCACCATCGCACATCACATCCGAATCCATCTCTCTGGGCTATTTTTCACTTTTATGCATTGGCCCAGTTATGATACGGAGGAGACAGCGGGAGGCAAAAGAATAATGGCTAAGAGATTTAGGAAGATGCCATCACACTCTTCTCTGGAAGTCTTGGACAGAGGGTTAACCGAGTGGGCTCACCGTTGACAACCAGTGAGACCAGGTGGCTCTGCTTCTCCTTTGAGATGGGGTTGGTAAGGACGACGGTGTAGTTTCCCGTGTCTCGTTCACTCACTTCCATGATCGTGAGTGCATGCCCCACTTTCACTGTGTAGTTGGATTCGATGGGTCTTCCATTTTTGTACCTTTGGAAGACAGGACCAGGAGTTAGTGCAACTGAAGGATGTGCTTTCATGAAAAGCACTGTTTTGCATTTGTTTCTAAGAGTTACCACTTGAGGACTGGAGAGATAGCTCAGCAGTTAAGAACACTGGCTGCTCTTGCAGAACACCTGAGTTCAGTTCCCAGCACCCACATGGCAGCTCTCAACTGCCTACAACTCCAGTACCAGGGGATCTGATGCCCTCTTCTGGCCTCCATGAGCATTGCACAACAGAGGTGCACTTAAATACGTCAGGCAATGCACTCATACACATAAAATACAAGTAATAAAATATTTTGTTAAAAAAAGAGTTACCATTTGATTTCAGGGGTTGGGTAGCCAAGGTACTTCACAGGGATTCGGACACGACTACCCACTATGGCTTCTACCAAGGATTCCATGCCGCTACCGAACGCAACAAAAGGCTGTGCTAGGGAAAATAAAAACAGTGGTTCTCGTAAATGTCAAGTCACTAGGAATCATCCTTTAGTTAAGCTTCTCGATCAAGTAAAAGCAGCTGCTGGAGGGAGCATGCTGGGGGGAGCATGCATGCACAGCATTCTGAGAGCCCCCCAGAAAGCCTATGGTGGCCACACTCCAGCTTCCCTCCAGCTGCTGGGGGGGAGCATGCATGCACAGCATTCTGAGAGCCCCCCAGAAAGCCTATGGTGGCCACACTCCAGCTTCCCTCCAGCTGCTGGGGGGGAGCATGCATGCACAGCATTCTGAGAGCCCCCCAGAAAGCCTATGGTGGCCACACTCCAGCTTCCCTCCAGCTTCCCAGCTCTCCTCTCCTCTCGAGCCATCAGCATCTGCTCCTCCTGGTGACATTCTTTAATTTCCAGTGACCTCCTCAGCTCCCACTGATACCCTCTACCCCCCTCTATGTGTCAAACGCCCCAAGACTCACTGCTCAGGCCTCATCTTTTTGTCCACAGCCTCCTCCAACCAGCCACAGGTGAGCATCACTCGCACACATAAACTCTTAGTTCCTGCCCTTACTTCTCTGGGGTCCAGATTTATGTAATTAAACATCTCCACCTGGATATGTAATGGGCATCTCCAAATAAAAATACCTGACACTGTTCCCCAAATCCTATCCCCTCTCCAACCTATCTCAGTTGGTGACAGCACCTTCAGTTCAGCTGCTCAAGTCATCTCTTTTTCTCACAGTTAATAAATCGACCAGCAGGTCCTGCTGACTGTACCTTCAGAAGACAACTAGACTCTCATCTCTTCTTACTACCTACACCTTGACTACCCTGGTCTAAGTCTTCTACTCTCTCTTACCTAGATTCTATCAATCAACCTCCTTCTGCCTGGTAGTAGAGCTTGTGCCTAGCATATGCAATGCCCTGACATCATAAAATAATCCATTCCATATAAGCTACAAAGAAATCCTGTGAAGGTTTAAGCTGGAGCACTGGTGCACATAAATTATTTAAACTGAGACATATATATGGATTAAGGAGAATAACTGAAAAATTAGGGTGATTTGCCCAAAACTACACAGAGAGCATTTGAATTTGAGTTTCCTCAATTTGAGCGGTCATGTTTATTCAAGGAAGCTGCTTTGCTTTCTTACAATAAACTGAAATTATTTTAAAAAACTCATCAATATCTTATCTTCTAAAAATAACTATCTTATATAATTGTAGTAATAACTACAATCTTAGCTACAGCTACAACAAGTAGTATCAAAGTCAACACCTACCATATCAGCCCATGTCAATTTAAAACTGGGACTTTTTTTTGGTCTTTTCGAGACAGGGTCTCCCTATAGCCACAGCTGTCCCAGAACTCGCTCTGTAGACCAGGCTGGCCTTGAACTCACAAAGATCTGCCTGCCTCTGCCTCCCGAGTACTAGGATTAAAGGCATGCGCCACCACACCCGGCAAAACTGGGACTTTTTAACCCAAGGCCTTGACTCCAAAATATCCTCTTGACCTCTAATTCCCTAGCAAGAGCTCAAAATTATCTTATGAATGAACAAGGTGACCTAACTTGATTTAAATCATTTCACTCTCTCAGGCCCAACATACTCCCAAGAAAATGAAAGCTTACTGTGGACTCGGACAAATGTGCTGTTCTTCTTGATCATGAGTCCACTGGACGCCACACAGGTGTACCAGCCTTGGTCATTCCGGGTCACGCTATCAATTGTCAAGGTGCTCAAAAATTTCTTCATTGCAGTCCCAGGCAGGAGCTTTGGGTCTCGGCTTGCAATTTTCTTATGCTGATGTCCCCCAAAAAAGAGTTGAGTAAACTTTCAGCAAAATGTTATCATAGCTCCTAGAGATCCACAAGATCAAGTTTTGTCCCTTGGTGAACACTACTTAATATTAATAAAAGAGACTTTATTTTATGTGCATGAGTGGTTTGACTGCCTGTATTTAAGTGCACCGATGTTGTAAAATCCCCACAGAAATCAGAACAGGGCATTGAATCCCCTGGAACTGGAGTTACAGATGGTTGTTGGTTGTCATGTGGGGGCTGGGAACCAAATCTGGCTCCTCTGCAAGAGCAGCCAGTGTTCTTAACCACTGAGCAACTCTCCAGGCCCATTAAAGAAACCTTAAAGATCATGTAGACAGTAAGTGCAGGAGAAATAAAGGAAAGATGAAAACATGGACATAAAGTAGATTTTGATACCTTTTTAGCCAAAGAGAATGAGATGCATACAGGTACCAGAAACACAAGGAAATGTGGCCACTGTTTAAAGAGGCCGCCTCTTAAAGGCATATTCTCTTAAAGGGAAAAACAGATCAAGGGTTCTAGAGAACAGAGAAATAGCACAACGTGGAAAGACGAATCACCTGGTGAAGATCAATATTCACAGCCCAATTGGTTGCTGTGTGTGTGTGTGTGTGTGTGTGTGTGTGTGTGTGTGTTTTAAAGCCTTTATATTTTATCTAGCCAGAGAGGTTCCTATCTCTTAAACAAACCTCACTGGGGGCTTATTATGGATGTGTGCAGAGGTCTGGCTTTGAACTGCTCACGTTACCTTCAAAGACGGGCATTCCCAGTTGAAATCAAGCCCCACGTTGAGCTCGGTTCTTGCTGTACAATTTAAGACAAGCTTCTCTCCAGCAGATAGCTCGATTCCATGAGGGGGGCTCAGAACCACATCATAAATCTTATACCCTGGAGCAAGTAACGATAAAAACAGAAAATAAGAGAGAAAAGAAATCGAGGTCTTGGCACACAGTTTCTCAAGTGACGCAGAGTGTGTTACATCGTTTTTCCCTGGAGGCCTCACCAATTCGTGGTAGCTTTCAGGAAAATGGTTTCTAAAGATTTACAAACCTTCAGCGTTCTCAAGGTTGTTCTAACTTGAGGGACTGAAAAGTGTAGGCCAGAGGGGCCCACTCGAGCAAGCTGCTGAACTTTTTACAGGATAGGTATAATTAAAAGACTCAGTGCCAAGGAATGCTCTGAACATTGAATTTTTCATAAAATTACCTTCTGTAATAACACTTTTTCATTCTTGGTCTTGGCAATAAAGGATAAAAAAAAACCTCAATTGCACACTGGTTATTTGGTAGAGAAGAGTATGCATAATGAATTGACTAGGACTCTAGGTGAGCATATTTTTCGATATCTCCTGTCACCCTGCACCTTACTCTCCAGGATCTCCATATAGAAAGCCACTCTTTTTACTGTTTGATAATCATGATATGGAAAAGAAATGTCTGCTTACCTAAAACTACAACTATGTACATAATAGACTGGTAAGTTTCATCATTAATCTTTGCTTCACAGAAAACCATTCCGGCATAGCTGATCATGTAACCAGGGATACTGAAGCCTTTCTCACTGTCCCAAGAAATTCTGTTTCCATCAGGAACAAATCTCTTTTCTGGATACCTCTGTGTAGAAAAAAAAAAGATAGAAACAATAAATATTGACTCCAGTGCTGTCCAAATGTGATAATCACTGAAGAATCTTTCAAGAACATAAGTTGGTTTTATTCACGGTCATACTGACCCTCCCCAGAGGGTCTTTACAATAATACCATGTTGACAAGGACTGCCAACAAGATACTCAGCTCCATATAACCTTAAAATTGTGCAAAGTTAAGCAACGACTGAAAAAGATGCAACTTACTGCACAAAGTGACACGTTGAGGTTTGAAATCGACCCTCGGCATGGAATCACCAAAGTTTTGTTTTTGTTCTCAGTAATGTACACAATTCCATGCTGGTCACTAACAGAGGCAATGAATGGTGATCTGTAATCTAAAAGAAAAGTGAATTCTGTCAGTGAGATAGAAAAATGATCTTTCAGGTTCATGAACTCTAATCACATAAGGGAATCACTGGCAGGGATGCCTTCTATAGGCAAAGGCACCTGCAGGTAGATACCTGACTCCAAAGATCTGCTCAGAGGAATGTTTATGTGTGTGTATGTCCCACAATAAGATTAATTTCTTCCATATGGAAAGTTAACAATTATAATCTATTTTATAAGTTCCTATTTTAATAGATTATTGTAATTTTTCAAGATAAAAATACTTTAGAATTTAAATCTAAATCTTTTACACTTAACCTATAAGTTTCATGATATTTTAAATTCATCTCTCAACCTGATCATGGTAGCATATGCCTTTAATCCCAGCACTCTGAAGGTAGAGGCAGGCAGATCTCTGTGAGATAAAGGCCAGCCTGGTCTACATAGCAAGTTCCAGGCCAAATGAGGATACATGGAGACCCTGACTGAAAAAACAAGAAGAACAACAACAAAAAAAAAACCCACAAAACCAAAAACTAAAATTCATTTCTCTCATTAGACAAATCATGTAAAGGATATAAAAGCAAGTTAATCTGTAAGAGAAAATAATTTGATGATTCGGTTTTTCAGTAAAATCCTTTCTCTAAGCATGCCAAGACTGTGAAGAAGACAGACGTGTCAATACAATAATGCTTAATAGTCGAGTCGCTACATTCAGTTCAACTTTCAAAACTTATTAGTATCTCCAAAAACAAATATTTGAAAAGCTACAATGCCAAAGATCGAGAAGAAAGCTAGACAGGTTTTGATGTCCTTCAAACATTATTCACATGGTATTACATGGCTGGGAACTTACTCCATTCCCCAGAGACAGAAGATGTGCTTTGGAGCATGCCTTAAGTCTCGGAGATAACATCTCACCTTCAATGCTCAACACATCTGATGGAGCATTTTCAGAATGAATACGTTCACTCTGAAACTCAGATGAATAAAGAGTTAACCAAAGGGGAGAAGGGCAGCTGATTCCCTGTGAGTCTGATCTCCTTCCCAGCTGGAAAGCACAGAAATGCAGCCTGCCTAGATGCCCCCACACCAGAGCCGTTATCTTAGGACGCCAAAGGCAGAGCTTCCTGGCTCCATCCACTGCTGGAGAGATCAGGGTCAGAAGACTGAGGAAGTAAGGTGGGGACCAGAGTGGACATTAAAGACCTGTCCGCAGGGAGCACTGCGCTCAGCTTCCTTTCCTGTTGTTAAGTTGGATAGCTCAACTCAGATTACTGAGCCCACCAAGACAGGAAGCAGAATTTCATGGGCTATCCAAAGGCAGCTGGTATACAAATGAACAGAGCTAGAGACAATCACTTAATACCACCTCCCTTCCATCCACATGCCAATGAAATATTATAGAGCAAGCCTTTAGAAGTTCAGTTAAACCTGTAACTTAAGACTAAAGATCCCCAGCAAATCAATTCTATTTCAGTAGCCCTTAAAAAAGGAAGTAAACAAAAGAAGCCCAAACAACCACTCATCTTCTCAAAATAAAATATTTACTGTAACTCAAGAAATGACTTTTCACATGTCTCCAGGTTTCCTGACTCAGAGAGAAGGAAGTAGCGAAATATTATGGGAGAGGCTCATCTTGTAGCATTTCCAGACAGGCTGAGAGCAGGAAATCCTTCCAATCTTCTGAGAGCCACATCTCAAGACTCCCAGATCAAAAAGGAGCCAGAAATTCTCCAACATTTGAGCCTGTCTCTGTGGAGGGGAGGAGGGCACAGAGCTCTATCTCAGACTTTGCCTAACCTGAACAAAAACAATGCTCGACTTTTGTACAGTTCAAGATCATCATGAGTTATTTGTGGATGTGGTCTCCATTTTCCCATGGGGCTAACCATACGATACCACTGAAATGTAAGTGGAGACATGTAAGTCTGTTTCCCAAAGCTGAGAGTTCCTTCTTGCCCTGTAATAGTTGGCTTCTGAAAATAAAAATTCTAAGTAATTTTCACCTGTCTTAAATATTTTGAGATGTAAAGTTACACAAAGATGAATAAATAAAATATCTTTTAAATGCATTCTTCAGAAATCAATTATTTGGTATCAGTAGTGGTAGCGCATACTTTTGAACATAGGATAGAGAGAGGGAGAAGTAAATGGATCACTGTGAGTTCCAAGCAAGGCTACCTAGTGAGACCCACAGGAGGAGGAGGAGAGGAGGAGGAGGAGGAGGAGGAGGAGGAGGAAGAGGAGGAGGAGGAGGAGGAGGAGGAGAGGAAGGAAGGAAGGAAGGAAGGAAGGAAGGAAGGAAGGAAGGAAGGAAGGAAGGGAAGGAATTCTTTACTGAAGGAAAAAATAGTATGTTCTTGTAAAACATAATGCATCCTGAAAATTATATAGTATTATAGACATCTCATGAATTAAGACAGGTTTTTCACAAAAATAAAGGTAGTGTATGACTTTCAAAACATAAAAGAACCATAATTCATTTTATAAATACTGAATACACATAGCACTGTAGTTTTATTATATAGATGTTAAACTACATAACTTGTTTATAGAGGTAAACTAACCTCTTGACATAAGACAAAAGCTCTTCTATAAATCAATTCTAATTTAGTAGCCCCACAAAAGGAAGTAAACAAAAGAAGCCCAAACAGCCACCCACCCTCTCAAAATAAAACATTTACTCTAACTGTGAATGAGTTTTCACAGGTCTCTCCAGCTTTGGATCCCTGGTGTCAATTCCAAATTTCAAACTCTACCAGATCACACAAGCAAAAACAAGAAATGCAATCCTGGAGGGGTCCTCTTGAAGTAGTTGTGGTTTGCACATAAGTATGTGAATTATTTTTTTATGAAGTGTGAGTAGGGAAAGGAAAGATATTATGGGAGAGGAAAAAACCCTCCAAAGTCCTTGGCTACTTCCCTCTGCATTCCTGCAAATATCTCCTTTCTTCCGATAACTTATCTCACCACAGAAATCTCTGTATAATTCACCCCCAAATAGTCCTTGATTCCAGCGATCTCATGGTCTTTTCTCAAAGAGCAAGCATTTTATGAGTCTCAGTAAGCCAAGGAGAATCACAGGTTTACCATTTAAAAAGGGTCAGGGCCAACATAACTGGAGAAAAGTAGTTCAGCACAGCCCAGGCTCCAGAACCTCCAGAGAGTGAGTCGTTTCTCAGTGGAAGCCTGGGAGAGAAGTTGGTCTACTCAGTTTGGCAAACAGGCTTTGGGCAAACCTTTGTTGGACTCAGTCCTTTTCTGTGCCTATTGAGTCTTGGACCTGGTGAGTGGATATGGGCAAAACATTCTGGTCCACCACTTACCCTGAACGTAAACATAAACGGTTGAGAAGACATTGGTGTCCTGGTAGAAGCACTTGTAGGCGCCAGTGTCATTACCGACCACTTTTGCAATTGTGAGTGTCTTGCAGAAGACACTGTCACTGCACTCGGTCACCTCCACCCTTTCCTCAGAACCGCTCTGATTGTTGGGCCAAAGCCAATCCAAGTCCCTCTGTCCCCTGAAAAATTAATTCCAGAAAGATATTAATGTGAAGTGTCCTACCTGTGGCTATGACGGGATGAATGCTATTATAAAACTTCCTTACAGAGAACAGAAGGTTTGGTTCTCACACTTTCAAAAACTCCTCAACAGGCGGTTTAAGATGACAGACAATCTGCATGGAAATGCCACTGAAGGTCACAAAGTCTGCTTAGGAAATTACTCCCAGAGTTCTGTCCTGTGGTTTTAATTAAGTCGCACATTCATTCCTTCAAAAAATATTTATTAATATGATGTGCTGAGCATTGTTAAGGGCTAAGGATTCAGCAGTGAAAAAGACAAACAAAAACCAATGCCTTAAGGGCTAAGAATATAGGCTAGCAGTGGAGCACTGGCCCAGCACGCACAGGCCCTGGGCTTTATACGCAGGGCTGAAAAAAGGAAAAAAGAAAAAAAAAATGCCTTTTGGGGATCTCAGTCTTTTTTGAGGAGAGAGACAATTAAAAAGTAAGTACAAGTAATTGTATAAATAGTAATCAGTATTGTGAATGAAATATAAAGGATGCAAAGAAAAGAGTGAAGTATTGTAGGGGGAGCTTGGGGCTGGCCCTATGCACACTTGGAGGAACTGCATCCCGAACAAAGGGAGTAATAAATGCAAAGGACTAGGACAGGTGCACATCTGGAATGTCGAGGCAATACCAAGAAACCCAGAGTAGTCCTGTAAATACAGGTAAGGAAGAGAATAGGAAGTGAGATCACAGGGGAGAGGTTGAACTAAGAGACTTGAAGGACCTTGAAAGGACCACATTAAAACAGGCATTGCAGAGCTGCAGAGATGGAGTTGAGACCACTGGCTGCTCTTGCGGAGGCCCAGTGTTTGGTTCCCAGCACCCATATGGCAGCTAACAATCATCTGTGACTCCAACTCCAGGGCATCTGGTGCCCTCTTCTGGCTTCTGTGGGTACTGCATGCATGGGTGCAGTCAAAACATTCATACATATAATAAATAAATAAATAAATAAATAAATAAATAAATAAATAATAAAAATTTAAACAGACATTACTATTATTCTGCATTTCTTCACAAGGCCCCAAAGAGGTCGACATGAATTTTTTTAAAAAGTGACACCATCAAGCCTTCATTCAAAAAACTTAAAATCCCCATGATTTTGTATCTGTGTCCATGCTTTTTCCCTTTATGACTCCTTCAGAACCTAAGAAATGTTTCTGCAGAGTTTCCAAAGGAAGGGTGGAATCTTTGTAGGTTTTAAACATCTTTTGTTTTTGAGGGTAAGTAAGAAGAAAATCTCAAAAAATGTCAAGAATGAGGAAAGATAAAGAAACAGCACCTCCTACCATTTGGGGTAGGTCCCCTCCCCCCAAAAAAAAAGCTAAGTATTGGTAACTTTCATAGATCTTTGATAGGAGACCTGGGACTCTCTCCATACTGCAATCTACATAGGTCTGGGTCATTCTGTGGATCACTTGGTATTCTTCAAGTATGAAGCAATGGCCACACACAGCCAGGGCTCTTGTGGCAACCAGCCATCTTCTCCCAGGTCACCTCTACCTCAACCCATCACCATTTCCACTGAAAGCATGCTGGACCTCAGACATCACACCACTAGGCTTTCATGACTAACCACTGCATTCAACTCTACCTCTCCTGGCTTTCCTTTCATGACTCTTGGCTAAAAAGCAAAACTCAAAGGGCTCCTCTTGTCAAAGAGGTCTGTTTTGGCATCCAGCAACAATAGCAGGACTTTTTGCTGGTGAGTGGGAAGAAGAGGCACTCCAGAACATCAAGCCAGAGCATGAGGTCTGTGACCTGAACAGGACATACGGTTAGGAAGATTACTGACTAGAGATTCAACTGCTACTAAAGACAGAGTCTCATTTGTGGAACACAGTTCCATGAAGAGCTAAAAGATGCCCACATGGCATTCTGAGTGACCTAAGCATGGCTCAGAACTTCTTTAAGTCTATTTCCTGAAGATATGTTCTCAATTTTACGATTAACAGTCATGAGTATCTACTATATATGAATTTTGGTGCATGCGTACTTGCGTGCATTTGTGTGTGTTGTGAATATGGTGTGTGTATGTGTGTATGTGTGTGTGTGTATGTGTGCGTGTGTGTGTGTGTGTGTGTGTGTGTGTGTGTGTGGTAGGTTTATATGTTGGGAAAAATTCCATCAAAATAGTACATAAGTTTTGAAAAGACTTTCTCATTGTTTCATTATTACATGAGTTCCTAGAAGCTCACCATTTATGAACAATCACAACAGCACTATTATAATTCTGCTATAATGGAAACTGTTTCCCCCACCCCCACCCCAGCAATAAACAGTGAATCCCTTAACACAGGAAATCTTCATCTAAAATGAATCCTTACCTGCAAGTAATCTGAAGAGTTGTATTTGCCAAAATTGTCAGTATGTCTTTTTGTGTGCTGAGCATGGGTGGATGAAGGGAATCATCAGGCAAACCTAGAAATAAATTCAAGAGTTGGACCCGCTAGGAAACACCTTCCACAAACAATGCACACTCCAATCTTTCAAAGGCCTCTTCAGCAATTCATTGTATAAAAAGTAGGATTTACTTTGCCCCATTCCCAGTAAAAGTTCACAAGCTGTGTCATAACAGGAAGAATGGGCAGATGGTCAGAAACCAACACAACAGCTCTGCAGTTCATGGCGCTAGGGTGGAGTTCCTGTTTTCCTGCATTGCCAACTTCAAGGTCTTACAAAAGGATATGGGACACTGAAACCCGGTGAATCTCCATCGGATGATCTCAGGCCCTCGGGAAGGGACCCACTGACACTTCTTGTAAAGCATAGGATGCACACATCTGACTAAATTGCTGATTAATGAATATTACTCAGAGATTTCTATACAGCACATCCACACCCTCAGAAAGGGGAGAGTAGCTCTGCCCTTCTTTCATTGCCCTTATCATGCTATCTAGCAGGCTTCCTTCAGGGCCTGAACTGCAAAGGCTGAAGTAATGGCTTAGAAAGACGGTTCACTTAAATGGAGGGAAAGGAATCGAGGAAAAGAAACATTTCCCAAGTTCAAACGCACATGCATATTAACATATTTTTCCTCAGAGAACTAAAACGAATTTAATGCTAATAGGCGACACTTGGAGAATCTCAACTCATTATGCAAAGCTCTGAGCTCATCCTGACACAAAGCCTGGGACACAAGAAATGCAGAAATACCATGGGAGATAGTCTTCACTACAGTTGCTTCACAGCAAGACAACACAAAGTTTCTGTCAAGTAAATGTGAAGAGCTACCAGGTGTTCAAAAATCAGGAGAAAGAAAGAAGCTGCCCACTGTGTCCCATGGGTACAAGACCTAGCTCTCGGTTTGAGAAGTAACAGATCAGCGTGGTGGCACACACCTGTAATCCCAGCATTCAGGGGGATGAGGCAGGAAGACCGCGAATTCCAGGCCAGCTTGGGCCACATAGTTAGACCTTCTCAAAAGAAAAATAATTAATTGGTCCTGGGCAGGCATCCAAACTTTCTAATTCACACCAACTGAGAACAGATGATTCCTAAGGCCCAAGCTGGCACTGACATTGCTGGGCAAATAAACGAACATGAACAGATATGAATAAAGAGAGCAGAAGCAAATAAACCAGGGCAAATACCCAGTGCGCTGACACCACAGTGCCTCGTGTGAACACTGGAGGCAGAAGGACAACTGACTGCATATATTCACACATTCCCACCCAGATGTGCAAAACAGACTATGGCCCTACCACCCTGAATGCACCCAATCCTATCAGGTGTGCATGCACTGGTGATGCACTCTAGATGTATTGATCAAGAACTTTAAAATAAAAAACACTGGAAACTAAATTATATCAATAAACCTCAGAAACTATAGGTAGTGACTTTGGTTTGGGCAGTGCTTCTAACTTCAGGTTGCGATAGAACATCTCTAGACTTACAAACACACATTTTAATGGCATTTAAAGTGACAGTATCACAGGTGGTCTCCGGGCCACCCTGAGACAGCTGCTGGTCTGGTTAGTAATGTTCAGTTAATTAACATAACACTTTTCAAGATGAAGGAAGGAACTGTCCCTAACATAGACAAACAATTAAGCAAAATGTTCAAAAGCAAGTCTTCCAATAATGGGATACCACTTTGTTTAAGAAAAAGAAAATTAAAGTGCCGGGCGTGGTGGCGCATGCCTTTAATCCTAGCACTTGGGAGGCAGAGGCAGGCGGATCTTTGTGAGTTCAAGGCCAGCCTGGTCTACAGAGCGAGTTCCAGGCCAGCTGGGGCTATAGGGAGACCCTGTCTCGAAAAGACAAAATAAAAAAACCAAAAAAAAAAAGAAAAAGAAAATTAAAACAATTCATTTGGATAAATAGATTTCAAACATGACTGAGAAACATTAGCTTGAGAAACATGCTGAAAACAATAATTGGACACAACTCATGCAATCATCCAAATGAGAAAGAATCCATTCGTTGGGCATATTTGTATGATGAAAAAGATGGTAGTAAAATGACTACGACCAGCCTTCAATGAGCTATATCCACTCTGCCACTACAGTAAAAGATTTTTTTCTCATTACTGAAGATCAAATCCAGAGCCTCAGGCATGCTAGCACCCACCCCACAGCCACTCAGAGACTCTTGAACGTCCCTATAAAGTATTGCTATAAATTACCTCATACTTTAGAAACATTACTACGTACATTTTTAAAGATATCCCATTCATAAGAAGCCAAGACAATACCACACTATTCTCTGGATATGCCCACGATACAATCTAGTCAACAAGGCTATCAATAATGACTTCATCAACAGCCAACACTCTTTGTCTCCCCCACCCCATTAAAGGCCATTCTCACTGGCAAGTTTGGGTCTTACTCTTCAGAAAGCTCATTCCAAACTGTAAGAGGTACATATGCTACTGCTCAATAAAAAGCCCTTTTATGTTCAAATTCCATAACCAACATTAATTAATTTGTGCGCTGTTACCCTTCCAGCTCAAAGACGAGAAGGAAAAACAACAGTGGCTCTGTCTCTAGAATTTGATGGCACCAATTACAGTCCAATCCAATTAACCAAGTCACACACTCCAAAAGGGCAACCTCACCATTGTATTCAGGGTAACCAGCTACTGTTACAGGGCTGCACAAGGAACACTCCAAGCTCCAAAGCAACTCACTTTGTGGGATACAGAACATGTTCCAGACCATCGTTCTCTTCCCAGAAATGGGGAGAGTGAGGGCTTGTCAGGAACAAATGAATGCCGATGCTGGTGATGCGGCTGGCCTGATGACCCAAGTCATTATGAAGAAAATTCAATAACTGTAGACAAATGATCTTGGTACTGTATGTGAGTGCCAGTGTCTTTTAAGACATGCACAAGCAGTTCTCTTTGATATAAGGAGTGTTTTTGTGGAACTGACTTTTCACTGTTGCTCATCCTCCAATGTGTTGGAGATTTAGAAATCAGCAAACTGTGGCTTCAAAAAGGAAGAGAGAGAGAGAGAGAGAGAGAGAGAGAGAGAGAGAGAGAGAGAGAAAGGAGGAGGGGGGAAGAAAAGACAAAGAGGAGGATGGAGAGAAGGAAGGGAGAAGAGGAGAGGAAAATGAGGATGAGAACGAGGAGGAGCAGGAGGAGGAGGAGGAGGAGGAAAGGAGAGGGAGGAGGGGGAGGGGGAAGAAAAGACAAAGAGGAGGACGGGGAGAAGGAAGGGAGAAGAGGAGAGGAAAACGATGAGGAGGAGGAGGGAAGGGAGAAGAGAGAAAAGAGGAGAGAGGAGAGGAGCTGTTCCATGAAGAGAGTGTGTTTCTTGATGTTGACCCAGACTGCAATTTTAGGTGATAAGGAAAGTGGCTCCGTAACTAGGTGCCAAGCCCAAGATGTTTCTGGAGCTTGTTTTGTGACTATGCATTTACCAGGACCAAAACGCTTTAAGATCTTTAATTGCTTGCACAGGTTGATGGTTACTTGGAGCCACACGGAGAAGCGGTCAGAGAAGGGACTGGCCCCAGTGCGCCCATCTTCTCTATACAAGCAAAGTAGCATTCTACACCAAAGAAGGGGGGGGTGTCCCTCCGTAAAGACCCCACCTCGTACACACGGTGTGCATAAGTGCTGGAGCCCAAAGGGAGCAGGAGGATGCTCCCTCCTCCCCTCCGCCCGGGCAGCGAGCGAGGAGTGCAGGATGCAGTTCAGCTCCGGGCTTGCGCTCCCTCCAGGCGATTCATCTCCAGTTCCAGCCTAAGGGAGCATCTCAAGCCCAGCCCAGGGCGCCTTGCCCACTCCCGCCTCCCCAGCGCCCGAGGTTGCGTCGCCTGGCAGGACGTGCTCTAACCCAACCGAGAGCCAGGGGAGATGAGAGTCTGGCAAAGGCGACTCCGATAGAGCTCGGAAGACCACCGACTGGCTGAGTCAGTCCTCTCAAGTCAGTCTCCAAGCCTCAGTTTCCCCAATGGTAAGTGGAAGAACACCGAGTGTCAAGTTCCTTCCAGTTCTCCGACTTAAGTCCTCTTCTCCCTCATCCCCAGGCTCCCCCCGCACCTGGCCCTCTCCGCCTTACTTCTAAAGAGTGGGTTCCTTACCCACAGAGGCGGCCCGGGTCTCCACGCAGAGCCACAGGGCGACTGCCAGCAGCGACGAGCTCTCCATGCTGCACCTCGCGAGGGGCGCAGAGCGCAGACCTCCGGCTCCGGCTTTCTCAGTTCTTGCCGGGCAAAGAAGGGGAGGAGACGGGACGCGCCCAGCAGCGCGGGACCCTGCCGAGCCCGGGGCTGCGGGCACGGGAAGGATAGGTTACTCCGGCTTCGGGACGCCGTCCGGGCTTCCGGTAACGCCACGGAGCGTCCAGAGCGAAGAGAGAAAACGCAGCGCGGTCACGCACCCCGCCTGCTCTCCCGGGGTCCTGGGAACTCAGCAGAGAGCTGGCGGCCGCCAAACTCTAGAGTGCGGGGCGGGGCCACGCGGGAGGGGCGGGGCTTCCCTGTGTCCGGCCCCGGCCGCCCTGGGTACCGGCCTGCATCTCCTGCTTCCCACGCCCACTTCATCTCCGTAACTCCGCCACTGGTCTGAACTGTGCTCAGCGAGTCGCGCCGAGGAGAACTACCTAAATGCAGCTCCGTTTCTGGTGGAGGGAAAATGCTGCCGACCACGGGCTCTGTCACTTCAAGCCGCAGCCGACTGCTGGCCCCAGCGACCTGGGCAGCATCGCTAGAAGCGCAGTGAGGTCCCTGCATCCTCACCAGGCACGTCCAAGTGTGGGACCCTCCACCGCTGCACACCCCACGGCAGGATGGAGCAAACAGGGAGAAGTGAATTCTGAACGTAGATACGTCCGGGGAGGGCGGCCGCAAATCGTCAGGGACTTGGCGGGTACTGGAGGGTTCAGTTTAGAGTACTCAGCCTGCATCACCATCTGAACGCTGTGATTAAAGAGTACTCTGGTCAAGTTCGCCAGTGTTCCTGTTTTCTCTCCAACTAGCAGCTTCAAATCTTAGGAAGTTACTTGTCTAATCCTAGAAGGCGTTCGGATTTGGAGCCTGGCTCTGGCCAAAAAAACCTGCAACCAGGACAGGAGGGAACTGAGGCCGCCCAGGCTCCAGCGCAGCTGCCCAGCGGTGAAGATCACAGGTCCCCCGGTGGCCGCAAGCGCAGAGCGCTTTTGTCTACCGCGTTCCAGGACGAGAGTCCCCTAGGGTGACTTTTTTTGGCTAGGCCCTTTCAGAGCTGACTTTTCAGCGAATGACAAAGAGGAATTTCTCCCCTGGGGATTTACAGCCGAGAAAGTAGGCGAATGCTCACAGTTCCCGGTGACCTCAACCTCACAACTTTCTCTCCCTGTTTTGGAGAGGAGCTCTCTCTCGATTCCTTCTTGACCACACTTGTTCCTTCTTCTCGATTCCTTCTTGGCCACAACTTGTTCCTTCTTTTCTCGTCAGTTCTTTCCGCACCTGAGAGGTGACGTGAAATGTCCTCTAAACTTTATCTTTTACTTCTCGCCGTGTCCAGATGCTTTTATAAAGACAAGTTAAGCAGACACAATTAACCAGCCAGAGACACAATTATTATTTCTAATACATCTAATCCAAACTACAGTAACGTACACAATTAATGTGACATGCTGCTTTTCTTCTTTTATTTAAAGAGACTAGGTATAGGCTGGGCGACGTGGCACATGCCTTTAGTCCCAACACCAGGGAGGGCAGAGGCAGGCAGAGAGGTCTGTAAGTTCAGGGCCAGCCTGATGCACAAAAAAAGAGAAAAGAAGAGAGGAAGAGAGGGAGGTCATCTCATCTAGAATGTGTTGCTCATCTCGAAGGGTGGTGCTAGAAAGAGTTACCAACCCAAGAGATTTTTTTTTTCCAGGTTGACAATCGAAATCTTTTAACACACTGTCTGAAATATAATGAATTTATATGGTTAAATTATGCTTGAAAAAAATATGAAAATACTGGCATGGAAAATCTTTTGCCGGACGTGTGCATTTATATTGCCTTTTTCCCCAAGCACAGTTATGCAAGTTTAGGTCTGCGCGTATTCCCTCTTCTCAGCATGAAATTTGTTTGGGGGGGGGAAAAAGAGAGAGAGAAAGTTGCTTGGCACCTTCACTTCATTCTTTCACATCAAATGTACCTTGGAGAACATCAGTCCTGGAAACGCCATCCCATTCTTTTTATTGGGGCTCTGCTGTGTAGATGTACTTTGAACGGGGTAGAATACTTTAACAAAAATGTCTGTCTGTTCCTGAAAACAAAACACCTCAGCAAATGGGTTCTGTCAGACTTAGAGAAGAAGAAGGGAGATCCTGCTTTGGAGAAGGTAAAGGTTCTCCACCTGGGTCTCCAAACAAAGCTTCTCCCAAAGCCTTATTTACAATACAGGACACTTCCTTTTCCTTCCCTTTCTTAAGATGATGTCTCCTTTGAATGCAAACTAGAATCTGCATGCTTATGGTAATCGCCCTTTTAGAAGTCTTAGAGGAAACCAAGCTTCTTTGATGGCCCTGGAACCCAAATTGGACAGAATCTCAATGATTCATATTCCCTCACACATGCACTGAAAATGTCTCCTATTTGTGAAAAATGACAAGATCTGTTTTTCAAAAACAAAGGGTCAGGGGACGGCTTGAAAGAGAGCTAAACCTGTAGAGTTTGTTGTGCAGTTCAAAGACCTGAGTTTGATACCCAGAATTCACATTTTTAAAACCCTGAAAACACACCTGTAATCCAAAACTGGGGTTGCCACAGGCTCATGAAGATCCCTAGGGCTTAGCAAGCCTCACTGAATCGGCCAACCTCAGGACAGTAAGAGACTCTCTCAAAGAAGAAGGTGGATGGCTCCTGGGGGGATAACACTTGAGGTTGACATTTGGCCTACACACACACACACACACACACACACACAAACAACCTCACACACTCAAATGTGTTCCATGTGCACTGGGCTTCCTCTATCTGGCATTGCAAAAAAAAAGCATTTTTGCAAGTTAATCCAGTGGTACAAGATCACACCTAGCAAAGTGTCCCAAAGTAGTACATGTTTCATAGATGGCGTTCAGATACATTTCCTACAGAGGCCTCAAAGGCCTGGGTACATACACAGACTCTGAGACTGCACTGCCTGGGACCTCCACTCACTTGCTGGTTACCTTCCTATGCGACACACAAAAACTAATAGTGTCTTCTTCATAGAGTTTTTACATGAATTGAATAAGTAAAGTACTTTGACTAGGACTCAGCACCTAGCACTCCCTGGATTCTAGGCACAGTAAGCACCCAATATACCTTAAACATTCTATGGGTATGCTCCAACACAGGGGGCTCCTTTGTGCTTCCAAGATCTAAACTACAGAGAAGGTTCCCCCTTTCTGCATCAGTTCTTGAGCATTTTCCATATGCTAGGAATTGCCATGCACAATACATTGCAATGGTGAAAATAACTGCAAAATGAGCAGGCATTGAAGCAATTTCACCCAGGATAAATTTGATTTAATCATAGACTATTCTGTCCCCTTGGCTAATTCTTTGGGCTTGCACACACAGAATAAACATACTTGGATCATATCCAACTATAAGCAACTCTATGATCCCACCCAAATTTTGGGCTTCAGATCATAAATATGAAGAATGGCAAATGGTTAATATTAGGTTATAAAGGTGCGAACCCCAGGTAAAAAGCCATGTGAGACTTAAGTCATTCCAGGAGCATGATTTACTTCCATGTGAGACTGCCAGAGCAGGCCACCTGCAGGCACGTGGTGGGACAGCAGCAGGGGCATGAGCAGGGCAAGATGGCAACATGGGGTGGGGCCTCAGGTACAGAGGAAGAGGTCAGAAGATTGACAGCTTCTGGAGGAAGTGGCCATCTGTGTCCCTTGGGATTCTGGGAAGCCCAGACCTAACATTCCAGCCTTTTGCTTATGATAAGGAAATGGGACGCTGTTCTCTCTTCTGTATCTGCTTCAGAGCTGATGGGGGGCAAAGTCTTGGGGGAACAGCTGTCAGGCTGGAGGGTTATAATCTGGTTTCCCATTTTGGCTGCTCTGGGTGCTCTGCCCAGTGGTTTTGGTCCAGATTGATAGCAGCCAGTACTTAGTGGACATTTTCTCTGCAACTGAAAAGACAAGCTGGTTGAGTCTTATATGAGTATACCAGTGCAAGGACTTCACAGTACCAACAGGGGGCTACTGGGTGCATTAGCAATTGGAGGGTTCCTGTCCAGGGTCTGCAAAAGGAAAGAGGACCTGTACCCTAGTTTGAGGAATTGGAAAAAAGTTTTAGTACACAGAGCTCTAGAATGAGGGCCAGCTTTTAACATCCCTTAAGTAAACAATCATATCATCAGCAAAAAGGGATAGTTTGACTTCCTCTTTTCCAATTAGAACTCCTTTAATTTCCTTTTCTTGCCTTATTGCCCTAGCAAGTGTTTCAAGCACTATATTGAAAAGGAGTGGTGACAGGGGCAGCCTTGCCAAGTTACTACCTTTAAAGGGAATGCTTCTGTCGTTCCCCATTTGGGATGATATTGGCTATGGTTTTCCTGTATATGGCTTTGATTACATTAAGGAATGATCCCTCCAATCCAATTCCCTCTTGGACTTTAAACATGAAGGGATGCTGGTTTTAGTCAAAGGCTTTTTTCTGTGTCAATTGAGATGAACGTGTGGTTTTTGTCTTTCAGTCCATTTATATGTTTGATGATATTTATTGATTTTCATATGTTGAACCATCCCTGCATTTTTGGTATGAATCCAGGGCCAGCTTTTAATACACGGGGCTCCAGAATGAGAGTCATAACCATGAGACTATAAAAGGTGGCATTTTCTGGCATGGCACAGTAAACCTGTCACCTATCTCTGAGATATTTTCTAACATGACATAGTAGGTTCCTAACTTGGCACAGTAGGTCTCTCACCTATCTCTCTGGTAATAAGTTATTTCATTTTCTCTTTAGATTATAGTTTCCTGTTAGAGAGTTTAAAACAACACAGTTAGCTCAGATTAATTAAATTACTTTTGATGTTAAGGTCAGTTGAGGTTCTGCTCCTTAGGGGTCACTCAGGCCTTGCACCTGGCACTCTTCACCAGTTCCATCTATGTGAAGACTCAGGCCTTGCTTGACCAGAGCTTCCCTTTGAAGTGTGAGGAGTTTCTTCTCTGTATGGACTTTCCTCCCTTGACTGGACACTGGCTGGTTGAAGTCCTTTTTATATAAATTTTTTTAATTTTTTTTATTAATTTTATTTATTTCTGTATGTGTATGAATGTAATGTCTGCATGCAAGTTTGTGCACCCGTGTCGTGCAATGCCGCGGAGGTCAGAAGACGGTGTCGGATTCCCCTGGAACTGGAGTTCTCCTGGAATTGGAGTTTCAGACGGTTCTTGGCCGCCATGTGGGTGCTGGGGATCGAACCCGGGTCCTCTGCAAGAGCGGTCGGCGCTCTTAACGGCTAGGCCATCTCTCCAGTCCCTGGATGAAGTCCTTTTAAGTGAATCTCCAAGACTTCCCTGGCCTGGGATGACTGGTGACTCACTGCCATAGGACATGTACAAAGGTGCCAATGCAGGACCCTAGGACTTAATTCGACCTTAGAGGGTAGGGGCCAAAATATTGTCCCTTCAAATTCTTCTTGCCAAATCAGACTGGAGCTTTAAGTGTGGTTGCTAAACCACCAAGAGGATTATTTGAATGAATTTGGTACTTTAATTAACATATAACTCCTAAGTAAAGTTTGAACGTTGAATTAAGCACTCTATAAATTCTTAATTGCGCCGGCGTGGTGGCACATGCCTTTAATCCTAGCACTTGGGAGGCAGAGGCAGGCAGATCTTTGTGAGTTCAAGGCCAGCCTGGTCTACAGAGTGAGTTCCAGGACAGCTGGGGCTACGGGGAGACCCTGTCTCGAAAAGACAAAATAAAATAAAAAATAAAAATAAAAAATAAATTCTTAATTGCTGTGGCAAAGAATTTTGACTAATAAAAGCTCATAGTAGGAGCCGGTGGTAGTAGCTGCAGCACAGGCTAGGAAAGGATGCTACTTACTGGCTTGTGTTGCTGGCTCATGTTCAACCTATTGTACACAATATAGAACTATCTGGCCAGGGATGGCCTAGCAGTTAAGAGTGCCGACTGCTCTTGCAGAGGACCCGGGTTTGATTCCCAGCACCCACATGGCAGCTGAGAACCATCTTTAACTCCAGTTCCAGGGGAATCCGACACCCTCTTCTGACTTCCGTGGCATTGCATGACACGGGTACACAAACCTACATGCGGACAGTACATTCATACACATAAAATTAAATAAAATTTAAAAAAAAAAGAAATATCTGGCCAAGGATGGCATTGCCACAATGGGCACAGGCCAGTCCAATGAAGGCAATTATTGAAGTTTCTCAGCTCAGGTGTATCAAGTTGACATTAGACCTACGCAGTGAGGCCTACAATTTGTTCTTTAAGGTCTATAAAGGTCATTTAGGTACTCAAACTACAATGGATTTAAACCATGAAATGCAAAAATGTTCTAACATGAAACAAACCCAAGATAATAAAGAGGTTAAAACCAATACCTTCTAGGACTATCTCAAATGAGGCCGTGTCACTTGTCCCCAGATTTTGAATTATAGTTTTGAGAAGGAAAAGGGGGGGAGCACTATCACATACCAACAGCAGACAAGAAATACCTAGGGCTCATCCAAATTGGTTATATTCAGACTGTCCATGTGGTCACCAAAAGTAAAACCTAATTTCTCTTAAAAATATTAAAAGTAACATGTGCAAAGTATAACAGATATATGAAACAGTTTTAGTGTGTATGGGTAACTCAATATTTATATATGTCTGCTTTACTTGAGGCTGTGAGATATATAGTACCTGCTAGGTGGAACACAATTTCTTGTGTATTCCATAATTACATTATAGAATTCTTTTTTTAAATATTATTTTTTGTCTTTTTATTATTTATTTATTTATTTATTTATTGTGTGTATGAATATTCCGCCTGCATGTAGGTCTGTGCACCCATGTCATGCGATGTCACGGAGGTCAGAAGAGAGTGTTGGATTCCCCCTGGAACTAGAGTTAAAGATGGTTCTCAGTCACCATGTGGGGGCTGGGGATGGAACCCGGGTCCTCTGCAAGAGCAGTCAGTGTTCTTAACTGCTAGGCCATCTCTCCAGCCCCCATTATATAATTCTTAAAAGTGAACAGTGCTTCATGCATACACTCATAAATAAAACTCTAATAAATAAATTTGGCTATGACAGTTTATAAAGGTTGTTGCTATCATACATGGATAGATCTTAATATGCTGTTTAACAATATCATACACATACACACATTTATCCACACATCAAGAGATTTTTATCCTGGTGCTTGTACTGAACAGTCACATGCATTGGTTTACCCTTTTGGATCTAAAACTATGAACTTATTGAAATACTTTTACAAGTGATGGAAAACAGAATTATATATACAATAATTAAAGAACTGACAAAAACCAAAGGTATTTAGGCTGTTTCATTGAAGGGAAGAGATTGTAGGGGAAGCCATGTGCCACTGTCCAAGTGCCAGAGTATGAATGAATCCAGGAATTTTTAAAATGGTCTCTGGTCAGAAGGATGGTGACACAACTGTCAGAAGCCTGGTTAAGTAGGAGAAAAGAAAAAACATCTGTTAGTGAACCCATATGGGTCAAAAATCAGATCTTCAGAGGTTAGGAAACAAGAAAAAAAACCAGAAAGGAAAAATTTTTTAGTTATAATACCTATGGAGAAAATAATTTGGACAGATAAGAAATATAAGCAGTCTAGAAATATAGGAACCTGGGGTCAAATCAGGCCTTTGAAAAAATTTAAGAGGCATGCCAAAAGTAAACAATTAGTGTTTTTTTTTGTTTTTTTTTGTTTTTTTTTTTTTTTGTTTTTTTAAAACAGGGGCTCCCTGTAGCCCCGCTGGCCTGGAACTCACTCTGTAGACCAGGCTGGCCTTGAACTCACAAAGATCCACCTGCCTCTGCCTCCCAAGTGCTAAGATTAAAGGCGTGCACCACCATGTCCAGCGCAATGTGAATCTCTTAATGGGGTCTAGAATTGTCCTACCACTTGTATTCACACATTCTAATTACCATATATGGATGGAAGATATGTATTTATATTCTAAAAAAAAGAATGTAAAGTTCACATCTTTTTACCTGCATGCAGCTTTACTGTTAAAATGTGAATCTCTAAATGTGTTTAGGAATTAACCTATAGTTTATTTTCAGAATTTGTAATTTTGATTTACGTGTGGAGTGTATATATGCATATTTTGGAATAATATAAAATTAAAGGGAACAAAAAAAGAGAGAGAAAAACCTATTCAAAGAACTGACCAAAACAGTAAACTTGTGCATTGAAAATGTTATAAAAGACTGAGAAAAAGATGCAAGACAAGACTTAAGATGTATGACAGAATCCATGAGCTCTGGTTTGGGGCACAGGGACATAAGGGGTGGCATGAATGGGGGAATCAGTCTAAATCTGATTAAGAAATGTTGTATGACATGCACTCAATATAAATTAACTTAAGAAGNCCTAGCACTTGGGAGGCAGAGGCAGGCGGATCTTTGTGAGTTCAAGGCCAGCCTGGTCTACAGAGTGAGTTCCAGGACAGCTGGGGCTACAGGGAGACCCTGTCTCGAAAAGACAAAAAAAAAAAAATTCTTTAAAAAAAAAAAAGTTTCACTACACTACTTTCACATGTTTGAAGTTTTCCACAGCATTTCAAAAAGGGTTTTGATGTTGGTAGTGGTGGTAGTGGTTTGTTTTTGTTTTTAAGTTGAGCATGGTGGTGCATGCCTGCAATCCCATGATTCAGGCTGCAGAGGAAGGAAGATCCTGTGTCAGAGGACATCCTGGGCTATACAAGGAGATCTTGTTTAAACACACACAGACATGCACGCGCGTGCGCGCGCACACACACACACAAATATTTTTATGTGTAACTGTAAGCAAAGTGATGCTCAGTGCAGCATAACACCACTGAGTTTCCCTCTGTCTAGTGGGGACACGGATTCCAGATGATCTTAAACATATATTTTTATCACATCACCAAGCAATTTCTCCATTTGTAAACAAGATCTGATTCTTACTAAGATGACCACAAACATTACCTTAGGACTCAAATGAAATAATCTCATGGTAGTTATATAATCTGGAATACTTTCTACCCAGGATGATGGTGATAGAGTTCTTTTCAATTGTTGTTTGTCTTTTTTTCTAGAAATACTTGTTTCCAAGGCTTTTAATTAGATGTCTGTTGTTATTCCCTCATCATCTCAAAATTATTTTCAACATTAAGAATGTCACCTGTTTGACCAAGTATGGTGGAGCACACCTTTAATCTAAGTACTTGGAAGGCTGAGGTACTAGAATCACTCATTTCAGATGAACCTGGCATACAAAACAAGACCTTATCGTAAAAAAAGAAGAGGGACAAAAGCAATGGAAGTAAAAAAAGAAAGGAAAAGGAACTCTATTGTTAAAAAGTATTCCCTATTTTGATACACATACACACAAACAATAGAAAGTTACATAAACAGTACCTAGAAGGATCACACTACGTAAAATCTAAGAAATACTTGAGGCAGAGAAACAGATGAATGGGAAGCAATTTTTGCTTCTTACGTGTGTGATTTTCTTTTCAAAACAAATATTACTTACTCAACTAAAATATGTCAAGTCACTATTTTCTACTGGTTGCTATGGTTTCAAAAACTGATATTGGTTGATTACATATTTTTACAACACCTCCTGTTAATGTCACTTGACTTGTTTCCCATTTGTTTAAATTTTAGTTATTTTTTTTTTATTTTATGTGTATGAGTGTATTGCCTGCATGTATGTAAGTACACCTATGTCATGTAATGCCCAAGGAAGACAAAAGAGGGCCTCGAATCCTTTGGAACTGTAGTTATAGATGGTTGTTAGACACTATGTAGGTGTTGGGATTCAGACCTGGGTCCTCTGCAAGAGCATTCAGTGTTCTTAACTACTGAGCCATTTCTTCATCCCCTGTTTCCTATAATTTTTTTCTGTTGTGACCAGAGTTTACGACTACCTTGCCAGATGTTGGTTGACTTTTAAAAAAGCTGTAATTAATTTTTATTTTATGTATATGAGTATATTGCTTGCAGGCATGTAAGTGTACCTGTGTTGTGTAATGTCTGCAGAGGCCAGGAAAGGGCATGATATCTCCTAAAACTGAAGTTACAGACAGTTGTTAGCTACCATGTGGGTGCTAGGAACCAAATCTGGGTCCTCTGCAAGAGAAGCTAATGCTCTTAATTACTGAGCCATCCATCTCTCCAGCCCCAGTCTTGCATTCTAATAAATATATTTTTAAAACTTCCCATCTCTTCTCATGAAACTGATAAAACAGACCTTATACATTTGCTACCCATAAAGGAAAAAAAAAAAAAACATCGCAGTTACTACAGGTATGTGTATCTGTGTACCTGCCACCAAACACTTTCATGTAGTTTCTTGGTATATTTCATGTATAGACACACACACTTTTTTTTAAGTATATAGAGGATGCAAAGAACCTCAATAATGAGCTGATCTACACAACATGAAAGAAGGAGGTCAGAAAATAGTAGCTAACATTTGAACAGACATAGTTCTCACAGCTGGACTTTATTCTCATTTCATTCCCCCAGGTCCCTGGGGGCACTCCAAGGAGGGGCCGAGCACTACCAGCAGTCATAGGTAAAAAGAAAAGAAACTATTTTTCTTAATGGAATCCTCTTTCTTCCTAAAAGCTATGCAAAAAAAAGTGTTGCATTAGTTTTCAAGCAACCAGCATATTATATTTTTAATAATTTTAAGTTAATAACAAAATAAACATAGTCTAGGAGCATTTATTATGTGGCAGGTATTTGCCTTTAAATACCTAATCAATGCTCAAAATAACTGAATGGAGAACATAATACATATTCTCATGGACTGGGGAAAGGAATTTAGAAGATTTAAGTAACTTTCCAATATCCCCACCATTATGAGGCCAAATCAAGTTTTTAAACTAGAGAAATGTTGTGTCCAAAACAGACACCTTTAAGCTCATAGTTTTCCACTGAGGACTAATCCCATTCAAGGACAAGGCTGAGTGAACTAAGTACATGCCACCAGCTTCCCCATCCTCCACATAATTTTCCTAGAAAGAGCATAGAGTGAGAATGATTTAGGGAAGGGATACTGACAGGCTGAGCAGAGAAGAAAAGACAGATAAGTAATCATATTTCCTCTTCTTCAGCTCAGAAAAGCCCAACCATGTTGGATCTTCCTTTTCCACTTAAACTTCAAACCATGTGTCTTCTCCAATAAAGGAAGAAAAGAGATGGCTTCTATATAAGTAATCTTTTGCAAATGTTCTGTATTTCTTTGCTACCTGTTTTTTTAAAAGCCTTTTGCCTTCCTGAACTCCCTTCAATACCCAGCTCAAATGTCCAGCCAACTAATGTATGTGTTTTCTTTTCATACAGCTGTCTTGAATTGGCACCCTCCCATATGAAAAAAAAGGAAGCAGCTGAAAATATAGATCAGTGATAGAGTATAAACACACACACACACACACACACACACACACACACACAGAATACTTTTTAAAATTATTTAACCATGGGGTTAAAATTATCTGTGCTTGTGGGGATGAAACTTTGTGTGTGGCTTGAAGCGAGAACTTGTAAGACCTGTCCAGGGAGATCTCCAGTTATCTGATATCTCTGTGGGCATTCAGAGTTATCTGTAGCAGGAAGGTTCGGGATATTACAATGATTCTTGCTTCGCTGTATCTCTGCAAAGTTCCAAGCACCTTCCCTCAAGGCATTGAGCAAAATGTCACACCTCTAGTTACCTGTTACACAAACCACAGCTCTGCAGCCCCCGATTAGAACCAAGTTTGTTCACCCCTCCCTTCCACCTGCTCCCCACTTCCTTGCCCAGAGCACAGTAGATTTAAATATATAGACCTCACTGACAGAAAATAAACAGAGTTCCTATCTTCCCCAGCTCTGAATGTGAGTCCGTTCATTTCCACGGGTGATCTCCTGCGGTTTTCCCTCCCCCCTTCTTGTGGGAGCTAAGCCTAGAGACTGTCAGCCTGCAGGCAGGAGACAAGTCCTGGAGCTGAGCCAAAAAGGGAAAGCCAGCGTGTTAAATGCAGTCACGCATGACACAAAGGCATTGAACAACAACAACTACAACGACATGTGCTAGCTATATAAAATATATTTTATATATCCATCCTTAAATTCACATTTAAACATATGACAAATATAACCAGAGATATACTCTATCTATACTTTATGAGGAAATTTAATGTATTCACAGAAGTAAAGAATTACTTTCCTTTTCCTATACACACTCAGCACTTATAGGATGTCTAATAATATAGCCATGTGTTTCAGCAAAATGTTCTCTCTTCATGGCAGAGATTGGTCAGATCTACTCTATGTTCCTACTGCCCAGCACCTCTCCATGCATTCGTAGCATTGGGACTGGGTTTTCTCACTTTCGTTTCTGCTGCTTTGTGGCATTCCTTTGTCTGTCACCCCTTGAAATCACATTTCTCCAGCACTCATCACAATTGTCTTACAGACAGCAACATGGTAAATTAGGTAAAGCTGTGCAGTTTCAACAAAGACAGTGAGCTAACTTATACTTACTTCATCAAGGGAGATTGAAAGATTTTGTTTGTTTTTTAAATGAAAAAAAATACAATATTCTAGGATTTATATGTGCTATTCAAGAAATATGTGATTTTAATTTCCTCTATTTACAGACTGTAACAATCTGCCTGTGAATTAACACTATCTTCCTTTTTAACATTTATAAAGTTTTCAAATAGTATTCAAAAATACTTTTTGTATTCTAGAGAAGGGACCAGTTATAACTCTCTGACCCTTTAAAAGAAGGGCATATTCACTTGTTTACAATTAGTTTATGTTGAGTTTTGAATGCAAAATGCCCCCCATACACTAATGTGTTTAAACACTTAGTCCACAGCTGGGGGGTGCATTTGGGAACCTTTAGGAGGCAGAGCCGTCCTGGAGGAAGTGCATCACTGGGGGTGGGTCTCGAAGCTCTATAACCTGCTCCTACTTCCTGTTCACACTCTATGCTTTCTGATTGCTGAGGCGATGTGGCCAGGGAGCCTTGCCTTTGCCACCGTGTCTTCCCTGCCAGGCTGGATGGTATGAATCCCTTGGAACTGCAACACAGAAAAAATGTTGTGTATTGCTATTTTGTCACAGTAAAGTAACTAAGACCTCCTACTATTAGCCTGCAGTAGTGTTCACATTGTTATGGCATAAGACAATGTTTCCAAGTAATACTAATTCACCAGCATTGAGAGCATCCAGTGACAGCAGAAACGTTTAACTTCCTTATAAATTTAGTCTCCAGAGTTTCCAGAACATTGGTGCATAGTCCCTCAAGACACAAATAAAAATTCTCTTTGAGTGGTGTTTCTGAGCATTCATTTCTAATTTATCACTGCTTTTGTGCACATAATAAACCAAACAACTCACCAAAGGCTGCTTTACACAGAGGGAAAAAAAAATGCTCAAATAAAGTGAAAAACACAGCTTTGGGTCTATTTGATAACTAGCCACAAATTGGTCAGGCTTATTCTAGGCAAATGAAAGGCCAAAGGGAGGCATTTCACACATCTGACTGCATAACATAAATAGAGTTCCAGATGTAGAGAAAGCGAATCTAGTAAGAAAGCGCTGCACCAAAAACAGTAGACATGAACTTCATCTCTGGCGTGTACATCGTCACCTGCATTTCCTTATCAGAAAAAAATATTGACTTTGCTTCTCTTTGAAGCTACTTCTCTGCTGAAGTACTTTTCCCTTTCTTAGGAAAGTTCTCAAAAAAGAAGATGTCCTCTCTCACCTTTGCTTCTCAAGTCCAGCAGCCTTGTCTCAGTCTTGACCCTGTGCAGCATGCCCTCAGCCCCCATCTTGTTGTCCTAAGCTCGAGGCCCTGAGCATGTTGCCTGTCTTGTCAGTTCATCAGTAAGGACAAGATTCTCCAAATCCATTCTTCCTCACTTACCACCCTTTGGGCTCTTCCATGACGTTCTCAGGGACAGCATTCTCCCGTGTCTTTGTCTTCATTCTGGGGATACCAAGTGCTGCTCTCCAACTCTGATTTCCTTTCCTGGCTCCAGATTCTAGTCTCTAATCCTTTCTGGACATTTCCATGGCTATATTTCAACAGCTTTTTAAACTCAGAATGTCCAAAGTAGAGATGACTCCTCCGCACCCTCCTTCAGCTCTCTCCAGCTCGGAATGCTTCTGTATGCTTATGGTGCATGCTGTGGGGCTGTGCCTCATCCACTGCGTTTACTTTTCCACCCAAATGCAATTTTTACATTTATTTATTTACTTATTTATTTATTTATGTGTGTATGTGTACCTGGGTGTGTGTACCCATGCACAAGTATGTCACAGTACACATATGAAGGTAGGGGATAACTAATACGAGTTGGTTCTCCTCTTCCACCATGAAAATCCTAGAGATCAAACTCAGGTCTTCATACACGGCATCTGATGCTTTTACTGCTGAACCACCTCACTGGCTCTTTGTCTACCTTCTTAGTATCTCTCATCTGCATCTGCTCTTTTCATTTGTCAGAGTTACCTAGCATAACCATTTTACCTTTTATCCAAACTATTCTAGTCAACCCTCCACTCTGCTACTAAAGTTAGAACCTAAAACACAAAGGCTCATCTAGCCTTTGCCTTTGATGATGGGCCAGTACATACAACACAAAGTCCTCAGTGCTATGCCTAGTGTGGAAAGGCCTATTCTTTGCCTGCTTTTTGGTTTTCCAGTACCACACACACACACACACACACACACACTATGCCCAACCCTGTGGTGCTCACTATCTGGTCCAGAGGATGCTTTCACTGTCTCTTGCTCATTAGAATCTCTTTGGTTAGAAGGTCCATCAATCTACTCTCATATAAGAAGCTGGCCTCCCTTCGAAATCAGCCCTAGATGCATCTGCTGTCCCTATCCTCCCCACCCCCACTCATGTGACTTGCCCTCTCAGTGTTAGTAGAAGTCAGGATCCCTTAGGTTGTAAGCAACAAGAGAATCAATCCAGTCTGTCTGAAATGTATGATAACATCACAGTGCTCAAACTATGGGCTGTTTTCAAACTATTTCTATACTCACTGTGTTATCTTGCTGGAGGTTTTTGTTTTGTTTTGTTTATTATTATTTTTATTTCATGTTCATGTGTATGAGTATATTGTGCAGCTGGAATTAGAGTTACAAATGGTCATTAGCCACCATGTGGGTGCTGAGATTGAACCCAATCCTCTGCAAGAGGAGCCAGTGCTCTTAACCACTGAACCATCTCTCCAACCCCCTATCTTGCTGTTTTTAAAAATAATTGTTTTTACTTTTTCAAGCATTTCATACAACATATTTTGATCATATTCCCCATTCCAGATCCACCCCCGCCTCCCTAGCCACCCAACTGCCTGTCCTCTTTTTTCTTTTTGAAGCTCATCAAATCCAGTATATGTTGTCCAAATACTCATCCATGTGGGGCCACTCTGGAGCATGGTCAGCCTAGCATGGTCACACCCTTAGAGAAAACAGAAAACGGATTCTCTTAGCAGCCATCTATTGCCAATATGTCCTCACTTATGGGTGGGACTTGGTGTCACCTTTAGCGTCCACGATGGGATTTTGTCTGTCTTGATCTTGTGTAGGTCTTGTGCGTGCTGTCACAACCTCTGTGAACTCATGTGTGCAACCGTCCTGAGGCTGTTGTAATCCTCCATAGGCTCTTACAATCTTCCTGCACCCTCTTCTAGAATGATTTCTGAGCCTGGGAGGAAGGAGGGGTGTGATATATGTCCCATTCAGGGCTGAGCACTCTTGAGTCTCTTATTCTCTGTATATTGACCAGCTCTGGGCCTCTGTGTTAGTTGCCGTTTGCTGCAAAAAGATGATTCTCTGCTGAGAGTTGAGAGATGCATTAATCTATGGTGTAACAATAAGGCATTAGGAGTCAGTTTAATACTCTGTCCATTTAGCAGAGTAATAGTGTTTTCTCTCCTAAGCTGTAACCTGTCTAGCCACGGGCTCTTGGCCCCATTTTCCTGATGATTTTCTCAAATCTGCCCTCAGGTTCTGTATGGTTGCAATACTCATTCCACAATGTCCATAGATGGACTGTCCTTATCAAAGCAGAAAACTGCCGTCAGCAAGCATCTTACAACTCATGGAATCATCCTTAAACTAGATGTAACAGAGTGCATCTTTGCAATTAAGAGTGGTGTCAGTAACACCAAAGCCACATAATTAAAATGTAGAAGGGACTAATAATCCTCAAAGAAAAATCACAAGGTTCTTGTAGAAAGCAAAGGAAAATGGATGTCAATGGCCATTATATCCTCCATGTTCTGAGGAGAGCTGTGTGCTGGGGCATATATGATATTCTGTCTTAGATTTATTTGAATACATCTGTCTCTGGATTAGTCATTTTTCTGTTGTTGTGATAGAAATACCATGACCAGGGCTGGAGAGTTGGCCTAGTGGTTAAGAGCACCGACTGATCTTGCAGAGGACCTGGGTTCAATCCCCAGCACCCAGATGGCGGCTGAGAACTGTCAGATGGCGGCTGAGAACCATCTGTAACTCCAATTCCAGGAGAATTCCGGTTCCAGAGGAATCCGACACCTTCTTAAGACCTCCGCGGCATTGCACAACACCGGTGCACAGACCTACATGCAGACAGTACATTCATACAAATAATAAATAAATAAATAAATAAATAAATAAATAAATAAATTAATTAATTAATTAAATTAAAAAAAAAAGAAGGAGAACCCTTGGAAGACTTGGAATGAACTTGCCACCCGACCCAGCCATACCACTCCTGGGCATGTACCCTCAAGACTTACGCCACCACAGAGATACATGCACGGCCATGTTTATTGCAGCTCTCTTCACAATAGCAAGGAGCTGGAACCAACCTAAATGCCCCTCAACTGATGAGTGGATAGAGAAAATGTGGTACATCTACACAATGGAATTCTATGCAGCAGTAAAGAAAGACGACATCACGAGCTTTGCAGGAAAATGGCTGGAGCTAGAGGACATCATGCTGAGTGAAGTAACACAGTCCCAGAAAAACAAACGATGCATGGTATCACTCATCTGTGGATGCTAGTGCCAATTACCCAGTTGTAAGTATTTCTTGTGTAGGGCCCCCTGAGCTTTTGTACAAAGCAGTTGGGCATAATGCATTTTGGAAACAACAACAACAACAGAAAATACTGCATCAAAGAACTGACTGAAACAGTGAACTTCTGCTCAAAACAGTCAACTTCCCCATGGAAAATATTGAGAAAGACTAAGAGATGGAAAGCATGTTTGGCAGAATGCATGAGCTCTGGTGGGGTGGGGGAATGAGCGGGAACATGGGTCTAGATTTGTTAAAAATAAATAAATAAATTTATGTGAAAAAAAAAGAAATACCATGACCAAGGGAACTTATAACAGGAAGAGTTTATTTGAGCTTACGGTTCCAGGGGAATTAGAGTCCATCGTGGCAGGGAGGCATGGTGGCAGGAGGTACCGGAGCCGGAGCAGAAAGGAGAAGTTCACATCTTCAAGCAGGCACAAGAAGCAGAGAGTGAATGGAGATCTGACAAGGCTTTAAGAACTCTCTAAGCCCGCCCCCAGTGACGTGCTTCCTCCAGCATGGCCACGCCTTCTAAGACCTTCCAAACCAGTGCTACCCACTTCTTGGAGCCTATGGAGGACATTCTCATTCCAACCACCACAGTCTCCCTCGTTATAATGGGGAGGTAGAATATAGGTTTACGGTTTCATAAGTTGTCTAAACTTCCCTATACATTGAAGAGAAACTTTGAACACTTCCTCTAAACATTTTCCCTTCATCTGGTGGTGTCATCATAACAATAATGAAACAAAAACTACCCTGTGTCAGGCTCAGTAATAATCACTTTGGCTCAGTTGACAACCTTAATCTTTACTGCCAAACTGCACATGTCATAGATGAAGGAACTAAGGCCAAAGAGGATTAAGTAACTTGCCCAATGCCAGGTAGCTTATGTATGGTAGAGCTGGGATCTGAGCCAAGGCCCTGCAGTCGATAGTCTACACATTAAAGATACTCTTGTGCTCGTTCTTTTTTCTCATTCAAACACCTTTCCTGGCAAAACTCTGCAGCTAGGTCTGTGTCTTACTTTTCACTTTCAGAACATCCCTAAATCTTGCCATCCCCCCCCCAATACATAAGTTCTTTCCAGTTTGTTCTTCCATTAAGCTAACCATCTGAATTCTAACCATCTCTTAGGTAGAATTTTAGAGTAATGTATTTGGGAATCAATCAACCTCACGTCTCCATCCAAAGCTGTTTCCCGAGTCCTCATAATATCCTTCCTCACCTGATTCTTCCCATAATCAGAAGAGAACAAAACCATGCGGAATAGATACTAGACTGTATTTCCAGTGTCTCCTGACAAATTTTCTTATGGGAGAGTATAATAGTTGTCTCTTTACTGCTATCCATCATCTAAGATGGAATTAGAATTGTATCCTTAAGAAATTGCACAGCCCAGTTTCCTGTCTTCAGTCAAAAAGCCATTAGTCTCTAATGATGGATTTTAATTATTCACATCTTTTTTTTCTTTTTGGCTTTTTCGAGACAGGGTCTCCCTGTAGCCCCAGCTGTCCTGGAACTCACTCTGTAGACCAGGCTGGCCTTGAACTCACAAAGATCCGCCTGCCTCTGCCTCCCGAGTGCTAGGATTAAAGGCGTGTGCCACCACGCCCGTCCTAATTATTCACATCTTAAAGAAATGTTAGAAAGTTTCTCCACCATACTTGACAGTACAAAACTCCTTTTGACATGTGCATATGACAAGGTGTTCTCAGGGTGTCTGTACATGTTTTGTGCAGCATTCTCTACTCAGCGACCTGCTGTGGCCAGAAGCTGGTCCTCAAGAATAGGCAGCAGGCTGCTGAGCACTTGCTATTCACTACCCAGTAAAATGTCAACTTTCTGGCTTCTTTTTTTTTTTTTGCGTGCATCATCTGTGTATTGTGTATGTGCATGTATAGATTGGTGTGTACAACTGTACATGCATCTATGTGTGAGTGCATGTGGAAGCCTGAGGCTTCACAGCAGGAGACTCCCTCCATAGCTCTTCACCTTATTGAGGGGTGGTTTCTCAATTAAACCCTCAGCTCATGAATAGGACAAGACTAGTAGCCAGCTTGTTCAAGGAATTCCCTATCTCTGCTTCCTGAGTTCTGGAATTGCAGGTAAATTATCACACTGATTTATGTACATGCTGAGGATCCAAACTCTGGTCCTAATCCTTCACAGAAAGCATTTCACTCACTGAGTTATCTCCCCAGCTGCTAACTTACTTAAGAAATTTTTTTTTAGCTACGCATGGTGGTGCATGCTTTTAATCCCAGCACTCAGGAGGCATAGACAGGCTCATCTCTATGAGATCAAGGCCAGCCTGGTTTACATAGCAAGTTCTAGGCCAGCTGGAACTACAGGGAGACACTGTCTCAAAAATGTTTATTATTATTATTATTATTATTACTATTATTATTATTATTGTTGTGTGTGTGTGTGTTAGTGTACATATCCTACAGCATGTATGTGCAGGTCAGAGACAACCTTGTGGGGTCAGTTCTCTCCTTCTACCTTTATCTGGACTTCAGGGATTGAGCTCATGTCTCTAGGTTTGAAGAGCAAATGCTTTTACCTCCTGAGCCATCTTGCCAGCCCCATCTTCCTTCTTAGCAGGAAGGTAATGATGGCATGTCTACACAGACACCAGATTTTTTTGGAATTTTCCAAGTTCTCCTTGTCCACTACAGATTCTGTCCCTGCTTTTTATTTGTTAGATTTATTGTTTAATTTCAAATGTATTTAATTATTTATTTGATATTTATTAGAAGATCTGTTTATTAACATTCAACCTTCAGCCTACCAATCCTAGCTCCGCGTTAGGATTTCCTAGGACTAGAAAGCTTTGGAGAAATGCTCCTTCCTGACACCTTCCTACAATTAAAGTCTCCAGGAAGAAAGCCTGATCAAAGGGTTGTTGGTTTGCTTTCCAAGGTGATCTCATTAAACTCTTGTTCATAAGGATGGAAAGGATCTTTCCAAAGCTTAGGTATGGAAACATGATTCACCCAAGATCGTCATTCATTGGTGCTAGAAGCAAGGAGAGATTTCTAAAGAATGACTTTAAAAAAATGTAAGAATGGGTCTGGAGAGATGGCTCGTCAGTTAAGAGAAATTAATGCTCTTCCAGAGGATCTGGTTCCGTTCCCAGCACCCACATGGGGTGCCTCACAACTACCTGTACCTCTAATTCCAGGAGATCTGATGCCCACCTTCATGGGCACCTGCATGCACATGGTGCACATAGAAACACTCAGGCACACACACACACACACACACACACACACACACACATAAAATAAATAAATAAATCTTTTAAAAATAAAGGACATTTGAAAGGTGAGAAAAAATTTAAATGTAACACAAACAAAATAACTTATTCTACTCATAAGTCTGAAGAATACTGCACTGGTTAGTTTGTGTCAATATGACACAAATTAGAGTCACTTAGGGAGACGGAATCTCAGAGGAGGAAGTTCCTCCGTCAGTCTGGCCTGTGTGGGTTTGGGGGAGCATTTTCTTGATTGTTAGTTGATGTACCAGGTTCCCGGCCACTGCGGGCAGTGCCATCCCTGGGCGTATGGGCCTGGGCTGTGAGCAAGTCAGAGGAGGCCGCCAGTAAGCAGTGCTCCTCCATGGCCACTGCTTCTGTTGGGATGGGAACATGATCCAGGTTTCTGCCCTGAGTTCCTGCCCTGGCTTCTGTCGGTGAGGAAACCAGAAGTGTCAGGTGAAATAAAGCCTCTCCTCCCCACACAAGTTTTGGTCACTGTTTTATCACAGCAACAGAAAACCAAAGTAGAACAAATAGCTTTAAATAGATTTAAATAGCTTTTACCCCCTAAGATTCAATTTAATGCGAGTCACAATTTGCCTATGTTTGCATGATTCAAGATAAATCTAGGAAGAGCACCTGCAATAAGGTCTTAATGCAACTTTGAATATTTCAGATTCCTAGTCAAAATCTGACAGCACAAAATGTTCCCATCCATCTACTGCTAAAAAAGCGAGAGTTTGAAATCGATGGTCTGAAAACACCAATACATGTTGATAGAAAATTATAGCTTTCCACAGCTTCCCTTCAAACAGAAGGTAAGATTTTAATATTTATGGAGGCAACTTTCCCATTTTTTCCCATTTCTCTTCTTATTAAATGTTGTTATGACTGAAAGAACTGCTCGAGAGAATGTGTGGGAGGAAAACACCAAAACTGAGTCAAGAAAGATAATTCATCTAAATCAATTTCTCTGCTTTATAGACATTGCTGAATATGATGTGGTATGGCTCTTAATCTCAAAAGCCAAATGACGGTAAATTCAGGTTTGCTACAGGGGCACCCTGTCTCTCCCCTTCCCTTCTCTTTCTTTCTCTGTCTGTCTGTCTGTCTGTCTGTTTGTCTCTCTCTCTCTCACACACACACATACACAAACACATGACAAAAACATCTTAACATGAAGCCATGAAACTTAATTATCCCTGAAAACCAGGAACAGAAGATGAGACAATAGAAAATATTTGATTATTAATCTATACTGTTATATTTTTTAATATTTTTTCATTGATAATTTGACATTTTGAGTATAATGTATTAAATTTATGATGATAAATTTTGAATTTTTTTTGAGACAGGGTCTCCCCTTAGTCCCAGCTGGTCTGGAGCTCACTATGTAGACCAGGCTGGACTTGAACTCAGAAATTTGCCTGCCTCTGCCTCCTGAGTGCTGGGACTAAAGGTATGTGCCACCACACTGGACCTAAGATGGTTCTTAGCCACCATGTGGGTGCTGGGACTCGAACCCGGGTCTTCTGCAAGAGCAGTCAGTGCTCTTAACCATTGAGTCATTTCTCAAGCCCTGATAAATTTTGAATTTTTATAAAGGCATCGAAGCCCATCTGAATCTCTCTAACTTCGGCATGACATTATGAACCTCTCCTTTGCATAAGAGTGCAGAGAATATGAACTGAGGGCCTTTCCTGTCAACCTGCCAGCCATGAATCACATGTGACCATATGTGACACAGAATATGAACTGAGGGCCTTTCCTGTCAACCTGCCATGAATCACATGTGACCATATGTGACACAGAATATGACCTGAGGGCCTTTCCTGTCAGCCTGCCATGAATCACATGTGACCATATGTGACACAGAAAATGAACTGAGGGCCTTTCCTGTCAACCTGCCATGAATCACATGTGACCATATGTGACACAGAATATGAACTGAGGGCCTTTCCTGTCAGCCTGCCAGCCATGAATCACATGTGACCACATGTGACACAGAATATGAACTGAGGGCCTTTCCTGTCAGCCTGCCAGCCATGAATCACATGTGACCATATGCGACACAGAATATGAACTGAGGTGAGGGCCTTTTCTGCCAGCCTGCCAGTCATGAATCACATGTGACCATATGCAACACAGAGAGCTACAAATGCAACCTAATAAATGGAAAATTACTGAGACATTGTGCTGGATAGCTTTAGTGTCAACTTGACACACCTGGGTTGAGGGTGCCTCAATTGGGGAATTGGCTCCATTGGATTGGCCTGTGGCCACATCTGTGGAGTATCGTCTTGATTGTCAAGCAGTGTGGGAGGGTCCAGCCCACAATGAGTGGTGCCACCCTGGGCAGGTTGTTGTGTACCGTATAAGAAGGCAGGCTGGGCATGAGCCAGAGGAGCAAGCCAGTAAGCAGCACTCCTCCATGGCCTGTGCTTCAGCTCCTGCCTACAGGTTCCTGCCCTGAGTTTCTGCCTTGGGCTCCCTGAGTGATGAACTGTGACCCAGGAGATGTGAGCTAAATAAACCCTTTCCTCCCCAAGTTGGTGTCGGTCAGAGTGTTTTGTCACAGCAATGGAAGACAAACTAGAACAGACATATAACAACATTTTAAAGATTTTTTTTTAATTTTTTTTATTAATTTTATTTGTTTTTATTTATGTGTATGTGCATATGTGCACATGTGTGCAGGTACCCACAAAGGCCAGAAGAGGGCATCAGACCTCCTGAAACTGGAGTTACAGGCAGTTATGAGTTGCCTGATATGTGTGTTGGGAACTGAACTTGGATCCTCTAGAAGAGCAGTGTGTGCTGTTAAATGTTGAGAGTCTCTCAAGTCCCAAGACGTTTTACATGGTTCTTGTCATCTGAGCTCTTGATAAACTCATATATTACATTGACTAGGTCCTGTGTGTCTATTCATTGAGATTTTTCTATATAGATAATCATGTTACTATAAATAAGAACAAGTTATATTGTTTCCTTTCCAATCTATGTCTTTTACTGGCTTATTCATTGCACAAGCTAGTTTTCTAATATAATGTTGAATAAAAGTGATAAAAATGCCTTGTACCAAAGGGTGAAGAGAAGGTATATTGTCTTTCTTCATTAAGTGTGGTATTACAGGTTTTCATAGCTGATTTTTATTAGACTAAGAAAGTTCCCTTCTGGTCCTAATTTATTGGAAGTTATGGATGCTGAATTTTATCAAATACTTTTTCTGAATATGTTAAAATAATCATATATTGTTATCAATTTTTAGTTTGCTAATATATCAAATTACATTGATTAATATTTTAATGCTGGCCCAATCTTGTATTCTTATAATAAGTCCCATTTAGGTTGGATGTGTTCTTTTTTTTTTTTTTTTTTTTTTTTTTGTCCTTTTTTTTTGAGATAGGGTCTCACTGTAGCTCCAGCTGTCCTGGAACTCACTCTGTAGACCAGGCTGGCCTTGAACTCACAGAGATCCACCTGCCTCTGCCTCCCAAATGCTGGGTTTAAAGGTGTACAGCACCACGCCTGGCCTGGATGTGTTCTTTTATCTACAAAAGGATATACTTAATTTGCTAATTTTTATTAAGAATTTTTTAAGCTTTTGATTACCTCCCAGAACTTGGAGGTAAGACCTTATTGCTGAAAACAGCACATACGTGGTCATGGGACTTGGAGAAATTAAGCTGGAACTGACCTGGAAACTTCCTCTTTGAGAACCAGCCCTTGTTGTATTGGAAGGTCTGATGCAAGCTGGCGAGGGAGAAAAGCAGTCAACAGTCCGACTTAGCTGGAAAGCCCACAAATCCCAACAATGACCAGCCTAGCAAAATATCCCTAATGATGCAATAGTGGCACTTTTATTTTGAGGTAACCAACACCTGTCTAATTGGACTTAAGGCCTGTTCAATAGAAAAGAATTCATACTGTAAACTTAGCCAAATACTCGTGGCTGGAGAGAACCCATTACTGGCATTTTCCTAACCCAATATAATTTCTTACTGTATTCTAAACACTCATCTTTCTATTCACAGGTAAGTATACCTCTTACCACTCACCACAACAGCTTCTTTTTGCAATAGATGGAGACTATTACGAGGCTCCACAACTGGTCATAAGGCAGAGATTAGCTGACCATGGGGTGCCCAGCCCCAACAGATACATCCAAAATGCAACCCCTACACCTAAGACACAGAGAACATCAGGTAAGGCAGAAAGACTGTAGGAGGACAGAGTCCCAGCTCCTCCACAGCGCCTTCTAGCCATGGCAGGGAAGCTGCACCTTGAAATCTCAACAGTACCATTCCCTAAACGAGACTCACATGACAAGGCCAGCTGACCTGCCAACGTGGATGAGGAAATTTCACAAGGACCCACCCTGAGATGAAGAGCTCCAAGCAACCAACGGCTGCTGAGGGAAGGAAAATTCATTTTCTCCAGGGATGAAATCCCTGGTAGGTTATCAAATCCCAACTGGTCAGCTCTAAATATATGTACATACAATCTTCATTAAATGTAGTCAGTTGATTATAAATAGATGTGTATATGTAACAATAATAATCAAACAAGAAGTCATGAAATTGAGGTAGGAGGTGCAGGAAGAGTTGAGGAAGAACAGGGAGGGAAATGATGTATACAGAGTACACATGAATGAAACTCTCAAAAAATAAAAAAAATATATTAGTGAACATGAAAAAGAATATTTATTTTTTGAGACAGGGTCTTCCTATAGTCCCAGCTGGCCTGGAACTCACTCTGTAGACCAGGCTGACCTTGAACTCACAGAGATCCACCTGCCTCTGCCTCCCGAGAGCTAGGATTAAAGGTGTGCACCACCATGCCTGGGTTCTTAGCTGCCATGTGGGTGCTGGGAATGAAACCCGAGTCCTCTGCAAGAGCAGTCGGTGCTCTTAACCACTGAGCCATCTCTCCAGCCCCAAGAATATGTTTTTTAAAAATCTGTGTGCATGTGTATATGTGTACATGTGTGTGAGCACAGGTACTCACATGTTATAGAACTTATATGGGCAGAGAGAAACCTCCTCAGGCATCAGTCCTCACTGTCCACTTTGTTTGAGACGGGATTTCTTATTGTTTACCACTGTATATCAGGCTGTAGCCTGCAAATTTCTGCAAACTTCAGTCTCCCCTCTCACTGTAGGCACAGTGAGATTATAGATGTGTGCTACTGCATCCAGCTTTGCATGAGTTTGGGGATCCAAACTCAGATCCTCTTATTTGCACAATAAATGTATTACCCACTAAGCCACACCACCAACGTTTATTATTAAGGATTTCTAATTTTTATTTTATATGTTTTGCATGCATATATGTAAGCACACTCGTGGTGTGGTACAAGGCTCATGGAAGTCAGAAGTTGGATGCCCTGGACCTGGAACTAGGGACGGTTGTTAGCCTCCATGTGAGCCCAGGTCCTCTGCAAGAACAGCCAGTGCTCTTAACCCCTGAGCCACCTCTAGGACTTTTATATCCATTTGAATGTGGAATACTGGTCTATAGTCTTCTTTGGTTTTGTTGTCTTGGTAACGTTGGCCTCCCATGATCAGCGGAGATACAGTCTACCTCTCTCCAGTCTTCTGAACTGTATGTATTTATAGGTGCAATAATATTATTATATTTGTTTCAAAATAACTTGGGATTGAAGAAAGAATATATGTGAATATATGCAACACAAAATAGGCCTAAGTTGATAATTACTCAGGATTAGTAATTAGGTATGGAAGAGGCTATTATCATTTTTTCTGTTTTTTAGTGTTTGAAATTTTCAATATTGAGCTTTTTTGTTTTTAAAAATGAAGGAGCATTCTTTCCATAGCATCTCTCATGCTTTCCAACTAGTTTTCTAGGAGAAGAGGTCCCAAAATTTCATCAAAGAATGAAGCAGACACATACTAAGATCAAAAGTCCTTTTTAAAACTGAACGGGTCACTACCACCCAAATGTGTATTAAAGGGGGAATTAGGGTCCCTAATCCCAGCATCCTGGATGCAGAGACAGGACAATTGCAAGTTCAAGGCAACCTTAGGCTACACAATAATTTCAAGGTTCAGGTTGAAATACCTGAATAATTTCAATTTCAAGGTTGAAATACCCTGCCTCCAAAGAACCAAGGGCTGGAGACACACCTCCGTGGCAGCATGCTTATTGATAGTGGGCAATGTCTTCTGTTCAGCCTCCAACGCCAGAGAAGTAGGAGACAGAGAGATTAAGATAAACTGCCAATAGCTTCAATTCAAAAGCAGAATTTAAGATCATCTTAATTTCTTGGCTTTTTCTCCAAGTTTTAGCTTTGAACTTATCTCTCATGTAAGGCAATGGTCGTCAGATATTAATGTGCGTAAGAATCACCTGAAGAGTTTCTGCAACCATAGGTTGTTTAGTTGAGTAAAAACTAGTCTCTTTGATTCTACCATGGAGCCATATTGTTCGACATCTGTTAAAAGCCTTAGAATGTACAACACCAAGAGAGAATCTGAGTGAATACAACAGACTCTCAGCGGCAGCCATGTTTTAACCTACAGCAACAGATGCGTTGGTGTGATGCAGGATAATGGTGGTGGTGAGGTTGTGACTGTGTGTGTAAGGATATAATTCATCTGAAAAGTCTGAAAACGCAGACCGTCAGGCTCCATCTTCTGCAGGATTCTGCTAGAGCTTAGACTCTGTATTCTCTGTACCGTTGATGGGGGCTCAGGAAATGGTTGTGATGTTGGTCCTGCAGACTCAAGAGAAGTTCTCATATGTTGCTTCAGGTTTTAGAAACTTTAAATTTTCTCAAAATTAAAACTTTAGATTCAATACAAATAGAATATTATTTACCCCATAAGCTACACTAACTCTAAATTCTATATGACTTACTACAGCAAACTTTATTCTGGTGCTTACTATGTGCCAGGGCCTCTGCGAGCCTCTGAAAGTACAAGGAATGCACTCATGAATTGTATAGTAGACTTTGTAATTTGATGTCCTATTTTTAACCCTGTTTAAGAGTTAAAAAATCTTAAAAGACTGTGCTCAAGTCTCATCTAAGTTGTTTCACTTGCAACAGAATTCTTTTTTAAATCCTCTAAAAAAAAAAAAATGAGCAATTGAGTTTGCCTTGTAGTAATCAAACACTACAGTGTGTTTTCTACATTCTGGTTTATATCATGCTCCAAGTTATCTTGTTTCCACCAAAAGGGACCTGTGAAACATTCTGCTCATCCACATACTGTTTTAACAGTTGAAGAAAGACACCCCCTACCTCCAAAATGAGGTGACTTTCGAAAAGTTGTTGAATTGGTAAGAGATCAGAAAAAAAGCATATCTAAATTGTAAGACTCTTAACACATGCCTCTTCTCATGCCCTTAGGCCTCGTTGTGACGTAAATTCCAATATTGGGGAAAATTATGGCTATCCTATTAAGGGATTTTACAAAAATCCAATGGACTCTCATGAGTGAGTTAAACTATTGATCTTTGTAAATTGAAGGAAAATTGGTAGGGAAAAAAGCTGAAGGATGGGGAATGGTAGCCAGAATGGTGAAGTATGACTTCCCACATGTATGCACTGCAACTTTCTTGGAACACTCTCTTCAACATGCCTGTGGGGTGCGTACAATTGTTAGGCTCATTTTAAACATGAGAAAACTAAGGCACCAGAAGTTTAGTAACCTGTTCACCAAGACATGGATTTTGCATTCAGTTCCATTATTAAATGGACTTGGTATAATTAATCCCCCAGATGCAGCCAAGTTCTGCTAAGAGAAAGATTTAAGTAATGTTTTATGAGTATATAATATTGCAGGGTTCTTCAAAGACCCGAATCGTTTCTGGACATCTTAGCAAATCTCACTGGGATTGTTGAAAACCAGGAAATTTGTCTAGGCCTGTTGTTTAAATTTTTATTTAACGTTCTGTTCTTCTCACCAACTCAAATATTAAATAAAATTATTCTTCCCACAAGGGGACTCATGACTAGTTACAAATCTTTATTGGCATGGAAAATGCACAAGGTACGCACACCCTCATTCAGTGTCTCGGATAAACAAACATTACCCTGTATCCCAGAGAATTATTTTTAACTGTCTTTATCCAAACTGGTTTCACTTGGCACACTGCAAGTCCTACAGGTGGCACCTATTCTCTGTGAAGTGTTTCCTTTTCCCAGAACTGAGACACTGGCATCACGTACCTCTTTGCCCTCCCCAACATCTGTTTCTACTTAGATGCCAGCTAAGGTCACCTGACCCATGAAAGGAAACAAAACAAAAATTCATGGTCATTGCCTACCAAAATGTCATGTCCTGGTCCACCTGGAGCCTGGAAGCAGGGCTTGGAGAATTTACGGGGGGATGACAAGCTTTGGTCTACCATAGGAAAGACTATGAAAAGAAATTTCCTTTATTTGTCTTTTGGTGTTAATGACAAAATAAAGTAAGACTCTAGAGCTTGGAGAAATTAATTCATAAAATGACTAATCACTTCGAGCCCTGAGCAGTACACTCAGCTACAGAGAGGCTGCAAGGCCTACAGGCAGGTATAAAACCTGCCCTGAAGAGGTTCTGAGGATTAGGAAATCAGAGCAGGTATTTAGAAAGTAAATACGTAAAGCCACATACCAGACTTACAGGACAAGCAATGAATGCTACAGACTTATTTACTAGGAGCAAGAACCAAGAACTGGGGACAGGAACCCCTCAACATGATGAGATTTAAACAGGAAAAACTGAGTTTGTGACTAATGAACTTTCCTTTAAACAGTCCACTAGGATCAAGATTGTCAACTTAGAACTCTCCCCAAAGTTGAAAAAAAAAAAATCCCTCATCTATATTTCCTAAATGTATTTCTTTTATGCCTCTTTCTCTTCTCAAAACAGCTGTCAGAGTCGGGCGTGGTGGCGCACGCCTTTAATCCTAGCACTTGGGAGGCAGAGACACGCAGATCTTTGTGAGTTCAAGGCCAGCCTGGTCTACAGAGTGAGTTCCAGGACAGCTGGGACTACAGGGAGACCCTGTCTTGAAAAGACCAAAAAAAAAAAAAAACAGCTGTCAATTATCAGTTGCAGTTAAGGATAGAAACTAAAGAGAATATGTCCCCTTTTGTTTTGGTCTTCAAGTTCCCTTTCTGATTTTTTAGAATGCTTACTAGAGTTGAATAATAAGCACAAAAATGTAATGATTTGGAAAATATTCATGCATAACTCTACATAGATTCTGTAACAAGGATATTCATTGAAAACTAGATAACTAAGTTGGTCGTGGTGGTGCACACCTTTAATCCTAGCACTCGGGAGGCAGAGGGAGAGGCAGAGGCAGGCAGATCTTTGTGAGTTCAAGGCCAGTCTGGTGTACAGAGTGAGTTCCAGGACAGCTAGGGCTACAAGGGGACCCTGTCTCCAAAAAGACAAAAAAAAAAAAAGAAAATTAGATAACTAAAATTTAAAAATTCAAAAACATTCTTAATATCTATCAATAGAGAGGAGTTAAATACAGGAAAAAGCAAGTTACTAAGCAATGTCGTGAATGATCTCACTTAGTTACAGCAGAAAGTACGTGTGAGCTGGTCATGTAGACTTTTAATCCCCGCACTCAGGAGGCAAAGGCAGGAGGCAGATCTCTATGAGACTGAGCCTGGTCTACATAGAGAGTTCCAGGCCAACAGGGGCTATAGGGAGACTCTGTTTCAACCCTTCCCCCAAAAGGATATCTGTACTCCATATATGTACCTCATACTCAAATTATTTCCAAGAAGCAATACAAGAGATTGTTAACAATGATATCTGTGAGATCAGTGGTTGACTTTTATTTTTATTGTATTGTTTTCTGTGTTGGTGGAAATTTTTAAACACATATGACATTGATAGCTTTAAAAAATAGTATAAGCAGGAACTCAAACTGAGGTTGACTTTTAACAAAAGGTCCATAAAATGAAGGGAAAATGACATACACAGATAATTTTTATTTAATTTTACTCAGTCATTGTCTCACAGGAGATTATATTTTCCTGAGGCAACAGATAAATTAATCTTTTGACTTTTGATCCCAACAAATAGTTCATAGCCTGAGAATCTTAAATGTCCAGAGTGAAGTGGACACAGGACTCATGGAGAAGGTAGAGGTTTGAGCAGCTAGAAGACGGCCGCCACAAAGCCAGGTGCCCTGGAAGCCATCAAGACAGCTGACAGCCTTGAGCAAGATGAAGGAGCCATAGACACAGATGAGGCCTTTCTTTTCCTTTGCCTGGAGGGCTTTGAGCAGGGCAGCTGTGGCCATAAACTGTATTTGGGATGTAGAGACAAATAGGCCTTTCTGCTGATACATCAGTTCAGAGAAAGTTGGTTGACACAGCCCTTTGCCTTCCGCTTGGCTGAATCAAATCAGGAAAAGAGGTTTGGACCCAATATTTTCTCTGCCCTCTTCAGGGACCACGTGTTTCCTGACCCTTGGCCTTTTTTACTGTCCGGGGGCAGTCACCTGCACATGAGCTTAGCTGACAGTGACATCCCACTCATCTCCATGGCCTGGACTGTTGCCGAGGCTCATCGAGCCATCTGGGTCTCCTGTGGATCAGCCTCTTCGTGCCACTATCTGACAATGCCGTCGTCTGACCAAGTTGATTTTTTATTTAGCAGGCCTGGAGACCTGTGAACTAGAAGTGACAGAGGGAGAGAACTAGCTGACTTACACTGTCGACATAACCCTGCCACAATTTTCCCTCCAGATTCTTGTTAGAGCAGGTTTAATGGCCATATCTTTAAGACTGACAGATAAAACGTTCACTCAATACTGGCTGTTCGGCACCTGTTTTCCTTCTACACAATGCCCTGGCAGTGGAGAGGTCATCTCCAGAGACCATAATGGGCCAGCCCTGAGTGTCTATGTGTCTGATTCATCCTACAAGAAACAAATACGTGTCATAAATGACATAACCCTAAATTGTGATCTAGTAGGAGGGCTGACCTAAGAGTCCTAAAAATCTAATTTGAATGTCGGTTCTGCCATTCCTATGCTCTGGGGCCTGTTTCTCTGTTAGTAAAGTACTGGAGAGGATCCCCGAGGTCTTTCCATGCAGGGCTTCAGTTCTGTGCTCTTTGGCAAGCTAGGGGCCTGGATGCTACTCCTGAAGATCCACAGTGTGTTACTTCCCTCGTGTCCTGGAAGAAGGCACCCCTTTACCCAGACTAAGAACCCAAACCAGTTAGATCACCAGTCTTTTGTGCTATTCTGTGAAAAACAGTATGTTTTTAGAAATGGTATTAGCCCGGTTTGGTGGCACATGCCTTCATTCTAGCACACAAGAGGCAAAGGCAAGTGGATCTCTATGAATCAAAGACAGCTTAGTGTACATAGTGAATTCTAGGCCAGCCAGGGCTACATAAGAAGACCTTGGTTTTTTTTTTTTTTTTAAAAAAAGAAATTGTATCACAATTCAATGATGAAAATGAGAAAGTGATTTTCTTCATGGCAGCCTAAGAACTTCAGTGTGGAAAAAGGTCTAAAGCCAGATAGATGGTGGAATGATTAATGGATAGATCATTGATTTGTTAATTGATAGATAATAGATATAGATAGATAGATAGATAGATAGATAGATAGATAGATGATAGATAATTGGTTCATTTATAGATGGTAGGTAGATAGATTATTATGTGGTTGATAGATAATAGGTAGACAATAGGTAGGTAGATAGATGGATGATAGATGGATAATAGACGGATGATAGATATAAGATAGATAGACAGATAGATAGATGGTTCATTTATAGATGTAAGTAGGTAGATAGATGATTATGTGGTTGATAGATAATAGGTAGACAACAGATAGGTAGATAGATGAATGATAGATAGATAGATAGATAGATAGATAGATAGATGATAGATAGAAACCCATATGGCAGGTAGGATTGCGTTGATGGTCTCTACAGTCAGGCCACATTGGTTTAGATTAGAGCACTACAATTTTTTTACTACATCTTCTCAAATGAATTACTTTACCTGTTTGTGACTCCATTCACTTAATACCAAAATTCTAGTAATAATATTTATAAGATGGTGTTCATAATTAAAACAGATAATTCATATGGAGCTTTCAACATAGTGTAGGTTATATAGTTAAGTTCTTCATAAATGTTAACGGCAATTATGTTATTATTTAGTGAATAGTATTTATGTTATTACTTCGCCCTCTCTACAGTCACTAATCGCCCCCAGCCCCCCACACACACCCAGAAGTATCCACTGCTAGTGGTCTGGTATCACACATATACATAAATATAAACGTGTGTATCCACACTTCACACATGCTTTTTGTGGTTGGTTACTACTACCCAAAGTGAGTGGACTATATGAAAATATTGTTGTCAGATGTTTCTTTACAGAGCTTTGCATATCAAGCATAGATATTATCCACAAAACATATTAATTCCTGTTGCTATTGACAGACATTAAAGTGATTCAAATTTTTCAATGGCTATCCTTTGATAAGCCTTTTTCTTTCTTTCTTTTTTTTTTGTCTTTCTGAGACAGGGTCTCCCTGTAGTCCCAGCTGTCCTGGAACTCACTCTGTAGACCTGGCCTTGAACTCACAAAGATCTGCCTGCCACTGGGCGTGGTGTCGCATGCCTTTAATCCTAGCACTTGGGAGGCAGAGGCAGGCGGATCTTTGTAAGTTCAAGGCCAGCCTGGTCTACAGAGTGAGTTCCAGGACAGCTGGGACTATAGGGAGACCCTGTCTCAGAAAGACAAAAAAAAAAAAATCTGCCTGCCTCTGCCTCCCAAGTGCTAGGATTAAAGGCGTGTGCCATACACCTGGCTATAGGCCTTTTTCTTCATGAGTGACTGTCTCTGTAAGATAGATTTCTATCTTGGGGCTGGAGAGATTGCTCAGTAGTTAAGAGCATGGACTGCTCTTGCAGAGGACCCAGGTTCTATTCCCAACACCCACATGGTGGCTAAGAACTGTCTTAGGACAGGGGTGGTAGCACACACCTTTGATCCCAGCACTCAGGAGGCAGAGGCAAGCAAATCTCTGTAAATTCAAGGCCAGTCTGGTCTATATAGTGAGCTCCAGGCCAGATGGGACTAAAGAGAGACCCTGTCTCAAAAACACACACACACACACACAAAAAAAAAGAGATAGATTTCTTCTTTTTTTTTTTAACATTTTAATTTTATTTATTTTTGTATGTGTATAAATGTACTGTCTGCATGTAGGTTTGTGCACCCGTGTGGTGCAATGCCGCGGAGGTCAGAAGAGGGTCTCAGATTCCCCTGGAACTGGAGTTCTCCTGGAATTGGAGTTACAGACGGTTTTCAGCCACCATGTGGGTGCTGGGGATCGAACCCGGGTCCTCTGCAAGAGCAGTGGCGCTCTTAACCGCTAGGCTATCTCTCCAGCCCCCAGATTTCTCTTTCATCTGCACTAATATATGTTATTGACACCGTCATGTTGCCCTATAAGAACATTGCCCATTTATAGTCCCCTTAACAATTTTTTGAGTTTGTCTGTTCCTATGCACTTTTTGTTGTTGTTTTTGTGGTTTTTTTTTGAGACAGGGTCTCCCTGTAGCCCCAGCTGTCCTGGAACTCGCTCTGTAGACCAGGCTGGACTTGAACTCGAAGATCCGCCTGCCACTGCCTCCCGTGTGCTAGGATTAAAGGCGTGTGCCACCACGCCTGGCTAATCATATGCACTTTTATTCAGATTAAATAGTCTTAATATTTTAATCTGCCCATCTTATAAGAAGGCATTTTTTTTAATTTAGAATTTCCTGATCATTCTTGAGACTGATCAGGCTTTTTGCAAAGCTATACTGTGTTGAACTCCCCCCCCCCAACATAGTATTTATCTGAATCTATAGGCGAACATGAGCAAAGGTCACGTGCTATCCAGCTGATAAGGCCGTCGCCATCGCCATCCTGGGTTCTCACCTCCCGATGCTAGTGTCAGGGAAGGGAGAAAAGACAGGAGCTTTCCTCTGCTGTGGTGGCTCCTTATTTTCTTCTTTCTTCCATCCTTTCAGTCATTTGACATAGAAATCCAAAATTTGAAAATGAGACTTTTTTAATAGTCTGTAATCAATTTGACAACTACAGATGGGAAAAAAAAAATCAAATAAAGTCTAAATGCTTTAATCCTAGGAAACTTCCTTGAAGAGCTCAATATCAAAATTCTCTGTTAATGGAAACACGAATAAGGGTGGAGACCCAACATGCTGTGGTCTTCAGGGGACGCAATCTGCTTAAGCACCTATGAGAATTAAGAGTGTCCCAGGGCATGAGAGTTTCAGTCCTAGCGTCTGACAAAAGAAACCACAATACTAACATAAAATGTCATAGGTATGAAACCAAAACTCACTCTTTGGTGTCAGTATGAATCTCCCGGCTATCCTGTTGAAATGCAGATTCCAATTTAGTACGTTAGGACGGAGGAGCTTGAGCTTCCGCATACCTAAAAACTTCCTGGGTGATGTGTATCAATGCATGGCTTCATGGGCCATACGTGTGCAGCAAGGGTGTGAATCTTGGTGTTGTCCATCACCACATTCAATTAAAAACCAGGATCAAAGAGTGAATATTTGGCAATTAGCTCAGTAAACTATATAATCTCCACATCGTTGAGCAAGAGGAAAGCATTTAAAATAATGAAATAGGGACAGGAGAGATGGCTCAGTGGTTAAGCACACTGACTGCTCTTGCAGAGGACCCAGGTTCGATTCCCAGCACCCACATGGTGGCTAACAACTGATCATTATTCCAGTTCCAGGGGCATCTGATGCCTTCTTCTGACCTCTATAGGCATTGCACAACACAAGTACACTTACACACATGCAGGCAATGCACTCATACACACACAAAAGTAAATACATAAAATGAAATAAATGATGAAATAGAGATATAGATTAATTTCAAGTGAATGTAGAATTGCATTATTATAAGGAAATATGAATATTAAATAGGTTGTTAGTCACCTGTGAAGGGGACAAGGAAATGAAAAAGACAAAAAGGAAATGAACATTTAGTTAGAGGGATGGCTCGGTGGGTAAATGTGCTTCTGGCCAAGCCAGATAACCTGAGTTTGATCCTGGAACCCACAACATGCAAGAAGCAGAGAACTAACTCTGGCAGTTTGTTCTGTGGTCTCCAAAAGTGTGTGACACACACAAACACACACGCGTGTGCACACACACATATAAATAAATAAATAAATAAATGTAATTTAAAAGAAATAAACACCAAGAAGAAAACAAATATAAGCATTTATTAACTAAACTAACATATTTATAATCATATTAATGGGCACTCATGTTGAATGTATTTTAGAGCAATAAGCTAAAAAATAAAGGTATGCAACAATATTACATGGAAAAATCAAAATCTAGATTTGATTAACTTTCTTATTTATGAACTTTAGTTGTCTTACATTAAGCATCTCTAGAAATTTCTATGTCCTGTAATTTCTGTCCTGTCTGGTTCTAAAATTCTATGATCTCAGTCACTTTGGAAAACAGTCCTTCCTCCAGAAAAATCTGTAAAGTCAGCACATGATGCAAATTTCTAATCTTAGGTAAGTACATAACAGCAATGAAGACATGGATGCATACAAACTCAACATGCACATGAAAGTAACAGCAAAATTTACCTCAGCCAAAGAGCAGACATATGCCATATCCGTCAGCCAATGAACAGATGAATAAAATATGGTCTATTCATACAAGAGAATATTATTTGGCAATTAAGAAAGAATGAAGAACTGATTTGTGCTGCAGAACCACTGACAGCATTATGCTATGTGAGAGAAGCCAGTCACAAGGAACCAAATATTATATGATTCATTCATTTGAAGTGTTCAGAATAGATAAGAAGGAAGATTGATGCTTGCCTAGAGCTGGAGGGGGGAATGGAAATGTGGAGAGGTTAAATGAGTAGGTGAAGAGTGTGGGCTTCTTCCTGTGGAGATGAGCATGTTCTAAATCTGACCATGGTTATGGTCCCACAGATCTATCAATATACCAGGAGTCACTGAATTTTATGCTCTGAGTGGGAACTCTCTGGTATGTGTATTATTTTCCCAGAAAGCTGTCAAAATATCCTATGGATAAAAAGAACATTTCTAACATGAAACAGCAACTAATTCCTTTGGTTTCTTTAAAAAATTATTACATTTATTTTACTTGTGTGTGGAACAGAGTACATCTTCAAAGACACATAGAAAGCCATCAGCCAGCTCTCATGGAAGGTATCTACATCTGTTCTTTTCCCATTTTTAATTATTTGTGGGGGTTTTTTTTGTGTGTGTGTGTGTTTTTCAGATAGGATCTCCCTATAGCCCCAGCTGGCCTGGAACTCACTATGTTAGACCAGGCTGGACTTGAACTCACAAAGATCCTCCTGCCTCTGCCTCCCCAGTGCTGGGATTATAAGCGCATGCCACCATGCCCAGTTTGTGTGTTTTATAATAACTACACCTTGTCTGGGCCCATCACCTGCCACTTTCTCCTATCCCTAACCTTTCCTTTTATCAGTGTCCATTCAGCTTCCTTTATTTTTTCCTTTAGTTTCTGTTGTCATTGCATTTTTGAGGCCTGTCTTATGTTCATAGTGTGGCTGTATTTTATATGCTTTTTATACTTATAGAATATAAATATATTTGTCAATGAGCTCTTAATATTATGTCTTAGAAAATAAAAAAGACCATCATAGAATATGCTCTTTTTAGTAGTCATATGATAGTCTATATGTGGGCATTATATAGCTTGTTCAAATATTTCCTAATGGATACTTGGTGTGCTGGATAGTTTTAGTGTCAACTTGACACACCTGGGTTGAGGGAGCATCAATTGGGGAATTGGCTCCATTGGATTGGCCTGTGGCCACATCTGTGGAGCATTGTCTTGATGATTGAGCAGTGTGGGAGGGCCCAGCCCACAATGAGTAGTGCCACCTTGGGCAGGTTGTTGTGTACCATATAAGAAGGTGGGCTGGGCATGAGCCAGGGGAGCAAGCCAGTGAACAGCATTCCTCCATGGCCTGTGCTTCAGCTCCTGCCTCCAGGTTCCTGCCTTGGGCTCCCTTAGTGATGAACTGTGACCCAGGAGATGTAAGCTGAATAAACCTTTTCCTCCCCAAGTTGGTGTTGGTCAGAGTGTTTTGTCGCAACAATGGAAGACAAACTAGGACACTTGGGTTGTCTAAGAGCTCTTTGACATACAATTCTGCAATGAACATATTTGGCTTTTTGTTTTTTTTTTTGGTCTTTTTCGAGACAGGGTCTCCCTATAGCCCCAGCTGTCCTGGAACTTGCTGTGTAGACCAGGCTGGCCTCAAACTCACAGAGATCCACCTGCCTCTGCCTCTGAGTGCTGGGATTAAAAGTGTGTGCCACCATACCCCACAATGAACATATTTGTAATAAAACCCACGTATCTGGTATGGGTGTTTTCTTTGGTTAAAGTCTTAGATTTAAATTCTTAAATTAAAAAAAAATTGATGTGTGGCCTTAAATCCAAAAGGAAAGTATAACCAGAAATAATCAGTAAGGCCTGAGAAATTGTACTTCATGTATAAAACTTGAGATCCTAGTAAAAAGATAAAGAAAAAAATAAAAAAGCACTGTTGTTTTGCCTGTCTTCTTATTGGCAAGTGTGGCTGCCACTGCTTTTGCCATCCTTCGAGGACATGAGACACAGCTTTTCAACATTCCAGTATGGACTGAAGAGAGACACATGTCTCTCCAAGAATCCACCAAACCTTCAGCGCCAGATGGGGACTGCTGAGACACCCAGCTTGGGGACTGAGCAACTATTGGGGTTTCAGCCTCTTCAGAGCACAGACTGCCATTGTTGGACTACCCAGGCTGTATCACAGAGGCCAGTATAGGAAGATCAAGACAGGATGCGGTGCTTACTAGACCTCAGTTGGTGATCATGGGAAGGGAAAACCTCAGTGTGCAGCACAAGGGCAGAACTGATGATTGTTTGTGCTTGCTAAGGAGGAGCCTTCAAATAATTTCTTAAGAAAAACATGACATCTTTCAGCCTAATAATGAAAAAAAAAATCATAAGCTGAAGATGCTAAAACCTATGACATCATAATCTTGATATATGTGTGGCATGCATATATGCATATTCTGGAGTGATGCAGATTGGAAGGAACAACAGCAGCAACAACAACAAAAAGACTGGGTCAAAGACTGACTGAAACGGTGAACTTCTGCCTGAAACAGTAAACTTCTGCATCGAAAATTTTAAAAGAGACTGAGAAAAAGATGAAAAACATGTATGGCAGAATGCATGAGCTCTGGTGGGGTGGGGGGCAAGGAGGGGGGAACGGGTCTAGATTTGACTGGGAAATGTGTGAAATGCACAAAGCTTCAATAAAAAACATTGGCTTTGAAAAAAATATTGATGTCAATCCAAATTTTAATATGTAAATTTCTTTTTTAATTAAAAATTATTTAATTTTTTGGGGGGTCTTTTCAAGACAGGGTCTCCCTGTAGCCCCAGCTGTCCTGGAACTCACTCTGTAGACCAGGCTGGGCCTTGAACTCACAGAGATCCGCCTGCTTCTGCCTCCCAAGTGCTAGGATTAAAGGTGTGCACCACCTCGCCCGGCTTAAGAATTATTTAATTTTTTACTTTTGAGAATTTCATAGGTGATTATTGCATTTGCATCATCTGCATCCCTCCTGGTCCCTACCAACTCCTCCCAGGACTCCCATTCTCTCTCAATTTCTTGTCCTCTTCTTTGATTATTTTTTTGTTGGTGTTTGTGGGTTTTTTATTGTTATTTTGATTGTGTTTTGCTTTCTATTTTTATCTTACTTATTATTTTTATTTTAATTTTTAAATTTATTATTGTTATTAAACTATTTCCATACATCATACATCATTTCTCAATAGAATTTAGAGTCACTTCCCTTTCCAAAGCAGAGGCTTATTGTTTTGGGGAGATGTTCTTTTTTTCCCGTTCTTTTGTTGTTGTTCTCTCTAACTTGTATTGCATATATATATATATATATGTATGTATATATATATATATATATATATATATGCATAAATATATACATACATACACATATCACCTGAGTTGGAGGATTCTTTCTCTCTCTTTCTTTCTTTCTTTCTTTCTTTCTTTCTTTCTTTCTTTCTTTCTTTCTTTCTTTTGCTAAAAGATGTCATGTTTTCCTTAAGGAAGTGTTTGAAGGTTCCTCCTTGGCAAGCCCAAACAACCATCAATCCTGCCCTTGTGCTCCACACTGGGGTTTTTCCCTCCCATGGTCACCCAAATGAGGTCCAGTAAGCATGCGTCCTGTCTTGATCTTCCTGTACTGGCCTCCTGTTACTGGCCTGGGTAGTCCAACAATGGCAGTCTATAATCTGAAGATGCTGAAACCCCAGTAAGCTGCTCAGTCCACAAGCTGGATATCTCAGTAGTCCCCATCTGGCATTGAAGGTTTGGAGGATTCTTGGAGAGACCTGAGTCTTCAGTCCATATTAGAGGGTTAAAAAGCTGTGTCTCATGTCTTCAAAGAATGGCAAAAGCAGCGGCAGACACAGAGTAGATGCACTTGCCAGTAAGAATTGAAGACAGGCCAAACAACAGTGCTTTCTCTTTTTCTTTTTTTCCTTTTTGTCTATTAACTAAGATCTCAAGTTTTATACCTGAAGTACAATTTCTCAGGCCTTACTGATTATTTATTTCTGGTTCTACTTTCCTTTTGGATGCTTAAGGCCACACAGTTAGCACAGATTAACCAAAGTTTTTGTTTTCTCAAGGTAAGTTGAGGGTCTGGTCCTCAGGAATCACTCAGGGTTCTTTTTTGGGGGGGGTCTCTTCTTTGATTATTGTTATATATATACATGCATTTATAAATATACATATATAATGCACAAAGTCAATTTAGTGGTGCTTATGTGTACCTGTGTTTAAGGCTATCCACTTGGGATTAGATAACCTGGCAGGGAGCTAGCCCCTGGAGAAAACTGATTCTCCCTCCCCCAACATCCATCGATTGCATGCAGCTCTTCATCTTGAGATGGGACCCCTGCCATTCCCTCCATCTGTCTTGTTACTTTACCTGGAGATTTCCTTGGTGTAGCTTCCCTATCGTGTCTAGAATGCTTAAAATTTTCTGTCATTCACTTCCAACAATATGTAAAAATGTAAGGATTGCCTTGCTCTTTCTCCATTGAATGTTACCAATAATTTAATCTTTAGCCTTAATGCATCTTTTCCCTCTCCCAAAGGCTGAATAGACAGGTGGAGGCTTCAAGGAACAGCTCCCTTCTACTGGGAGCAGAGAACACCTCCTGTGGGGAAACCAGGAAACAGAGCCACAGGAAATCCTCAAGAGGGGAGGGCTGGACTCTCAGGTGTGCATCCTTAACATCTCCCCTCTCCAGCCACTGATAAGCTTCCACCTAACAGTCCTGGCTCTGTGAGACCCCCAGAACAGAGGCCAACAAAATTCTAAATTTCAAAAGAGGAGATCTTAGGTGGGGTGGGCTACCATCCCAGTTGAGAGGGCTGAGGTGGGAGGAAGGAAAGGAGGTACTTGAGAGAAACCTTAATTCTCTTCTCAAGGTGAAATCAAACAGGAAAGCTGGGACTTTCCTAAAGGCCTATTAGCACCACCCATATCGCCACAGCTGTGTTTCTTGACGTATCTCCATTTTGTGATCATATTCTCTATTGTCCACTTTTCAATTGAGCTACTTTATGCCATTTGATAAAAGTTATTTATCTGCTGCATATCACAAGCCTTTCTATAAAATGCATCACAAATATATTTCTTCTTGGTTAATCATTGGACTTTTGTTATGATGTTTTGAATTTTTATGTCATTGGATCAATGTTCTTCATGTCTTCTGGGATTTCTGCCTTGCTTCAGAAAGTCCACATGAATATTCCTCTAGACTGCCTTTTAATACTGTAAAGATGCTATAAAAGCATTGATTTTATATATGTAGGGTTTTTTTTCTGGGTTTTGTTTGTTTTTGTTTTTGTTTTGAGACAGGGTCTCCCTTTAGTCCCAGCTGGCCTGGAGCTCACTATGTAGACCAGGCTGGCCTTGAACTCACAGAGATCCGCTGGCCTCTGCCTCCTGAGTGCTGGGATTAAAGGCATGTACCACCCGGCTCAGCTACCTGTAGGTTTCTTTTTTGTTTTACATCTGAGCATCACGCTAGATACCTGTAGGTTTTTTAATTCACCTGGAAGTTAATTTTATATGCCATATAATCCAAATAATAATCTAATTTTATTGCCTAGAACAAATTCCACCATTTCACTCTTCACTGCTTTGTGGTAATAAGAGGTTCCAATCCTGGCTCTACCACTTATCAGCTATTTAACTTTGGACCACTTACTAAACTTTAATGTGTTCCATTATTTTCATCTGCAAATAAGGATGGAAATAATACCTATCTCAAAAGGGTGCTGTGAAAATTGAGTTAACACAGGAGAAGCTCTTGGCATACTGTCTGGCATGTTACAAGCTGATCCAGTTGAAAAGTAGTGACACAATTTGTTAAACAAAATTCTCAATCAAAATGCAGAGTTTGGTAGTATAAAGTTAATGTGTATACTTTGATCTGTCCTGGGCTTTTGTTTCCTTTGATCTACATATGAATGTTATATTTTATTATTGGCTTTATGTTAAATTCTAAAGTCTAGAGGGGAAATTCCCTCTCCCTAATCCTTTCAAAAACCTTTTAGCAATTAAAAATGTATTTATTTATTATTACTGTGTATGTATGATATGCATGTGTGAGTGTGGGCTTGTGTGTGTGTGTGTGCGTGTGTGTGTGTGTGTGTGTGTGTGTGTATGTAGACAAGCTTCAGGGGTCAGTCCTCTCCTTCCACCATGTGAGTTCCAGGACTGAATTCAAGTTGTCAGGTTTGGTGGCAAATGCATTTACCCACTGAGCCATCTGGTTTCCCTCTTTTAGCCTTTACCTGTATAAGCTTATGCATCCTACCCCTAATATTCATCCTACATGGAATTCAAATCACTTAAAAATGATTTTAGATGAGTGGAACTCAGACAGCAGCTCCACCTCACCCAGAAAGGAACTAGTGTCCCCAGACCAGCATCAAAAGCAGATGGAATGCACTGAGATTTAGTCTAGTTACTGATAGCTTCTCCCATAAAGATGCAAACTCAGAAAGCTATGGACAGAGGAGTTGTTCATCTGAGTGAATTCTACATTTTGCTATGCACTGCTTTGCTGTATTAACAGAAATGTAAATGCTTACATCGTGTGAGTGTTTTCACAAAGGCAAAACAAGCCACTCTGGGGCCACTGTCCCATCCACGTCCCTAACTCTAAGCTAGACTAGTCTCTCCCTGCTCCCTACCATGGGGCACAGCTTAGAGATTCTCCTGTGCTCACTTTAAACTGTGTTTAGCACATATGCTTTCTAGGATAAAATAGTTTATCTGGATTTGCAAAATCATTTCCTGTCGTTCCAAGATCAAGCACCATCTTGCCTTGTAAACATGTGCTCTTCTGTCCGCCCCCGCTGCTTAGAGGACACCAATTCAGGTTTCCCTTCCGATGGTGACCAGGAAGAGGACCAATAAATATTTCAAACATAAAAGGATTGTTATAACAAAGGGGTTTTAAAATCCTCCTGGGTTATCTGAACAGCTTTCTGTTTCTTTTTGGTTTTTGCCTCTAGTCCTCTGAAATGGGAAGGGGTTTTTTTTTTTTTTTCAGAAAAAATATAAATTTACAGAGATGGGTTGAGATTCAAAAAACGAATGAATAACAACAGTAACAAGTTTGGAGATTCCATAAAGAAAGATGCAGACAGTAACAGGGAAAGACAAGTTATGCTAAGAAGAAGCTCTGAATCCAGGCCGGCCTGGTAATCCCCCTGAAGGATGCCCTCTTGATAGCAAGCAGTCCCTGCAGCAGTGACAACTCCATGTACTTGTATTATAAACACAAACCTATCAGAGAATGCATTACACACACCTTGCTGTGACATGGCAAATGGTGCCTGGCTTCCCAGATAAGCTTTATGGAGAGTTAAGAGGAAGGGACAAAAGAAGTAGGTGAGAGACACAGAAAAAACACTTCCCTTCATCCTTTGATGTTACCAAAGCGATCAGTGATGAAAGACGCATCCTCTTACTCTCCCTCCTTTTGGAGATCTAACTGAAGGCTAAATATCAAAGATGGCTCCCACTGGGGAGGTAACTGCTTGTAGGCCTCAGTCAACAAAGCAAATGGCAATGGACATTTTTGAGACATATTTGTATTTTTATTTGATATGTACTGATTGTACATTTATATAGGCTACCGTGTGACATTTCAGTACATGTGTACAATGTGTGATGAACAGATCAAGGCAACTAGCATATCTGTCTCTTGTGACATTTACCATTTTTGATTATGTCGGGTACATTAAAATTCCAGGCACATTAAAATTCTATCTACTAGCTATTTTGAAATATATAGCTAGTTGCTATCAACCAGTCATCCCTAGGTATGTCTTTATCCTGCTTTAGTTCTTCGAAGTCCTTTACAATGAGGGTCATCTACCTCAAAAAGACTTTATTCTTTGATTCTCAAAGAAAGCCGGTGATAGCTACCCTGGGAAATTGTTAGAGAAGCCTAGCAGGCCAGAGCAATTTATAAGAAGTTTAAATTTATAAGAAGTGCAACTTCAAAAAAAAAGCAACTTCACAATGGAATATTTAGCTAGTTTAGGGATAACAGTATTTGGCCCAAATGTAACAAAGACATCAGTGTAACTGATAGAATAAAAAATGTCTTATAAACTACTTTGGGATGAGGTTCCTGCTTGGTGGACCAGAATGAAAATGAACATACAACATCACCTCCATAGTACTCTCTTTCTTGTTCGGAATAACATTCAACTGATATGTAGCAAGCAGCATATGGTCACTTTTATAGCTATGCAGAGACCATACATGCAATTAGACTTCAATGAGGCAGAAAACAACTCCTGGGTCTTCTTGTTATTGAAATGATAACAATGTAGGGTCCAAGCTAGATGGTTAGTTCTTTAAAGCTATACCTTACTCTAGCATACTTCTTTTTCTTGAAACACAGATTTGGACTCTTTGTTTCTCTGATGTCAGAGTTTCAGTAGGATTTTTTTAATCCTCTTTTTCGAGTTCTCCACTCTACGTACATATTTAATGCTTTTAATTGTATTCAACTCCTTGAAAAGAAACTGACCTTAGAAGAACTAAGCAATAAAACCACATTTTCCCTACTGAATAAAATTCATCTTGATTTTAAAAGTGGTTGGTTGTACTTCTAAATAGCAATGTAGAAAAATCATGTGGAAACAGAAGCTAAATTATCATAACAGATGTGTTCTCCATAATCAGGACAGAAAGGTAATCAATGGCAGGCAATCAATAGAAAACCATGTAGTGTACAACTGAAGATGAGTCTGTACTATATCCCCAAGTCTTTCAAAGCCATTGATAGGGTGATACACAATTCTCCTGTTATTCAGACCAGCTGTCCACAGTGATTAAATCACAGAGGCAACTCCCTGTAACAACATAAGTTCAATAAACTTTTACCGAATTGAGCTAAATAATTATCCAACTCTTCATTTTGAGCACTTACTGTGTAAATCAGAAGATGAATTAGGCCAGGCATGGTGGCACACACCTTTAATCCTAGCACTCAGGAGGCAGAGGCAGGTGGATCTTTGTGAGTTCAAGGCCAGCCTTGTTTACAGAGCAAGTTCCAGGACAGCTGGGGCTACAGGGAGACCCTGTCTCAAAAAACAAAAGCCAAAAAAAAATAATAATAATAATAATAATAAGATGACTTAGACAATGGGTTAAAAAAGGGAATCTGGGCTGGAGAGATGGCCTAGCGGTTAAGAGCACCGACCACTCTTACAGAGGACCCGGGTTCGATCCCCAGCACCTACATGGCAGTCGAGAACTGTCTGAAACTCCAATTCCAGGAGAACTTCAGTTCCAGGGGAATCCGACACCCTCTGACCTCCGCGGCATTGCACTACACGGGTGCACAAACCTGCATGCAGACAGTACATTCATACACACACAGAAATAAATAAAATTAAAAAAAAACCCACTTTGGTATCAACCTAAAAATATAATAATTATTAAAAAAGGGAAGCTGAGATTAATTTATCTACATATACCATACTTGATCATTTATAATAACTGTTTTCTCCTAGCAGAGATCTTGGAGGTAGCTAAGGTGTTCTGTCATTCTCATCTTAAAGAAGAAACTGGGTCTCATAAAATTAAATGATCACTCGCCTAAGGTCATCCCTCATGTCCTGACACTGACACCTGTTCTGGCTGAGTTGCATAAACAGCTTTTAGATCTCACATCTTATGCTTAAGCAATTGTCAGTGAAGAATCTCAGTTCATGACAAGTGTTTCCAAGGAAATATAGAGCATCTTCAGATGACTGCTACCAAGCTGTGGAGAGGATAGCCCTTTCACCCTTCCCAGAAGGAAGTGCCACTTCACCCCCTTCCACCTCAGTCCATAACGTCCCTCTTCTTTTGACGAATAAAAGTCCTTTTTGGTTAGTTCTCTTCATTCCTGGAGCAGGTAGTCTAAGGCAGCCCTGGACTCCAAGTAGGGTGTAGTGTGGGGATGGAGGAGTTGTTGGGCAGGAAGTGCGCAGGCTGCTGTGATCTGCACTGTTGCTCTGACCAAGAGAAAGCCTGGCTCAGCAGGCAGTGCTCCCTCCTCCCTCCTCCCTCTCTCCATTTTTTATGCCCTTCAATACAGATTTGGAATCTTGAAGTGTTCCTTATAACAGCAGGTAAACTTTTACAACACTCTAAGATAAAAAGTAATTTTATTAGCTTCCAGGGTATGTTAAAGCCTTACTTAAGGCAGAAAAAATCTATTAAAACTCCCTTGCAAATATAATATTAAAACCTTTCACATCCATTGCTTTTTACTCTGAGCCAGACTATGGTTTAAATGCTATAGAGATGCTGACTTGGTTGTATACTGTCTCAGTTCAACAGCCTCAGAATCCCTTGGGATAGGCACCCTCAGACACCCATTTTATAGATGAGAAGATTGAGGCCACAGATTCAGGGATGAGAAGAGAATATGATTTGACTCCTTAACTACTGCTGGATATTATCTCTGTGAGTTAATGTTGGGGAGAATAAAAGTATGGTTGCTTAGATGAATTTCTATACATTCTTTTTTTTTTAATTTTATTTATTTTCGTATGTGTATGAATGTACTGTCTGCATGCAGGTTTGTGCACCCGTGTCGTGCAATGCCACGGAGGTCAGAAGAGGGTCTCAGATTCCCCTGGAACTGGAGTTCTCCGGGAATTGGAGTTACAGACGGTTCTCAGCCGCCATGTGGGTGCTGGGGATCGAACCCGAGTCCTCTGCAAGAGCAGTCGGTGCTCTTAACTGCTAGGCTATCTCAATTTCTATACATTCTAGCCATAGAAATACCAGCATTTATGACAACTCTACAGCTTAACATTGAAAGTACTTGTAGAAAGCTTTCAGAACATTATGCATCATGTTATTTAATCTCAAAATCTACCCCTCTCCAGGCCCACACTTGAGTCATATGTGGTAACTGCCATTCAGCCTTGCATAGAATCAGGACACTGGTGAGTAGCAAACTAGTGGCAAACCCAGGTCAACCTGCACCAGAGCCAGCACTTTAACCACTCCTGCTGCTGCTGCTGCTGCTGCTGCTGATGATGATGATGATGATGACTGGGAACAAAGTTAGATCTGAGCACAGCTCAGTTTCCAGCCACCTGGCACAATCATTGTCAGTGCTACAAACATCCTTCTGGGATTGTCGCCTCTCTGTGAGGCATGGGGGAACTGGTGGCACAGCCGTGGTCTCTGCAGCATGCATACATGTGCCTAGGAGAGGAATGGCCAGTGTTAGGGTCCTTTGAGCCTTCAGGCACTGGGACCCTACCTTGTCCAGTTAACCTGATTTGCCCACTGCCTGGAGCCCATGTGCATTTGCATTTTCAATCCCTTGTCTAGGGAAGACTTCATCTGGCTGTTGAGCTTGGTTTTCATTCAGAATAAAGGCTAGACATCTGGAGTTAGGGAATTCCCATTTCAATGCTTTCTTGGTACTAGGCCAACTTTATTTTACAATCTGGTATCACTGGCCTAAGGTTTGGTTCCCGATAACATCAGCGCCTCCAGCTCTGGTCTCTGGGGAAAATTATCCTCCTAATACGGGGCTAAGGGCACCCAGCCCCCTTTGCTCTTTCTGCTCTCCACAGCCTCTGCTCTCTCTGTAGATTACCTCCACACCTCTTTTAAACACTGTCTTTATTCCCCCTCAGGACCTGGAGGATTCCTGGTGGGGGGCTGGGTAGGGGGCAGAACAATCTACAAACTCAGTGTGATTCATGTGTGGGGAGATACTTTCCTGAAAGGAGAAACATGAACCCACAGAGCTCCAGATAGGAGCCAGGACCTTAGAGTCAAAACCAAAGACAGAGAAAGGACACCTAGTCTTTGAAAACAAAGATAGGACTGACATGACAAGGTGAGACAGACAGGGGATTTGCACATGAACACCAGCTATCTGAGCACCATGTGCTTGTCAGAAACACATTTAGGAGGGAGGAGAAAGAAAAATGGCATTTCTTATCCTGGTATATTTTGGAAATTACCCAATAAGGAGGCAGAATCATAAGTGAAATAGCTTCCTTTCTTCAATGCTATAAAACAAATAGAATATTATAACATTTTATTTATCAGGTCTATAAACTTGTACGATGATGGGTTCTTGTTCTTTGGACATAATATATTTGTATTTCAAAGTATTTGAGGTTTTTAAAATGCTAAAACTACCTTGAAGAAAAAAGATGGAGGAGGAAGGAAAAGAATGGGAATGGAGGAAGGGGAGGGGAGGGAAGGGGAAGGGGAGGAGGGGAGGGAAAGGAAGAGGAAGGGAAGGGGAGGGGAGGGGAGGGAAGGGGAGAGGAAGGGAGAGAAGGGGAGGGGAAGGGAGAGAAGAGGAGAGGAAGGAAGGGAAGGGAAGGGGAAGGGAGGGAAGGGGAGGGGGAAGGGAAGGGAAGCGAGTTGGTTACTTGTTCCTCTAACATACATCCAGCTTCTTGCTGGACTGGATCCAAATACTCAATGGCGTCATACGGATCAGTATGCATCTCCTGGCCCGTTTGACCTTTCTGTTGGCTTTGTCCCCAGCAGGCTCTCCTCCTTCCTTCCATGATGACAAGGTGTCCTCCAGAAAGTCTAGGTAAGAAATGAGTTCTCTCCCAAGAATTTGAGCCAGATGTTCAGGTTTGTCTCTTTTTGATATGGCGCTGGTCAAGGGCCCAGCTGAGAAGAGTTGCTGTGGCTAAGGGGAACACGGGTCCTCACTGACCAGGCCTGAGTCCCGGAACCGTCAAGAGGTAGAAATAGCAACACCCAGACTGTAAAGTCAGCTTCAGGGAAATGTGATTCTCTTAGAGAAAGAGATGGAATCTGGGTATGGAAGAAGGAAAGTGAGCAGGCCAAACCACAGATGGTCATGAACTTCCTTCACTTAGATCTTGGAGAAAAGCCTTCATTAATTCATCTTTCTCCTTGTCCATTTTTAGTATTGAGTTATTTTAGCTTCTGCATCCAAACCACAAAAAAAGCCAGAAAAGTAAAAATTATTATTTTCATTGAATGATAGCACCAAATGTAATAAAACAGGAGCCAATTTATCAACAAGACCATTTTTATGAGGTTTCCTGGCTAGTTTTAGAGGCTTGATCATTACCTCCAGGTGATAGCAAACATCAAAATGTGATTCCTTCAAACTCCCACGTATTAATTCTGAGGCTGCAAATTACTGGTATAGAGCCAACTCTCATTACTAGAGGACACAGAATCTGAGGAATGATGGATCAAAACTAAAGTCTAGTTTTAGCCAACGGATTCAGCCCAGCTGCCTCGAGCAGTTTCACTAACTAATTTGACTTTCACATCTGGCGAAACTGCTCCCACACATACCTAGATAGAGCCGTGGTCCATGAGCCCCTCTGCGCACTTTCACAGAGGCTGATTAATACACGTCCACTCACCCCAAATGCAGAGGGGGATGTTTTATCATCTTGCCAAAAAGATTCAATTAACCAAGCTCGAAAAGAGCCATGGTGAAAACCGAATCCCAAGTCGATGCTTTAAACTGAATTCCTTCCTGCCTGCCCTGTCCCCATCTCCAAACATCTGACCATAACATAAAATGCCTTCCTGGTTGTAGTAGTTATTTGTCCTGATGCTGGAAAACAAACAAACAAACAAACAAACAAAAAACACTCGACCAAAGCAATTCAAGTACAGGTTGTGTTCTGGCTCACAGTTTGAGGGTACAGTACTCCATCATGGCGCCAGGAGCGGGCGGCAGCTGGTCACATTTCGTCCATAGCCAAGAAGCACATGGATGAATGCTAGTGTTCATGCTGCATTCTCCTTACTATTTAGTGCAGGACCCCGTGGTGGTCTGAATGAGAATGTTCCCCATAGGCTCCAAGTATTTGGACATTTTGTCCCCAGTTGGTGGCACTGTTTTGGGAGAACTTTAGATGGTGTGGCCATGCTGGAGGAAGCTCATCACTGGGGGTGGCTTAGGTCAAAAAGGCTTGCCAATCTCCTGTCCTTCTCAGCGTGCTCTGACTGAAGATGTGAAGCTCTGCTTTCTGCTCTGGCAGCTCCTGCCACCATACCTCCCCACCATGATGGACTCTAGTCCTCTGGAACTGTCAATCATAAGCTCAAATAAACTCTTCCTTTTATAAGTTCCCTTCATTGTGATGGTCCTATCACAGCAACGGAAAAGTGGCTAATACAGACCCCAGCCCAGAGAACGGGAGATCCACAGTTAGGGTAGGCCTTCCCCCCCTTAATTAAGCTAATCTAGAAAGTCTGTTACAGGTATGTCCACAGACTTGTCCCCTAGGTGACTCTCACTCTTGTCAGGTTGACAATCAATATTAATCATCACAGTCTTCTATCCTTAATCATTCTGATTTATGTATTCATAGATGATGGCCAGGGAGACACGGCAGGTGAGAAACACCGAACCATGAACAGCTAGGCAGACAAGCAGAGGTGTGTTCGGGGGAGCCACAGGGGAGGGTGAAGGCGGCTTCATGATGGAGGCCACCATCAAAGGGTCCTCACATGGTATTTAGTTTCTTTTAAGCCTGGCCTCCCTACCAATCACCTTAAGTGATGAGCCATTTTTTCCTCTGACACCATACTCTTGGAAATCTTCTGTGGACAGCACATTACCCAGTTAGATCAGAAACTAACTGTCCCATCTTGCAGTAGGCTGTGCCACACCCGTTTCCAGCTAGCATTTATTCAGATTGGGAGGGCATGTCAATCACTGAGCAGGAATCATTTCATGGAGTCTATACAATAATACACAGACCAAGATATTTTTGTTATTACAACATTCCAAATGAGGAAACTGAAAATTGCTTGTGCAGGGCAAACCTATTAATATGCAGTTGGAACAACAGAATAGGAAAAATGGTGGGAAGGAAGAGAAACCTACAAAATCCACACCTTCATATAGTCAATGATGGCTGGCATAGCAAATTGTTTCATATGCTTGATAAGGCTGTGCACTTTTGTTTTGTTTTGGTTTAGTTTCGCATATCCACAAACAGTTGATCAACTGTGTGGGTCATATTAGCAGTCACTGACTTGGTTTAGTCCTAAATTCCGGCGACTAATAATGAATCAATAAAACTGCCCATTATGGCTGTTGAACCAATAGCCAAGCTGTGGTAGAGTTCACACAGTGCCTGGAATCGGAAGACCTGAGCTGGGATTTCATGTAGAATTCAGTTCACAACACTTATTCACTGGGGGTGAGGACCATCATCATACATTTGCTCACAGGATTGCCAAGTCTATGAGTCAGCCCACCATGACTATAATAAACAAAATACTTGGGAAAGCCAACTTATAAAAATGAGAACTTTGTTTTGATTGATAGCTTCAGAAGGTTGCGTCCCGTTGCTCTGGGTCTGTGGCGTGTCATCACGGTGGGAGCACCCGGGGGAACAAAGCCACCCCCTCATGGCCAGAAGACAAACGAGCAAAATAGGGAAACTGGAGTTTCATCGGCCACTTCACTGCTCATCCAAAAGTCTTCTACTAAGCCCACCTATTATGTTTCTGTCACTACCCAATATCCCCAGTCTGTGACCAGGTCTTCAACATAGGGGTCTTTGGCAGATGCTTACCCAATTTAAATATGTGGTTAAATATGCCTGGCACTAGCAGATGTTTAAAAGGGAAATGTAATTGAAACTGTATTTGATTTTCCTTGGTTTTATTGCAGTGCACAACCTTGGTCATGCTAGTCGAGTACTCTACTACTGAGCTACCTATTCAGTCCTTAACTGGAAATTTAAATATACCTATCATTTAGTTCAGCTATGCCACTTCTGAGAAATCATCACTTTGTATGAAAAGCACATATAGCCAGGAGTGGAGGCGCATGCCTTTAATCCTAGCACTTGGGAGGCAGAGGCAGGTGGATCTTTGTGATTTAAGGCTAGCCTGGTCTACAGAGTGAGTTCTAGGACAGCTTGGGCTACAGGGAGACCCTGTCTCGAAAAGACCACCAAAAAAAAAAAAAAAAGGAAAAAAGAGAAAAGCACATATAAACGAGGATGCATGTACAATAGTCATTAAACACTGAAATAGCAAAAACAAGAAAAACTAGAATGTCCAACTAAACCATATCCACTCACTCACGGTAGAATGGCTGGCTGTGAACAGGATGTGAGCTGTTGGATAATGGAACTGAGTTTTGTGGATGATGGAGCCAAATGGCCAGACTCGGAATCCTGGATGCAGTAATGCACGGTCCTGGACAAATCACTTGTCAATGCCTCAATCACCTCTGCAAGATGAGAATGACAGACTTAGTTACTTCATAGGTCACTGTGATATTGGAGTTCATACCTCTAAAATGCTAAGAATTACATAATAAATTTTGCTAAATTTCAACTATTTTCCCTCCTTTTTCACTTTTGGATTTTATTAGATTATAATTTACATATTCACCAACCACAGGTTATTAAAGTGTGATGGGGTTTGGTAAATGTATACAGTTGTAAAACCCCCAGTATAATTGAGAATTTTTCCATCACTAAGAGTGGAAAACTCTTAAAAACCTAAAAATAAATCTGCTCATGATCTGGTTATACCACTCCTTGTCATGTACCTAAAAGATTCAGTATCCTACTACAGAGATACTTGCTCAGCTCTACTTGTTGATGCTCTTTTCACAATAGTTAGGAAATAGAAACAATGTAAATGCCCATCAATCATGGAATGGATAATGAAAATGTAGTATTTACACAATGGAGTTCTACTCAGCAGTAATGAAAAATGAAACTATGAAATTTGGAGCTAAATGGATACAACTAGATACTTTTATATATTTTTTTAAATTTTATTTATTTCCATATGTGTATGAATGTACTGTCTGCATGCAGGTTTGTGCACCTGTGTTGTGCAATGCCGCAGAGGTCAGAAGACAGTGTCGGATTCCCCTGGAACTGGAGTTCTCCTGGAATTGGAGTTTCGGATGGTTCTCGGCCACCATGTGGGTGCTGGGGATTGAACCTGGGTCCTCTGTAAGAGCCGTCAGAGCTCTTAACCGCTAGGCCATCTCTCCAGCCCCCTAAATACTTTTATATTAAGTGAAGCAACATACTCTCTCATTTGTGGCTCCTACTTCTAAATCCTTAGATACAAGTGTACGCATTACCTATCAAAGAAGCTTTTTTTTGCAGTAGATGGAGACTATTGTTACAAAGTTCCACAACTGGTCAAACAGGTAAATATATGTCTGTAAGCTGCCCAGCCCTAAGTAATTCATCTACAATGCAACCTCTATACCTAAAGCTCAGAGAACATAGTGGAACAGCTGGGTGGAAAGAGTATTATTAACACTCTTAACTCTCACCAGCAAAGCTTCCTCTTGCAACAGATGATGATTAACCCTAAGTTCCACAACTGACCAAAGTGCCATGAACAGAAAACTGTAGAGTGCTTATTCATGAATCGGACACTTATATCAAACCTCTGCCACCCAGGGCTCAGAGGACCATGGCAGAAGAGGGGTGTGCTGGATAGCTTTAGTGTCAACTTGACACACCTGGGTTGAGGGAGCCTCAATTGGGGAATTGGCTCCATTGGATTGGCCTGTGGCCACATCTGTGGAGTATTGTCTTGATTGTTGAGCAATGTGGGAGGGCCCAGCCCACTATGGGTGGTGCCACCCTGGGCAGGTCGTTGTGTACTGTATAAGATGGCAGGCTGGGCATGGGCCAGGGGAGCAAGCCAGTGAACAGCATTCCTCCATGGTCTGTGCTTCAGCTCCTGTCTCCAGGTTCCTGCCCTGAGTTCCTGCCTTGGGCTCCCTAAGTGATGAACTGTGACCCAGGAGATGTAAGATGAATAAACCCTTTCCTCCCCAAGTTGGTGTTGGTCAGAGTGTTTTGTCACAGCAATGGAAGACAAACCAGAACAAGGGGGCAGAAAGATTGTAAGATCCAGAGGGAGTTGATGATCACAAGGAAACAAAATTTGTTTTCCAGGCAGCTGGGAAGTTATTTATATGAACTTACGACAATGATGACAGCTTTCACAAAACCCGTGAAACTAAGCCAGACAAAATCCCAGCATAAAAGAGGGAAAATGGGTGCTAAGAAGCCCCCAACTTTGCCTGAGGAACTATTGGTAACCAGTAACTACCGGGAGAGGGAGAGTTGGTTTTCTTTAAGAATGTCACGCTAGATAGGTTAACCAGGTTCCAGTGGATGGTGCAAACTGAAGGACATCTGGGGACACAAACTTGACTTATTAAGTGTTAATATACATGCAGAGTACATGAAATTCAACAGAGGATCTAAATACAGGGGATCTAAATATGACAAAAATATATTGTATGAAATGCACAAAAATTCAATAAAGATGTTCCACCTAGTAATAAACTGAAAACAACCTTAAAAATTCATTTTTCTGGGGCTAGAGAGATGCCTCAGTGGTTAAGAGCACCGACTGCCCAGCTTAGAGACAGTTCTTAGCTACCGTGTGGGTGCTGGGAATCAAACCAGGGTCCTCTGGTATTAATTTTACATGCAAGAAGTTATATGAGCAGGATTGTGTTTCTCTAGAACTAAGATTTGAGATTCTCACACTAAGTGTATGTTTAACTTTTATAGTAAACTATCATTTGTTACCATTTTATACATTTTGTATATCTCATTATAACTATTTTTATATTATTTAAATTTCTAAAAGTATTCTGAGTATTGATGTGAAAAATCTGGGTGACAATATGGTAGTGTTTATCCCATTTTATTAGAAATAAGTATAAGCCTGGCGTGGTGGCGCACACCTTTAATCCTAGCACTTGGGAGGCTGAGGCAGGTGGATCTTTGTGAGTTCAAGGCCAGCCTGGTCTACAGAGTGAGTTCCAGGACAGCTGATGCTCTGTTGGATTCTCCCTCCTTTTCTAAAGACCCCTGCAAAATAGATCCTGAGCCTACTGATTCCCTGGATGGTGCGGGGAGATAGATTATAAGGCAGCTAGCTGCGGAAGGGTTTCAGCATCTCACAGAACCCTGGTACCAAGGCTAAGGCAATGCCTGGGCTGGAACCCAGAATCCCACTCAGACCTTATGGTAACACAGATTGCTTTAAGCTCTGAGCTCAGATGACATTCCGAAAGGTAGATTCTTTCTTTTTAAGTGTCTTTCTTTCTTTTACAAGTTATAATTTCTCATTTTTAAAGAGACAAAACAACTCTTGGATTACTAAATGTTCTTTGGCATTCAAAGACTTCTTAAACATTAACACACAGTTCAGTGAATCAAAGGCCAAGACAAAAGACCAAAACCATCACTGTCTAATGTTGGTTCTACCATTTTTTTAAAGTTTCCCAAACCTCTAGGATGTCTGTTTTGTGGAACTGAACAAAGATTGCCCCTCTTGGCTGTTCTTGTCTGATACTGGGAATGTTTTCAAAGCTTACGGTCAGGGAGTAGTGTACACTGATTACCAGTTCGATGGCTCCAGATCCAGTGTGATCTCCCTGAAATCTCTCCTACATTCTCACCAGGTAGGGCATGGTAAATAATGAGCTTGCCTGAACCTTCTGTTTCCAGCATCTCTTAACTGGGCCCCTCCCCCTGGGGCTTTGGTCTGCAGTTCTGCCCTCGCTTGGCGGCGGCGTATCTAGGCGGTTAGTCATCTCTTCAGAGCCACTCTTCCAGGAAAAGCCTATTGTTCCTGCACTTCCGGATCTCTTACTTCCTGTCTTTTTTTTCTGCAGGGAAAAAAGAAAGACTATTCAAAAATCACAGAGGCCTATGCTCCATTTCACAATTGTAGTTTATTAGAATTGTGTACTTGATTTTGGGGGTCGGGGGTCAGTTGTCTGAAGACACAGGCTTTGCCCAACCTAACAGTGTGCCCTTGAGCCCTGGGCAGTTTCCACCTGGGTCTCCGGTGCGAAGACTGCCTATTTACACATACTCAGTGACCCACTAGATGAGGAAGATTAATATTCAGGTCTAAGGAGGTTGAACATCTTCCCAGGCTGGGGAGGAGGGACAAGCACTTGAATACCTGGAAGTGTCTCCTCAGCACCCCTGTCCTTCCCCTAACTCATACCAAAGAAGTGGGTCAGACAGACGGAGTCCTGCTTCCCAGGAGGGACTGAGTCACCAGGTGGGGAAAAGAACTGGGCGAGAACTTGAAAGCACAAAACCTGAGTGGTTTAATTCCTGGATTAAGCAATCATGCACACATGTGCTCCATATTCACACATATGTGCACATGTGCACAGTGTGCTCCGTATTCACACAGATGTTCACACACATGTGCATATGCATTATGTTTAAGAGCTTGATTTGTGCCTATACCTAAGTTTTTTTCACCTTATCCTTTTTTTTTTAAAGCTTTTTTTTAATTTTTTTAAAATTTCATTTATTTCCGTATTTCTGTATGTGTACTGTCTGCATGCAGGTTTGTGCACCCCTGTAGTGCAATGCCGCGGAGGTCAGAAGAGGGTCTCGGATTCCCCTGGAACTGGAGTTCTCCTGAATTGGAATTTCAGATGGTTCTCGGCCGCCATGTGGGTGCTGGGGATCGAACCCGGGTCCTCTGTAAGAGCAGTTGGCGCTCTTAACTGCTAGGCCATCTCTTCAGCCCATTTTTTGTTTTGTTTTGTTTTTTTGAGGTTGGGGTCTTAACTGGCCTTTAACTTGCAATCCTTCATCCTCCAACTTCACCCTCCCAATATCTGGGATTATGGGGCATGCCATACTACCCCCAGCTTCATGTATATTATTTTGACTAGACTGACACTTCCCCAATGGCGAAGGTAGTTTTATTCTCCATATTTTTTGTATGTGGGATTGAGCCTAAAACCTTGTGCTTCCTAGGTAGTCTACTACTAAGTTACACTTCTAATGCTATTTCCCACATTGTACATGTGAATACATACACACATGCACATATATATTTATGTATATAGTATATACAGTTGGTCAAATAGCTGAGCCACAGTTAACTTGTGCTTATCCAACAGTAAGGTTGTAACATTAACCCCTCTATCAGCTAGCTCTGTATTTCCTGGTGAGTCACTTAGCTATTTGGACTGCAGTATGCTCGTGTTAAAATGTGAATAATAAAGCTTACAGAGTCTATTTCCATAATGCCTTGAGAATAAACTTAATTTGCATGTATATTTTCCACACATAAAAGTTCATTTCTCCCCATTACCTAAGTTTTGGTTTTTCTCCAAGTAAAATATTATCATTGAGTTATTTTTAAAATAAATGTAATGAGAAAACATGATAATGTTTTGAAAACAATAATTTGCAACATTAAATTAATAATAATTTTCAGATATCATTTAAACAGAGAAATATGACTGAATAGTACAAAGTAATCCTATCAATGCCAATTACAGATAGGTAAAAGTAAAAATGCTTGATAATGTATCTTATTAGGAAGCTTAAGGGAATGAGTGTGTTCATGTATTGCTTATGGGTATGTGAACTGTCACATCCTCTAGGAAGATCAAGTGACATCTGTCAAAATTAACAGTGCATTTTTAAAATTTTATTATTTTTATTTTATGTATATGTGTATAATGCCTGTATGTAGGTAGATGTACCTGTGTCCTGCAAGGCCTGCAGAGGTCAGAAGAGGTTGTTGGATCCCCTGGAACTGGAGTTACAGCTGGTTTTTAGCCACCACATGGGTTCTAGGAGTCAAACCTAGGTCTTCTGCAAGAGCAGTCAGTGCTCTGAACCACTGAGCCAGCTCTGTAGCTCCAACATACATCTTCTTTTAACCAGTTCCTCTGACTTGTGCATGTGAGAAATAGGAGTATTTATGAAATCAGCATGTGTAAAAAACAATGGGAAATAAAACTGAAGTAATGCAAAGATTTATCAGAAAGACTGATTATAAAAGTTTTATACAGCAAAATACTGTAAATCATTTTTAATTGTTGTAGGTAGTGATGTGAAATTATTTCCAAAACGAATTGCTAAATGTAGAAGGAAAGATGTGAACAACATTCATATTATTCTGCCTTGTTGGCACCCATCCATATACACATGCACATATGAACCCACTGACTTTAGTAGACCAGGGTTATCCAGTGGAAATACAACTGGAACAACAAATGCAAGCCACACACATAATTGAAAACTTTGTAGTAGCCACAAAAAAATAAAATGATATCCATGAAGTGCATTTAATGATATCTAAAATATAAATATGTAATTGATATAAAACATAAGAGGCAGATGGCATTATTTCATGAGTTTTAAAAAAAATCTGGTGTATGGTTCAGTAACACAGCTCAGTTCAAACCAGTCACATTTCTGACCAGCCACATTTCCAGGGTTCAGTGTACTATACCCAAGGCAACTAACTGAACATCAAAGGCATAGTCATGTTCACAAGAGGCAGGTAGCAACAGTTCCCTGCAGAAAGAGACATCTCTCTGGAGGTGAGGGTCAGAGAGAGGGGTGCTTTTCACTGTGAATCTTGTGCTTTTTGAATAAAATAATTTTGACAGCAATTCTTTACCGTAACTTATTCACTCTGGTGTACAAACCAGGGACAGATGATTCAGAGTATAAAGACAATTACCAGCAGTAAACGACTTCTTCCTATTCCTTTTACTGCTGTCGTGGCTTAGTCATTTGAGGAATCTGTCTCAGGGACAAGCCACCTTAGAGCCATGGTTTGCCACTGAGAATTGGGTCTGGCTGGGAAAATCTTCCCAAATGGTAGAAAGTCATCAAATTAGAAATGGATTTTAAGGCTGGAGAGATAGCCTAGTGGTTAAGAACACCAACTGCTCTTGCAGAGGACCCGGGTTTGATTCCTAGCACCTACATGGCGGCTAAGAACCGTCTGTAACTCCAATTCCAGGAGAACTCCAGTTCCAGGGGAATCTGAGACCCTCTTCTGACCTCCGCGGCATTGCACAACACGGGTGCACAAACCTACATGCAGACAGTACATTCATACACATACAAAAATAAATTTAAAAAATTAAAAAAAAAAGAAATGGTGTTTTAGAGCTAATTTATAGCTGAGTCAATGGAATATCAAATGATCCGGTTGGTGGGGGAGGCATCTCATCAAGTTGCAGAGCAGGACGCAGAGCAGGAAGCTGTGGAGGACAAATGGCAGACGAGGACAGGAAGAAGGAGACAGGAAGGACAGGTGAGGAAAGAGGAGTCCTGCCTAAACAGGAAACATCCCAGGCTCTCTTCACCTCCTTCAATATTAAGTGGAGACAAGTGGAGGACCCCATTCTCAGCCAGGAGATAAGACCTGTCTTCTTCCACTCAGCTTGACCTTGCTGAGCACTCAACTGGAGTCCAGTAAGGATCTGCCTGGAATGCCTTCCTTGCAGGAAGAGGTGGGGTGATAAAGGTGGGAGTGATAAAAGCAGGGTAGATTGGCGGGTTAAAGCCAAGGAGGCACTGAGTATACCAGAAGAACATTCTAGAGAAGTTGTGGGACTTGGGATGGAGAGGTGCAGTAGCCGGGGCATGAGGAGTGACTGTGAGGAGAGATTCACGGTCAGGACATTCATCAGAGCACTGTTCATCCCCCGAAGCACAAGTATTTTCCTTTGGAGCTTAATTGTGATATAATACAAGAAGAAAAGCAAATTATAAAACAATAGGACACTGTAATTCCAGTCCCAGAAAAAGCTTGTACACACAGATACACCTACATACTTGATGGGGGAACATTTAGTAAAATAAAAGGGGTTTGAGCTATAGATATTACTTCATTTTTTCCTTTTGGCTTGCCTATATTTTCCAGATTTTTCAACAATGCACAATAACAGAGGAGGAATCACAGTCTATCATGTAACCAGTGGATGTAGACACAGAGCAGCCGCTTCCTGACTTGATCAGTTACTAATCCCGTCTTCATAATCTCCATTTGTAAAAATGGCATTTCATCCTATCTGCCTTAAGACCCAGTTCCATCAAGCTGGTTAAACAACAGCCCTTGACCATGCACCATGTAGTGTTGAGACCATTAATGCCTATTTAATTTTAAATGCTAACACAGGGGCTGGAGTGATGGCCTCCCTCGCGGTTAAGAGCACTGACTGATCTTTCAGAGGACCCAGGTTCGATTCCCAGCACCCACATGGCAACTGAGAACTGTCTTTAACTCCAGTTCCAGGGAAATCCGACAGACACCCTCTTCTGACCTCCGCAGCATTGCACGATATGGGTGCACAAACCTATATACAGATAGTACATTGATACACATATAAAACAAATAAATAAATAAAAAATAAATGCTAACACAGATCAAACTCACACTCATCTCTGTTTGACTTCCCCTTTGACTCCTTAAAATAATTCTCAAAGATAAATACAAAAGCTTATTTGCATTCCTTTACTCACAAGTACTTTAGTTTTCAACCAAGATATCCTCAGAAGTGAAATAATTAAGAGCGGATTTGTGTCTTGTATATGTTCTATGATTTAAAAATCTAAAGATAGATAATTAAGAGGCATAAGAGAATATAGGCAAATCACTATGCTGGAGTATAAGGGCCAGAAGTGGTATGGTTTTATATTTTAAAGAAATAATATTATATGTTCTTTTGATGTCATTTTTTTCACAATAAAAATGTTTATGGTCAGTTAAAAAGTACAAAACTAAGCCAGGTATGGTGGCACACACCTTTAATACCAGCACATGGGAGGCAGGGCCAGGCAGATCTCTGTGAGTTCAAGGCCAGACTGATCTACATAGTGAGTTCCAGGCCAGCTGGGGCTACAGGGAAACCCTGTCTCAAAAAAAAAAAAAAAAAAAAAAAAAAAACCAAACATACAAAACTAGAATTGGATATGAGAAATGACTTCTAGTGTTCTATACTATAATACAGTGAACACACTGAACAATACCTTATTGTGTGCATCAAAATAGGTGGGAGACAGGATTCTCGATGTTCTCAAAACTGAGAAATGGCCAATGTTTGAGGGTGTGGATATGCTAATTCCTCCAATTTGATCATTACATGTATGTGCATGTGTTGAACTATCACATTACACCCCATAAATATGTTCAATAACTGTAAAATAGATAAAAATGAAAGTTAAAATAAATAATGGTTTATCCTGGAGACATTTGACACCTTCATGTCCCTGGCTTTATTCCCAGTGTTTATGCACCACCCATGGATCATGACTACGACTCTGGATATTCAGAATTTGAACATCATCATGGAATGTTCTAGTGACAGCTTTATTTAGGCCCTGCTCCATCTCAGCTCTCCAAGCTCCCTGCCCATCAAGCTGGCGAGTTCTGAGAGAGGCTGGAAGTGAGGAGAAAGGAGGGGCTCTCCCTCCTTTCTTCTGGGGTTGGTGGCAGAAATTCTGTAGTCTAATACCAGTCTTCAGCAAGCCAGGTGGCATTAACTCTGGGACACTTCCATGGTCTTGGGGTACCCTTACAAACCTCCCTCCTTCACTTTCTGATTTGTGGAGTCTTACACAGGCCCTTTCTATTTGTTTCACGGATACTCTATCCTAGCCTGTGCCAGAAAGCCTGCTAGGATGATGGCGGGAAGCTAGCCTGTTCATCTTACCACCTTCTGTGACTCATGCTGTCATCTTGGCCCAGGGGATTCACCAAGTTCCCCTCATTCCGGGCCAAGCACCTCAGAAATCTCTGTGCCACCAGTGCCCGCCAAGCTAGCTCTGTCCTTAAATCTGTAGACTACCAAGGGTCTCCAGAGCCTGGTCCTCTGAGGTTTGGCCAAAGTAGGACCAATAAGTCAAAGCACGCCCTTCCCACAGGCTTCCTGACCCTTCTCCGGCTGGTCTTAGCACTCATTCCCTCTCAGTTATTTCAGAACGGAAGTAAACAGTCTTAGATACCCATTCTCAACCCTCACCACCCAAATTCTCTTTTCCTGTCCTTCCCAATTCTTCCCATAACAAAAGAGAGGCAATATCCATTACCTCCCATGTGGTATGGGAGAGAGCAGAGTGGTAAACTTAGTAATCAGACTTTCTCACCTCTGGTTGGGAGGGAGGGCCCCTTCCTTTGTGTATTTTAGGGGAAATTAAGGAATTTAGAAAAATCCCTCCTTAAAACAATAGCTAGCTTAGAGGCCATTGTCTTCATACAGAATGTAATTTTCTTTTTGAGCTATAGAAACCTTTATCTATACACTCTATATGAGGTATAGAAACCTTTATCTGTACACTCTATATGAGGTATAGAGACCTTTATCTGTACACTCTATATGTGAGATTTCTAATCTCTGCACCTTCACCATCATTTTTCCCACCCCACCCATGGATCAGAGGGTGTCCTTGTCCCACCCGGCCAATGTTATTTCTTCAGAAAGAATGACGAGGGAAAAAAAAAAAAACGCACATGAGAGAATTTCAAGCCATCACATCAATCACAATAAGAAAAAAAGTTTATTTTTAAAACTATGGTTATAATCATTAGTCTAATAAAGGAAATCTTTAGAGAGTAGGTCATCTCAAAGTCACATGTTCTAAGGTAATCTAGGAAAGGTCAAAAGGCTGCTAAGGCTTTGGTACCCCAAACTTCCACTATATTGTTAGTTAATGACCCTGAGCAAGTGTTTCTCTTTGCCTTCGTTTCCTCACTAATGCTTAGCATGCGTGCTCTTAAAATTAAAGGGAATTTCATGTACAAAGCCCAATGATTAGAAGGTGGCACTTGCTCAGGAACATCCCCATAACACTAGTAGTCGAGCCTCCTATCTCATAGTAGTAAACAGGAAGTCTTAAAACAGAGTGACAGTAGCAGTGTTTGCTTTTAGGCCCAGGACTGTGATTTTTAAATGGTCATAAGTATTAGCACTCAGTGGTGTGAATCACAGGAGTGACAGAAACCTTGAACATCGCCAACCCAACACCCCATCCAACAGCTGCCTAGACCCACAGTGCTGGCAAGTGGTTTTCCAGCCTCCACTTAGGTATCTCCGGACAGGAAGAGCACACCACTTCTAAAGGGGACTACTCTTCCTTTTGAGTTCTGGTGACTCTAATTCTTTTCCTAATATTACATATTACTTTCTCTTATTAAAGTATTTCTCATTTACTTAAGTTTTTTTTTCATGATTCATTAAACACACCACTCCATAAAGTATCACTAAAGTTTATAAAATAAAAACTTGAAGTTCTTCACATACACTATATCAAATTCTCCCCAGAGGTAACTCTTCTTTAGAGTGATTCTTTTTTCCATTCTACATTCTATATTGTATATTCAGACACTTCCTATTCATGTACAAATTATGCACGCTCACAGTTTTACATAAATGGGGTCGGATGACTCTATATGCTTTTCTGCATTCTTTTTATGAAGCTTTTCTTTTATATTTATATCACATTGTGGACATGATCCCATACCCAGGCATATGGAATGATGATTGTGCACAGACTGGTCATGATGAATCCAACACATGCCCTGTCGCTGGGCCTCTCATTAGCTCTGATTGACCCTCTAGTGCCACAAAGAAGACACTAAATAGTTTTTAAACATATAAAGTCCAGGCTTGGGAGGTAGCTCAGTTGGTAAAGTGCTTGCCTTGCAAACATGAGGACTTGAGTTCAATCTCCAGAACCTCCATAAGAATGTTCTCATGGGGGCTAGAGAGATGGCCTAGTGGTTAAGAGTGCCAACTGCTCTTACAGTGGACCTGGGTTTGATCCCCAGCACCCACATGGCGGCGGAGAACCATCTGAAACTCCAATTCCAGGAGAACTCCAGTTCCAGGGGAATCCGACACCCTCTTCTGACCTCCACGGCATTGCACTACACGGGTGCACAAACCTGCGTTCAGACAGTACATTCATACACATACAGAAATAAATTTAAAAAAAAAAAGAATGTTCTCATGGTGTCGCCTATCGTTCAAGCACTGGAAAGGTAGAATCAGAAGGATTCCTGGGGTTCGGCCTTGCTGTCCGTCCAGTCTAGCCTAGTTAGGAAGCTCCAGGTGAAAGACTCTGTCTCACAGGAGATCAAAGGAAAATGGCATTCCTGAAGATGATACCCAACGTTGTCCTCCAGCCTTCACGAACATTAAAAAAAAGGAAGTCCACCTCATGTCCCCATTGAACCCTCTCTAGCTAAACTTCCCACTGTAAATATCCCTCATAAGTTGTGATTCTTTTTTTAAAAATTTATGTATTTTTTTTTATTTTATGTGTATGAGTGTATTGCCTGCATGTATGTAAGTGCATCTGTGTCATAAAATGCCATAGGAAGTCAAAAGAGGGCATCGGATCCACTGGAACTGGAGTCTTGGATGGTTGTTAGCTGCCATGTGGGTGCTAGAAATCGAACCTGGGTCCTATACAAGAAAAACCAGTGCTCTTAACCTCTGAGCCATCTCTCCAGCCCATAGATCATGATTCTGGATTCTTCTAAATATTACAGATTTTCTCAGGGTCCGTAACCCTACCACGTGCTGCTCCACAGTGGCTCTGGCCAGTAGAGCATGTGAAGACCATGCCTCATGTCTTCTTGGAAGGCAGGGGACATGATTCATTTGCCAGATGGCTAGCTTCTTTGCCAACCATAGTTGGGTGACCAGATAATTTCTAATTCTTTGTTCACTTGAGACTAGACAGTATACCAACTGGGTGAGACACAGAGAAACCACAACCATCCATCCAGGGTGGAATGGAGTCAATTAAATTTTAGGCTTTTTTCTTTTTAATTCTTGGAGGCCAGGCTGTGTCTGGAACTATTAGCACAAGCTGTCCTCAGATTTATGATCCTCACTGCACATATTGGTGCATGCTACTGTCATCCCAGAATTCCGCAACCAGGAGATAGAGCAGGAGAATGGCTAGAAGCTCACAGGCCAGCTGCCTGGAGTATGTGACAGTGAGCAAGAGTGACTGTCTCTCAAACAAAGTGGAAGGTAAGGACCAACACCTGAGATTGTCCTCTGACCTCCACATGTATGCCACGGCACATGTGTCCCTCCCCTCACATACACATACACATATCACACACACACACACTCTCTCTCTCTCTCTCTCTCTCTCTCTCTCTCTCTCTCTGAACAATCCTCCTGACTCGGTCTTCCAAGCTCTGGGATTATAAGCACAAACCACCATGCAAGTTTAAGGCTTTCCTTTACAAAGTCATGCTCTAGTAAATCAACAGAAGAAACATGAAAGACAAGCTCATGTATTGAATGGTTCACCCCAGATTTGGAGGTTCTACTTGACTCCTGGTTCCTACTCTGCTTCTTATCCACAATGACATGAACAGCCTCCTCCTCTGCATGTTCCCACCACCATAAGGTTCTGCATCACCATTGGCCCAGAATCAGTGAGGCCAAGGACAATGAGCTAAGGCCTCTGAAACACTGAGCCAAATTAAATAATCCCTCCCTTTAACATTGTGTTTCTGCTGTTCTGTGTATAATGAGAAGCTGACTAATACAACTACCACAACTCATTTTATGGATGAATAACAAGTTTCAAAGAGGATATATGATTTATTTTAAAATCATTAAGTTGGAATGCACAGAGCTGAGATAAGGGATTTCCCAGGACAACCACCTCCCCACCCCACCCCCACCCCCTGGGATTGCCAAGGGAGTGTCCAAGTAGATTCTTTGGAGAACCTTCATAACAGAAAGGGAAGAGTGAGTTAGACTTCCAATAGAAAGCCTAAAACTTAGACAAGTCAACACTCCATAAGCAAGGAGAAAAACAAATCAATCAAACAAACAAACAATGAAGGCATCTGAAGGAGGCAAGCAAAGCAAGCCTTCAACACAATGAAGAGGCATTTGGGATTCGCATTGGAACACAGGCAAAGAGAAACCTATATGCCAGGGACACAAAGAAGAGACAACATGGGAAAGGTGCAGGATAATTCCACACCAAGCTCTACCAACCCTGTGGAAGATTCCTACAGTGGGATCCCCCTGAGGATGGCCCAGGACACAGATATTAGAAGTACAATTGTAGACATACTCAAAGAAATAAAAGACTATAAAGAACAAGTCAGAGAACTAAGGAGAGAGAATGAAAAATTCAAGAAGGACCTAGAGGGAGAAATCGACAAACACCGGAAGGAAGTGGAAACACTGAAAAGATCACATGTTGCAAAAGAAAAGGACACCAACCAGTGAAGCAAAGAGCTACAGGAAGAGATTGAGAAGCTCCAAAAGGAAGTGGATATACTAAAGAAATCATCGCAAGATGAAATGAAAAAGGAAATCAAACACTCATCCAATCAAGAGGAAAGGAATGGAAAAAAACCTCAGAATTAGAATGGAGGAAGCAGAACAAAGAATATCAGACCTGGAAGATAACACAGAACAACTAAAAACCTCAAGTAAAGATTATGAAAAATTTAAAAATATGCAAAAGTGGAGGAACTGTGGGACACTAAGAAAAGATCGAACCTCCGCATCATAGGAATAGAGGAAGGAGAAGAATCCCAAGAGAATGGTATTGATCAGATCTTCAACAGAATAATAGATGAAAATTTCCCCAAACTAAAAAAAGACAAACCAATACAAATACAAGAAGCACATAGAACTCCAAACAGACAAGATCAGAAAAGAAACTCTCCACACCATATCATAGTTAAAATGCTAGACACCCAAAACAAAGACAAAATCCTTAAAGCCACAAGAGAAAAACAACAAGTTACATATAAGGGGAAAAATCTATCAGAATGACAACAGACTTCTCAATGAAAGCTATGAAAGCAAGAAGAACGTAGAGTAAAGCATTCCCAGTGTTAAAGGACTATAGATGCCAACCCAGGTTGCTATACACAGCAAAAATGTCAATTATAGTCAATTATAGAAGGAGAGAGAAAGATCTTCCATGACATAAACAAGATGAAAGAATATATGTCCAGAAAACCAACCCTTCAGAGATTACTTGAAGTAATTCAAAGGATAGAAGAAAGGAGCAACTATCCCCAGGTACCTAGAAAGAAAAATTAATAAAAGCGTAACTGCAGAAGTAGAAACCTAGACCAAAAACACAAATGGATAATAAGGTAAAAAGAAGCAAGACACATCTATCAGTTATAACCTTAAATATTAATGGACTAAACACCCAAATCAAAAGACATAGATGGGGAGATTGGATTAGGAAACAGAACCCATCTATATGCTGTCTACAAGAAATACATCTTACCTTCAAGGATAGGCACCACATTAAAGTGAAAGGATGGAAAAAAATATTCCAAGCAAATGATACCAAAAAGAAAGCAGGTGTTGTTATTTTAATATCAGAAAAAATATACTTCAAAGCAAAAGAAATCAGAAGAAACAAAGAAGGCCATTACATTTTTATCAAAGGAACAATTCACCAAGAAGATTTCCACAATTATGAATATATATGCACCAAACTTTGGTGCACCAAACTTTGTAAAGACAATTCTCCAGGACCACAAGGCAGAGATTAACCCCAATACATTCATAGTAGGGGACTTCAATATCCCACTGAGTCCTTTGGACAGGTCAACTGGACAAAGAATAAACAGAGACATCTGAACTGAATGATATGATACAACAAACAGACCTCACAAACATCTACCGAATATTCCACCCTAATACCAGAGAATATACTTTCTACTCAGCACCCCACAGAACATTCTCCAAAATCGACCACATACTGGGACACAGAAGAAACCTCCACAAATACAAAAAGATCGAAATAATCTCATGCATTCTATCAGACCACAATGCAATAAAGCTCATTATCAACACAAGGGTAAGCCCTACTATGTACAAGAACACATGGAGACTAAACAACACACTCTGGAATAATGAATAGGTCAAGAAAGAGATAAAGAAAGAAATAAAAGCATTCCTGGATCTGAATGACAATGATGATACTACACAACAAAACCTATGGGATACCTTAAAAGCAGTCCTAAGAGGGAAGTTTATAGCCCTGGGTGCCTACATTAGAAAAACAGAAAGAGCACAAATGAACGATCTAACACTGCAGCTGAAAACACTTGAGACACAACAACAGATGAACCCTAAACACAACAGACAGGAAGAAATAACAAAAATCAGCAGATATCAATGAAATACAAACAAAGAAAACAATACAAAAAAATCAATTAATCCAAAAGTTGGTTCTTTGAAAGAATAAACAAGATAGACAGACCTCTAGCCCAGTTAATCAAAAGAAAGAAGGAACAACTCCAAATCAATACAATCCCAGATGAAAGGGGAAATATCATGACAGACAATTAAAAGATCCAGAAAAATCGTACAGGAATTCTTCAAAAACCTATACTCTACCAAGTTTGAAAACCTAGAAGAAATGGATGAATATCTGAAATCCTGGGAATCACCAAAGCTCAACCAAGAAGAGATCAACAGCTTAAACAGACCCATAATATATAAAGAAATTTAAGATGTAATAAGAAACCTCCCAACTAAAAAAAGCCCAGGCCCAGACGGTTTCATGGCAGAATTCTATAAAACATTTCAAAAAGACCTACAACCATTATTACTGAAACTGTTTAGAAGGATACAATCAGAGGGAATTCTCCCAAATTCCTTCTATGAAGCCAGCATCACTCTATTACCAAAACCAGGCAAAGATACCAACCAAAAAAGAATACTAGAGCGCACTAATTAATGAATACAGATGCAAAAATCTAAACAAGGATACGGCAAATCACATCAAGACCCACCTCAAGAAGACCATCCATCATTACCAAGTTGGGATTCATCATCCAGATATGCAAGGATGGTTCAACATATCGAAAATCATAAAATTCAAGCATTTTGAAATGGACTGAAAAGACAAAAAACACACCAATCATCTCAATTGAACTGCAGAAAAACTCCTTGACAAAATCACAAGCTATCACCTTCATGCTTAAAGACCTAGAGGGAACTGGATTGGAGGGATCATTCCTCAATGTAATCAAAGCACATATCAGGAAACCCAGCCAAATATTTATCCTAAATGGGGAAATGACAGAAGCATTCCCTTTAAAGGTATGGAAAACCTCGGCAAGGCTGCCCCCTGTCACCACTCCTATCACCATTATATTGCTTGAAACATCGTGCTAGGGCAAAAAGGCAAGAAAAGAAATTAAAGGAGTTACTAATGGAAAAGAGGAAGTCATCTCTCCCTTTTTGCTGATGAATATGATTGTTTACTTAAGGGATGGTTAAAAACTCCACCAGAAACTCCAGGAACACAATTAACTAGCTTCAGTAAAGTAGCAGAATACAAAATTAACCTAGAAAAATCCAGTAGCCTTCCTTTACACCACAACAAGCAACTGAATAAGGAATGCAAGGAGCCTTCCCACTCACAATACCTCAAAACAAAATAAAATACCTAGGAAACAAACCTAACCAAAGACACCAAAGATCTCTACAACAAAAATTTTTCAAACCCGTGAGAAAGAAATTGCAAGAAGAAACAGCAGAGATGGAAAAACCTCCCTATACTCATGGATTGGAAAATTAATTAGTAAAAATGTCCATTCTCCCAAAGTCTTTTACAGATTTAGTGCAATCCCAATTAAATCCCAAAGAAGTTCTTCAATTTCTTGGGAAAAAAGTCACTAATTCTCATCTCTGGAAAAACAAAAGACTCCGAATAGCCAAAAAACAACCCTGAGTAAGCAAAGAGCAATACAGGGGGGATCTCACTATCAACCGAACTTCAAATTATACTTCAGGACTATAAGTCATAAAAACAAACTTGGTACTGGCACAAAACAGAACCTATAGACCACTGGAACAAAACTGGAGATACCAAACTGAGCACAATAAATTTCAATCCCACCTCATAATTTGACAAGGGGGCCAAGAAGACACTTGGAGGAAAGACACATCCTTTCGCAAGTGGGTTGGCAAAACTGGAATACACACACTTGTCAGAAGTAAGAAATTAAAAGACCTACCTCTTGCCATTACAAAAGTCAACTCACAGATGTATTAAAGACCTCAGTGTTAAACCCCCAAAACTCTAAGGATGATAGAAAGACAAAGTTGACAGCAGACAATACAAGATATAAGGTTATAGGAAAAGACTCCTAAATCAGAAAGCAAGCTGTGCAAGATATTAAGGTAGGGATCCTCATTAAACTCAAAAGCTTCTGTTACATCAAAAAGAAACATCAATGGAAGTGAAGAGAAACCCACAGAAGGAAGGAAAACTTCACTCGCAGAAACATTCGAGCAAAGCTTTGATTTCCAGAATACTATAACACTCAAAAAACAAGAAAGAAAAAACAAATGACCCTCTCAATAAATGGAGCAAGAGGAACAGGACTTCGCAAGTGAGGAGTTAACGATGGCTGAGAACACCTTAAGAAATGTTCAACATTAACTAATCACATTAGGAAATGCAAATCAAAACCAACTTTAAGCATATCGTCTTACTCCAAAATAAGACTGGTAGGATCAAGAAAACAGAATGCAGACCAAGTGCTGGAGAGGTTGATGGGGAAAGGGCAACACTCACCACTGTGGTGCGAGAATGTGAAATTATGTACACCACTATGGAAAGCAGTGTGGAGAACCCTTGGAAGACTGGAGATGAACTTGCACCCACAACCATCAATTACCACTCCTGGGCTATTACCCACAAGGACTTCATCATACCCAGCATAAGTATATACATGCACGGCCATGTTTTATTGCAGCTCTCTTCACAATAGCAAGGAGCTGGAACCAAAGCCCAAGTGCCACCTCGTAACTGACGGTAGCGATAGGAAAGACATGTGGATCCATCTCACAAGGAGTGTTATGCAGTGGTAAAGAAAAGATGACATCAAGAGCTTTGCAGATAAATAGTTGTAGCTAGAAGATATCATGCTGAGTGAAGTAACACAGTCCCAGAAAAACAAAGGACGAATGGTATCCCTCATCTGTGGATGTTAGCACCAATTACCTAATTGGATGACAAACTGAGCAACGTCAATGTGATCTGAAAACAACTGTGCTCTTATATTGTAGAATCCCTTAAAAAATAAACAAATACAGGTTTGTGCACCCGTGTCGTGCAATGCCGCGGAGGTCAGAAGAGGGTCTTCGGATTCCCCTGGAACTGGAGTTACTCCGAATTGGAGTTTCACACGGTCTCGGAGCCGCCATATGGGTGCTGGGGATTCGAACCGGAGTCCTCTGTAAGAGCGGTCGGCGCTCTTAACCGACTAGGCCATCTCTCCAGCCCTACTTTTACTTTTACTAAAGTCCTAAAAACCAATGTGTCTGTAGACAGTGTCTAGGCGAAACTGGTACTTGCTGAGCTCACGTCAATAAATATGCCTTAATCAATATAACACACCGTGTCCCCTCCCAACCCATCCCCCCTTTTCCCAATTCCTTCACCATTTCAGTCCATTTTCTGATGCAGTCTTTCTGTTGTTCTTTTACTATGCCTCCTCTCTCCATGAGAAATATTTATATACTGGGTGTTTGGTACAGCAACATATGAGGGACCATTGTCGTTTGTTTTTCTCGGACTGTTACATTCACTAACAATATGTCTTCCAGCTCCATCCATTTACCTTGCAAAATTTCAATGATGTTGTCCCTCTTTACTGCTGCATAGTATAGTCTCATTGTAATAATGTACCACCATTTTCTCTATTCCACTCATCAGTTGAAGGGCACCTGGGCTGGTTCCAGCTTTTTGCTATTGTGAAGCAGAGCCACAATAAAAATAGCTGTGCATGTATTTTTGCATGTGTTGGTTTTTGGTATATACCCAGGAGTGGTATGACTGGGTCAAATGGAAGGCTCATTTTGAGTCTTCTAAGGTCTCCACACTGCTTTCCCAGTGGCTGTACAAGTTTACAATTCCCACCAGCAATGGATGAGTATAGTTCCCCTTCTCCCCACAACCTCTCCAGCACTTGGTATACTATTCAGTTCCTGATCCTAGCCAGTCATGTAACAACTAGTTATATAATGAGTCCTAATGAAACTTACCTTCTAGGTGCCACAAAGGTTCTGATATGAGAGACTCCTTGCCTTCCCACCCATAGAACAAGGAGAAATATGTACAATGATGAGGTCGCTCCCCGACTGTAAATTGGAGACAACTATTGTTAAGAGGTAACTCTTATAAAACCGGTAAAACTGCTTTCGTTTAATTGACTACTAGACATGGGAACTGTGGAAGGGATTACTCTCTGTTCAGAACCAAGAATATAATACTAAAGTCCTAGGGCTATTGCAATCAGGGCAAAATATATTAATACAGGAGCCTTGACATCAGCAATGGATGTTCTACCAGGTGGATGTTGGCCAGGGGATCCAAAGGCCCACCAAAGGTAAGGGCTCCTTGCCTCTAGTTGGGATACCTACAGGAGGAGAGGCAATAAGACCTGCTGCCGAAGACCTGACGTTAACATGGGAGGTAGTATTGGAACCACACATGCAAGTGTACAGATGGCCTCTGGAATGCCAGAGATGTTACCAAAAGGCCACTAAACCAATAAAGCAAATATGGGTCTCCCTAGTCAAGCAAGACTCCACCGCAGCACCAGCTACACTTCACCTGCCTGGAAATACTGATGCAGCAGAGGCAGCCATGTGCCTGTATATCCCAAATCAAATTGGCTTTGCTTCTAATTGGCTATACTCTCCCTTGGAGAGAAATAACCCATGGCGATGGCCACAAGCTTACATCCTCTACAGGTTAGGAGATATCATAAGCCACAGTAAGACCCTGTCATATTTAACAGGAAAAAATGTAGTTCGTGGATCAACATTTCATCTAAACATATGTGTCTATGCCAAAGTAACCTACCATAACTATTAATGCTGCTTAAGTATCTATATGTCTGGTTGCTTGTGCTTCATTAGTGGGATCGAAAGGTTATTCCTGGACAAACTGTCAGCCCATGAAGGGAAACAGCTAGAGTTGACCATAATCCAAGACAACAGCTCCAGAGAGAGTGGACTGTTCTGCTTCTCATCCACCTGTGCCCCATTTCTAAGCCCAGGGAATAATCTGTGGAAGAGGTAGCGTGGTAGAATGTAAGGGCTGCGATTGGGGTGAAGGGTGAAACTACAGCAATGTAGTCTGGACCCTCATTTGATTAACCTGATTGAACATACAACCCCTCACTCCCCGCTGGAAGGTGGGGCTGTGGGTGTTTGGGCACAACAGCCTGCAAATTGGTTTTACATGAAGGATGCTTGTACTCATGGACTATCACTTATAGCTAAAAATGAAAAAAAAAAAAACTGAGAGAAAGATGCAGGACAGTTATGGCAGAATGCATGATCTGGGATGGGGTGGGAGTGGGGGGGAGGGAAAGGGAAATAAGCCTGAACTGAATTGGAAAAATGTATGAAATGCACAAAGCATCAATAAAAACTAATTAAAAAAAAAAATGAACAGCCAAAAAAAAAATAAATAAAAAAAAATAAAGAAATAATGGAAAAAATGATAAAAAAGAAAAAATAAAGTCATTAAGTTAATTAGTATCATCTTTGCTTATGAGTGAATAAAAGGTATCTAGGGGGAGAAAATGGAAGTAAAAGTCAAACCAGCAGCTGCCTCTGTCAGTCACTCTGCCCAGAGTTTTAAACATATATTAACTAAATCAATGCATGTGAAGTGCCAAATGTCTCTCAGCCACTGTGTTATAAGCCTGAGAGGCGATCTCCAATTCAAACAGTTCACCAGTCCACTGACTCACAGAACCATCAGTGAACTGCCAGGGTCAGTATTCACATTCCTCCCACTCAGAATGCACAGGAATGCATCGAAGAAGTGTACACAAAGGAAGAAATGGAGACTCAGAACAGTGAATTTACTTTCCCAGAGTCTCACACAACTAAGTGGCCGACTAGGAATCTGACTCCCTGCCTTACTGGTAGAATCCTGCTCCAGCTTGCTCTGCCCTAGCACAGAGCCTGGCATTAGGAAACTTGGGGGAGGGTCTCTCGATGGCACCTTTAGAAACACATGGAATCTGTGAGCCACAGCAGAGGTAGTGCCAACATCTACAGAACTCTGGCAACAGTGACTACGCTCCACGTAGCAATCATTGACTAATAAGAAAATCAGTCCATCATTAGAAAACCTCCACATACTTCAGATTCCTGGTGTAATTTTAAGTAGAGAGAAGTATTATACACTACACAAGGGCATGTTTAACACACATAATGGAACAGCCACCAGCACAGCCTAGGGCACCTTTGCAACTAAGAGTTCCTGCATGCTGGATTGCATCCAATCTGTGCAACAAGACCATCTGCAGGTGGGTGGGGAAAGAACTCGCCTTGAATGCCACACATGCATCCAAGCACCCGCCAGGGCGCCTTTGCTCCTAGACCAGTTGACTGTCTCTGGCTATTTCACTGGCACTCCGGTGTATGGGAGGCCTTTTTCAAGGGCAGCATGGAATGCTGTCTTGTTATTTGATTAACTGCAGCACATGGAAGTAACTACTCCTTCTCAAGGTGCCTCAGAGATCATTTAGACTCTGAGGACTCGTTCCTTCCTCGCCAAATAGCCATCAAGGCAAACAGGCAACTTGGCTCAAGTTTCATTTCCTTGGTGTTTTCTTATCTGTCTCCCACCAATGGCTCAAGCTCCATGGGTGAGTGGGGTCAGGAAGTAGCACACAGCCTCTGTTTTTATTCTCTGTGTGGAAATTTTCTAATTATAGGTCACACGGAGAGTTTCCATTCTCCCCCACGCGCTTCACCTTGTTTATGTAACTTAATAAGCAAAGGCCCAGAGCCTTTCTTTAAGACTTAAACTATGAAGCTTCTAATGAGGAATCAAATTCATTCCCTTATCTTTCTGATTAGTAAACAGCTTGTCTCTTATCTGCTTGGGTCTGTAGCTGAAATGACAATCTCCTCTCTGCTTCACGTTTTACAGTCTGATTACAGCCCCATGTTTCCTGTGTGAGCCATCAAAAGTAGAAACAGTAACATACACACACACACACACACACACACACACACACACACACACACACACACAAAAAAAAAAAAAAAAAAAAAAACAAGTAGAGGTTTTTAAAAAATAAAACAACTCCAACTTTCATGGAATAAACAGAGGATACATCACAGAACCAAGAAATAAGAGTTATAGATTCAAGATTAATAAATCATGATACCAACTCAATAAAGGAGTCTATTAAGAGCATAGAGATTTTAAACAATTGTTATTCTTTGGAAAATACAAACTATGGATCAACACTTTAAAAAGTTGTGTTCTGCTGGGCATAGTGGTACACTCCTTTAATCCTAGGACTCAGGAACCAGAGGCAGGCAGATCTCTGTGAATTCAAGGCCAGTCTGGTCTACAGAGTGAGTTTCAGGCCAGCTGGAGCTACAGGGAGAGCACCCCATCTCAAAAAAAAATTATGGGTGGAGGGTATGTATGCATATTTTTAGGGTAATTTAAAATTAAAAGTGAAAATGTGAATTCTGAAACATGATTTGTAAATAACAGTCTATTTTCCAATGACATAATTTTAGTATGTGTGACATATATATGCATATGTTGAAGCAATACAAATTGGAGGGAACAACAACAACAAAAGAAGTGGGACAAAGCACCGACTGAAACAGTAAAATTCTCTCCAAAACAATAATCTGCTTTGAAAAACTTTAAAAAAGACTCAGGAAAAGATAGAAGACATGTATTACAGAATGCATGAACTCAGGTGGGGTGGAAGACATGGAAAGGGAAATGAGTCTAAATTGGAATGAGAAATGATGTATGAAATGCACAAAACTGCAATAAGAATAATTAAAAATTTTTTAAGCTGTGATCTAATTATGCAGGTATGTCTTCCCAAAATTAACTGCTTAGAGAGAAATTTAAAAAGTTGTACCATCTCCATTTGGCATCCGTCCAAAATGTATTCAATAGTAGTAGCTCTCAGGTAAATGCTAACAGTAGTGATTACCAGGTATAGAGAAGAAGATGAAAAAGAAGATCCTCCTTTTTAGTTTTGTTTGTTGTTGTTGGTTGTTTCTGTTTTTCTTTTTTGTTGGGGGTGGGGGGCAGTTCTCCCTATAGAGAGGGAGGTCTGTACACCAGGTTTTTAAGTCAAAACCCAGCTATGTAGGAAAGCATTTGTTCTTTTCCACCAGTGTGTGTGAACAGAAATCTCTTTTACAGATTGGCTCAACAATGGCTGCTAGGAAATGTGAAAAAGTGCGATTTGAGGTACGAGGCCCTGACCCTGAGGACTGACACTACAGCTGACCACTGTAAAGCAAACCATTTGATTATCCTCTAGGGTTGGAAGAGCATACCTAAATGAAGGGAAAATTAATTTATGAGCCAGGCGGCCAAGTGGGCTCCAGGAAGGCGTTTGCTATTCAGGAAGCTTAAAAAAGAGCACAGAAGCAGGAAAGCGGAGCCCAGAGTCAGCAGCCCCCCAAGAATCGCTGGGCTTTGTGTAGCAACCAACCAGCAGCTTCCTCCTTCTTTCAGGAAACATAACCACAGTGCCCTGGGGCACAGAGTGAATGCCGTCCCACTATCCTTATCGCCATTATCTGGGAATTTCCAAGCAGCGTTCACTTAGAGGATATTTGAGACCACTTAAACAGACATTTTCCAGGCTATAGGTCTCTTGACTTCCTTTAAATTCTTGTTCCAAAAAAAATTCTTATTCCATTTTGATACATAGAAAAGTCTTACCTCACTGTCTGCACCAGACTTCAGTATGATTTGCGGTATGCACACCAGAACCCCTAAAAACTCTTGTCTTTGGTGTAGGAAGAAATGGTCAAGCTTGTTTGTTGCTGATCATATGACAAATTTTCAGTATTTTATTATTCAGTATAATATAGAATGTCTCCTGTGCATAGTATTAAATGGCTTTATACTTTCATACTGTATTATCATGCTGAATTAATTTTCCCCTAAACATCGTAACTAGTTTCTCTTCTCCTCTTCATCTCTCCCCAGTTCTTACCAAAACTCACTCCTTTAGGACTTAATCCAAAAATTCTCCCAGCTCTGGTACATATTACAGGCTGATTCACTGAAGGAAAGATTCAGGGACTTGCTGAATTCCTATAAAATGAAGCTAGAAAATAGTTGAGAACATAAAGAAGGCTATGTGAAGAAAAGAATGGAGAAAATAATAAGACAGGCTGCTGAAAATAAATCTCATGTTCCTAAACAACTCAACAAGTGAATGAGGTCCCCTAAGCCACCAGAGACAGAACACTGACACCCAAAGCATACTCAGAAACTCCAGGTCCACCACCAGCCTTTCAGGCTAGAAGAAGTCAGTCTGTCTTCTAGGCACTTTTATCTTTTTACCTTTTAAGGACAAGAAACTTGCCTCTTGCTTATTTTAGTATTGCATGTAAGTTTGTACATTTCTACGATGGTTGCGATGTGCACTGTGCTCTACAGAAGGGCCTCTATTCAGTCTACAACTTGCCCAATGATATCTGTCCCCTGGCAATCTCTTGCTAAGAGTCCTTCAACTCAAAAATGGAGGCGCCATGGCTTTTAGCATGACTTCATCATCAGCTCCTGGCACGTGGTATGTTCTCAGTAGGCATCAGTTAAATGAATGAATGGATAGATGAACAAATGAATTCTTCAGCCTAAGAATCTACTACAAATGTGAATATAAGTCTTGTTAATGTTTACAGAGTCCCCGTGCATCAGGCCCTATGCTAAGCATTGGTGTACATTCCCTTGAAAGCTCTCTGATAGTTATTTGTGCTCTCCCATGAGAACTTAAGTAAGTTGCTAAAGTCCTTTAACTGATGCCTTACAAACATTTTGACTCCTATAACCCCAACCCTAACCAAGGTCTTATCAGTCTGGCCTGCCTAAGGGCTACCATACCCATTTGGAACATGGAGCTCCCTATGTGGGCAGTCCAAGGGAGAAAAGACACCAGAGTTCCACAGTCAGACTTCCTTTTCTATCTGTAAAGACAGAATTGCTTTCTTTATTCAACTTGGGTCAGTAACAAAGTCACTGTTAACAGAGAGCTGTAGATCATTTTGTCATCTGTGAGGGCAACACCAAGATGCTATAGCATCTTCTGAGGTGTCCCAGCCACTAGATGGCACTGGAGCTCAAATGTCACAGCAGTGCAGAACACAACCTTAATTAAATAAGATAATAACAATAATAATAATAAATAATAATATAACAATAATAATAACATTAACTAATATAGATGTAGCGTTAAGCACTTAGTACACTCCAGGCACCCTTCCAAGAGTTACTGTATACATCAATTCCAAGATTTCTGTATACATCATCTTCTCAAATCCTTACAAGATCACTGGGTGGGTCTAAGATCACATCCACTTTACAAATAAACAGACTGAGAGTCAGGTGTCTTGACCAAGATCACCCAGCTAGTTGGAGGCAGAGCAGAGATTGTTAACTCAGGCAACCTGACTCCCCAGCCCTGCATTCTTTGCACCCTGCTGTCTGTTTCCTCCTACACAATCACTGACCTTGCACTTGGCTGATAAGTGCATGTGCAGTAGCCACCACAGATTATTTTTGAAATGCCTTATGGAAAAATCCTCTCTCTGAGGGGAAGAAAAAAAAAATCTCCCTCAGGCCACATAAACACATCAGGCACAAGCCAAGACTCAGATGTTCTGGAGCTATTTACTCAAGATCATTACCTCCAAAGAATATCACCCTGGTGGTGAAGAAATGGGTCAGAGCCTGCAGTGCAGCAAAGCAAAGTCAGTCAGATCTGATTGCAATGTCTCACGTGGTAGGAAGAGGCCCAGGAAGAGCTCAGGACTTGGCTCTCCTTAACCCATCTCAGGATGTAGAACTCATCGTAGATTCTTGACCTTCTGGAGCTGTATCTGTTAAAATAAAGAATAAAGAGTTGAGGTGGAGGTCACGTGCCCTAGCGTGGCTTAGGGCCTGGGCTACATCCCTACTACTACAAAAAGTAAATACATAAGACAGAGAATGTTTCCTCTCTACTGAATATAAATGAAATGTGTGTGAAGGTGTTTATCTGCTTATGATTCAATAGTAAGGGAAGTTAAGTCCCATTTTAAGCCTCTCCCTTTTTTAAAGTAAGCACTCTCTCCTGGGTCCTGTCCCTACTTTTGTAATCAAAGTCTGTTTCTAAAATTTTAAAACAGATCTTACCAGATCTGCTCCTCCACAGCCCAGCCATTTGACTCTATCATCAGTTCCAAACACTGTGAGGAAGGCCTTTCTTCATATACATACAACCTGCCTCCTCCCCCCAAACACCTCCAACTTAGCCTCCTCTTTCTCCTTTTGCACAGTCAGAGCAGAATCTTTCGTGCACTCCAACATTCCTCCATCTCCACCTCTGTAGCTCTGTGCGGCTATTTTCTGCACCTGTTGGGCTTGCTTGGCCCACCATCAGAGCCATTGCTTTCGCCAGGCTCCTGATCTTCCTTTAGAGAACGTTCTCTCCTCCATGCAAAAAAAAAAAAAAAAAATGGATAGTACAGAGTTGGACGTGACCATTTCCCTCATCTGACCTCTCAGCCCCTCTCACCTTGAACTTTGTAGGGTGAGAAGTGGCCCAACCCATCAGTGTTGGAGTTGACTCATGCCTGGAGCCCATACTTGAAATAATCACCACCAGTCTCTGGTACATCAGTCCATAAAGCCTGTTTCCTTGGAGACATAGCTTTTATTCCAATCATTCCCCCACCATATTATACCTCTCTGGTATCAGGCAAAGCCTATTTTTGCTGCTTCTAACACCAAACAGTCCTTCAAGATTCAAGTCAAATAGCAACTCCTTTATGAAGCCTCATTCATGCCATGGTACAGATCATATATATATATATATATATATATATATATATATATATATATGTGTGTGTGTGTGTGTGTGTGTATATATATATATATACACACACACATATATTGCCCTTTGGACTGCTAGCTCCTTAAATACAGGACTATGGCTTGGTTGCCTTCTAATGACTTGGTTTTCATCTTTAATGACTCATAGAAGAATGCTTGATAGATACACCAGACATTTTTTTAACATAAAATCCAGATGTGTGGCAAACACTTTTAACAGCAACACCGAGGAAGCAGAGGCAAGCAGATCTCTATAAGATCAAAGCCAGCCTGGCCTACATAGTGAGTTCCAGGTGGACTGAGGGTACAGGGAGAACTTGTCTCAAAACAAACAAACAAACAAACAAAATATTTTCTTGACTTGAATGACAATTTAAAAAAGAAAAGTTCTAAGTAAATTTACAGGATTTAGTAGTAACAGTTAATTCCTATTCTGACTTGGGCCTGGTGTTTTAGGCCTGTGAGTCTAGCTATTTAGAAGACTGAAACAGAAGGTTCACAAGTTCAAGGGCTTGCCTGGGCTACAGAAGGAGTGCAAGGTTAACCTGGCAATTTAGTAAGACACTCTCTCAAAATAAAAAATTAAAAGAGAGCCGAGGATAGCCCACTCAGTGGTAGACCACTTGCTGCCCAGGATACATAAGGTTCTTAATTCAATCCCTATTACTAGAGGAAAATCTGCGTTCTGCAGCAGTGTCCATGTATGTTGCTATCCCCTTGAAATCCTTCGCCTCTGCCCCACTGGAACACTCTGCTTTGCAAGTCCTACCACACTGGCTACAGTCAAAATGCTGGTGACATAGCTCAGTGTACAATGTTCGAGGCCCTGAGCTTGAGCCTCTGTGTCATAGGAAAACAAGACCTCTAGTGGGTTTGAGAGTCTGCATATATCCAGAGACTTCCAACTTTTGCCATTTGCCTCTCCCCTGGAAAGCCAGGCCTCTGGCAGCTGCCTCGGTGGAGTCCCAAACAGGCTTGTGAACAACAAAGGGAAGCCCCACAGTTTCCCTGCTTGGGCGTTTGTTTTTCTCTAAGCCTTCACAGGAAAAGCTTGACTATGGTTGAATCTATGTTTAGACTGCTGTCTTTGTGTTTAGTGTAGTAAACTGCATTTCAAGGCCCCCAGGATGCAAGCTATGCTCATTATCACACAATTTCCCCTCCAACAAGGTTTTCATGTCAAAATGATAAAGGGCAACACAAAGTGAGAAACATTGCCTTATGAAGCTGCCCCTTGGTTCTTGTAAGACCTTAAATGAGCCGAACTGCACTGCTCATTAGAGAGCAAATCTGTATCTCCTCGTGGTTATTGTGCAAATGTGATGTTTTTCCTTTTTCGAAATTTCAGATCAATTTGAAACAAGGAAGAAGGAAAGGATAAAAGAGAAAGGAAGTCGACAGCCAGGTCTCTGCCCTCCCCTCCCCACAAGTCTGCTTGCTAATTGAGAATCGTCCTGGCTCAGCAGCCATCTCATGGAACTGTGGGCTGAGTATTAGATCTGTAGTGTACCCACTAAATTAGGGCCTTCTGTATCAAGCTGTATGACTTGCTCAGGAATAATCTCCTTTCACAGCCCAGGCTTCCAAAGGTTCTAAGTTGAACTTGACCTGTGCTCAATTCCAAAGTCATTTTCCACATACAAAAGCAAAAAGCAGTCTAGGAAGATGGTAGATATACCTTTCCTAGTTCCTCTCACTAACTACAATTGGAACCCCTGGAAATGATGTATAAAACAGACACAAAATAAAGACACCAAAAGGCAGAGGAAAGTCAGGCTCGTTAGAAATCTTGAGACCTGAGGACTTTGACCCAGGAGTAAGCTGTCTTATACAGCTAAAATTCAGAACTAAAGTATTCAGCAACTCAGCCAGTGCCAATAGGTACAGATTTTAACAAGAAACAGCCTTAGCAAAGGCCTGCTGTCACTAGCCAGAAGAAAGGAAAACCTAGCAAGACAAAAATCCTCACAGAATACTCATTCTTCTCTAACCAAACACCACAAACAATAGCATGTCCCCATCCCTCCCCAGCAAAGGCTGAGCAGGGAGCCAGAGTTCACTCTCCAATGCCTGCTAAAAATTAATACCCAATGTAACAGTATTAAGGGGTGGGGACTTTGTGTGGTGATAAGGACCAGGGCACCATCTTGGAAGAATAGACAGGGCCCACACATCAAACACACCAGGCAATGCCTTGATCTTGGACTTCCAGCCTCCAGATCTGTGAAATATAAATTTCTGTCATAACACTTCAGCAGTTGTGGTGATTTATTATAACAGCACACATGGGCCAAAACCATGGCCCAACATCCCATCAGGGTGATAGCACAGAAAGCTAATAAGAAGCTGGGACTTTTATCTCTGCCACCTGATAACAACACCCAGCCCCACAGTGCCGGTGGAGATCACGCTGGGGTCTGGGTCCATGGAAACCCAAGGTAGGGAGGAAGCTGCCTCCCTCCCTGCCAGGTAGGCTTCGAGGATGCCTAGGAAAGAGTCAGAACTAAACCGTCACCAAACAGAAAGAAGTCAGTACCATGGCATTCATTGGAGATCACGTAGGGAGGCAAAGCTTCTACTCCCACAGAGCAGTTTCGAGGAACACAGGGTGGGTGTGAGGATAGGTCAATGGGAAATACACTTCCAGCTCCACTTGAGAATACAGCTCCTCTCCTTCCCTTGCTGGCGGCCCCGCCCGAAAAAGCCAGCTAAGCCAAGGGGTTTAAATAGGATCCAGAGTCTCATACCGCACTACAAAAACGTCTAAGAATTCCATGTTAATTCACATTGTAATTAAACTTCTGAAAGCTGAAAAAAACCACAGCCCATGAGGGGAAACAAATTACTATGACAGCGCATCTCTCATCAGAAGCTACTAGGCCAGAAGGAATTGGCACAATATTTCTCATGTGTTGAAACAGCTCTCAACCCAGAATCGTAATGGAAGAAAGGCGCCAGGGCATGAAGGAAGAAGAAAGACATTCTTGGACAGCAGAAAGCTAACCCGATGTCCCCATCGGGCCTGTCTAACAAGTTAACTAAGGTCCTTCTAATCAGAAAGGAAACAATAAAAGAAGATAAAAGTGCAAAGTCAAACAGGAATAAATAACATGAAATATAAAAGCATGGATCAATACATTAGGTTTTCCTTTCCTTTTGTGTTTTCTAAATTACGTTTTAAAACAAAACTGACAAAATGATTTGGTATATGCGGCTGGAGAGAAGGCTTTGCAGAAGACATGGGTTTGACTCCCAGCACTCACGTGGCAGCCAACAATCGCCCATAGCTCCAGTTCCAGGGGATCCAACACCTTCACAACTCTGAGAGCATTGCACAGGTGCACTCACATACATGCAGGCAATCCACTCATATACATAGAATAAAATAATAAAATATATTTTTAATTTTTTATTTATTATTTTTATGCGTACGAATGTACTGTCTGCATGTATGTTGGTGCACCCGTGTCATGCAATGCTGTGGAGGTCAGAAGAGGGTGTCGGATTCCCCTGAAACTGGAGTTAAAGACAGTTCTTAGCCGCCATGTAGGTGCTGGGAATTGAACCCGGGTCCTCTGCAAGAGCAGTCGATGTTCTTAACCGCTAAGCACCAAATAAAATATTTTTTTAAAGCAACTTAAAAAAACTATGTGATGTAGGTATATAGAGAAATACTTAAGAAAATTACATTGTAAATAGAGAGATGGTAAAGGGATATAAGGTTTTAGATCTGAAATAGTAAAATAATAATACTAATAAACTTTGAAAAGCCATTAATATAATAATATCATACACAATTAAGAGAGATTGGCAGAATGTATTAAATACATGATCCAGGGGCTGGAGAGATGGCTCAGCAGTTAGGGGCGCTGGTGCTCACAAGGAGGATCTGGTTTTGATTCCTACCACCCACATGGTAGATAATAACTGTCCAAAACTCTAGTTCCAGAGGATCTGATGCCCTCTTCTGACCTCCACGAGCATTGCACAGCACAGGTGCACTTACATTCAGGCAATACATTCATACAGTAAAATAAAAATAATAAAATATTAAAAAAAAAACATGACCCAGGGCCACAGAGATAGCTCAGTGGGAAAAGTGCTTGCCATAAAACTCTGACACCTTGAGTTCAATCTCCAGACCCCACATAGTGGAAGGATTTGAACCCACAAAATCTGTTCTCTGACCACTACTATACTCACCATGTTACACATATACCTGCACTCACACACATACATGTACATCATACACACAATGATAATAAATTTAAAAATTAGAAACAACATAGTCCAACTATATGCTGTCAACCAAAAATCTCACCTCAAATATAGCACAGGCAAAGGGAAAATAAAAAGAGGAATAACAATGTATTATGCAAAGGTCACTAAGAGAACATAGGAGAGCCTATATTAATAAGAGATAAGGGAGATTTGACAATAAAAACAGAGGGCAATATATAACAATGAGACAATCCATTAAGAAGGTTCCTAAACATAAAGGAACAAAATATAAGTAAATAAAGGTCTAAAACATATAAAGTAAAACCTGATTGAAGTTTGCACAGTGAAAGAATTCAGCATCGCCATCCCAACAAACATTCAGTGCAATTATGCAGTAAATCACCAAGAAGGTAAAAGAAACCAGCACCACCAGCCATTAGGATCAACTCAACATTTATAGAACATTCAACTTAACAACAATGAGGCACAAATTCTTTACATGCAATATATAACTAAGAATGATCATATCTTGGGCCATTAAAACATACACACACACACACACACACACACACACACACACACACCCACACACACACATAAATTAGCCGGGCGTGGCAGCACACGCCTTTAATCCCAGAATTCAAGAGGCAATGCCCCGAGCTGCAGACATAAGCATCAGAAACCATAAGGAACTGGTATCACCACAGACAACGCAGGGACCGAAAGAATAATACAGAAAAGCCCAGCTATCAATTGCCGATAGACCCTCATCTAGGGCCGAGCTTCCTGCCTAGCTCCTTGCCCTATCCACATAAGCCTTCTGTCTGGCTTGGTTTTGCACAGGTCTTGTGCATGCTTTGACTTGACAGTTTTAAGACTGCTAACAAATCTCCAGACTTGGATAGTTTCACTGAAGAATTCTAATGCATATTCAAAAAATGAATTAATACCAATTCTATCTGATAGTTTGCAGCCAAAGTAAAAAAGAGACTGTTTATAAAACTAACATACTCTGATATCAAAATAAAAATTAAGAGTGCATCAAAAGAAAATTATAGCCCAATATCCTTCATTGAAAAAAATGCCAAAATTTTCAGCAAACTATTAGCAAAGAAAACTCAGCAATATATAAAAAGACTATATATCATGACCAAATGAGATTTGTTTCAGTCATGGAATATGCTTCAAAATATTTAAAAATTTATCAATGTACTATGTAATATTAATAGGTTAGGGAAGAAGGATTATCTGAACATATCAATTAATGTACAAAAAGAGTTGGTCATATTCTTTTTTTTTTTTTAATTTTTATTTCGGTATGTGTATGAATGTACTGACTGCATGCAAGTTTGTGCACCCGTGTCGTGCAATGCCGCGGAGGTCAGAAGAGGGTCTCGGATTCCCCTGGAACTGGAGTTCTCCTGGAATTGGAGTTTCAGACGGTTCTCGGCCGCCATGTGGGTGCTGGGGATCGAACCCGGGTCCTCTGTAAGAGCGGTCGGCGTTCTTAACCGCTAGGCCATCTCTCCAGCCCTGGTCATATTCAACACTTCAGTGCTAAACTCTGTCTGAATGAATAAGAATAGAGAAGTACTTCTGCAGTTTGAATGAACACTTAATGAAAAAGTAACATTGCACTTAAAGGAGAAGGAAAATGTGTGATCAGGAGTAAAGTAAAATGTCCACTTTCATCACTTAATATAGTATTGAAAGTTCTATTCAATGTAATAAAGCAAGAAAGGGAAATCAAAACCATACATTACATAAAGGAAGATTAAAAACTGCAATTAAAATCCTTTTGAAGCTAAACAGTTAAGTCGATGAGAAAACTAATTCATTTATGTATACTAGAAATGAACACTAAAATTTATAATTTATAATCACCCAAATAAAATGAACTGCTTAGTTTTATGTTCTTTAAATATACAAAATTAAACATTTCAAAAAGACTTACAACCATTATTACTCAAACTGTTCAGAAGGATACAAGCAGAGGGAAATCTCCCAAATTCCTTCTGTGAAGCCAGCATCACTAATACCAAAACCAGGCAAAGATACAACCAAAAAGGAGAACTATAGACCCATTTCATTAATGAACACAAATGCAAAAATTCTAAACAAAATACTTGCAAACTGCATACAGATCCACATCAAAAAGATCATCCATTGTGACCAAGTTGGATTCATACCAGAGATGCAGGAATAGTTCAACAAATGAAAATCAATAAATATCATAAAACACATAAATGGACTTAAAGACAAAAACTGCACGATCATCTCAATTGATGCAGAAAAAGCCTTTGACAAAATCCAGCATCCTTTCATGTTTAAAGTCCTAGAGGGATTAGAGGGATCATTCCTCAAAGTAATCAAAGCCATATACAACAAACCCACAGCCAATATCATCCTTAATGGAGATAAGTCAGAAGCATTCCCTTAAAGGTAGGAACTCCTTGTCACCACTCCTCTTCAACATAGTGCTTGAAACACTTGCTAGGGCAATAAGGCAAGAAAAGGAAATTAAAGAAGTACTGATTGGAAAAGAGGAAGTCAAGCTATTCCTTTTTGCAGTGGATATGATAGTTTACCTAAGGTATGTTCAAAACTTCATGAGAAAACTCCTAGAAATGATTGAGAGTTTCAGTAAAGTGGTGGGATACAAAATTAACCTAGAAAAATCAGTAGTAACCTTTCTTTACACCAATAACAAGCAACTGAAAAAGGAATACAAGGAGAATTTCCTACTCATAATAGCATCAAAAACAATAAAATACCTAGGAACAAACCTAACCAAAGACACCAAAGATCTCTACAACAAAAATTTTTAAACCCTGAAGAAGGAAATTGAAGAAGACATCAGAAGATGGAAAGATCTCCCATGCTCATGGATTGGAAAAATTGATATAGTAAAAATGCCCATTCTACCAAAATTAATATACAGACTCAATGCAATCCCAATTAAAATCCCCAAGACTTTCTTCACAGGCTTGGAAAAAAATCCTTAAATTCATATGGAAAAACAGAAGACACCAAATACCCAAAGCAACCCTGAGCAAAAAGAGCAATACGGGGTGGATCTCTATACCAGACTTCAAACTATACTACAGCGCTATAGTCATAAAAACAGCTTGGTACTGGCACAAAAACAGACCTGTAGACCAATAGAACAAAACTGAAGATCCAAACTTGAGCACATACATTTTCAGCCACCTCATATTTGACAAGGGGGCCAAGAAGACACAATGGAGCAAGAAGACAACATCATCAGCAAACGGTGTTGGCAAAACTGGATAACCACTTGGAGAAGAATAAAGTTAAACCCCTTCCTCTCGCTCTGTACAAAAATTAACTCCAAATGATCATAAACCTCAACGTGAAACCCAAAACTCTGAAGGTGATGGAAGAAAAAGTTGGCAGCAATCTAAAAGACATAGGCAATAAGAAAAGATTTTCTAAATCAGACAGCAGCTGTGCAGGAAATAAGGTTGACAATTGACAAATGGGACCTCATTAAATTCAAAAGCTCCTGTACAACAAAAGAAACAATCAAGGAAGTGAAGAGAAAACCCACAGAGTGGGAGGAAACCTTCTGTAGTGATATATCTGACAAAGCATTAACTTCCAGAATATAAAATCTTCCAAACTATCAAAAAGCAAAGAAGAAAGAAAACAAATGACTCTCTCAAAAGATGGAGTAAAGAGCTGAACAGAGATTTCACAAGTGAGGAAGTAAAGATGGCTGAGAAACATCTTAAAAATTGTTGAACATTATTAATAATTAAGGAAATGCAAATTTAAACCATTTTAAGGTATCATCTCATTCCCATAAGACTGGCTAGGATCAAGAAAACAAATGATACCAAATGCTGGAGAGGTTATGGGGAAAGGCGAACACACATCCACTGCTGGTGGGAATGTAAACTCATACAACAACTATGGAAAGCAGTGTGGAGAACCCTTTAAAGACTCAAAATGTGCCTACCACCTGACCCAGTCACACCACTCCTGGGTATATACCCACAAGACTTATCCTACCACAGAGATACGTGCACAGCCATGTTCATTGCAGCTCTGCTCACAATAGCAAAGAGCTGGAACCAACCCAAGTTCCCCTCAACTGACGAGTGGATAGAGAAAATGTGGTACATCTACACAATGGAGTTCTATGGAGCAGTAAAGAAAGATGACATCATGAATTTTGCAGGTAAATGAATGGAACTAGAAGATATTATGTTGAGTGAAGTATCACAGTCCCAAAAAAACAAATGAAGAATGGTATCCTTCATCTGTGGATGCTAGCACCAAGTACCTAATTGTAAGGCAAACTAAGCAATGTTAATGTTATGTTCCTCATGATCTGAAAACAATTGTGCTCTTTTATTGTGAATCCCTTAACAGGTTCTAGAATTAAGCTACCATTTATTTTTCAGACTTAGACAGTTTTGATATATGGGTGGAGAGTATGTATGCACAAAATCAAAAGAATGAGGTGGGAAAACTAGTTTGTCATGACATTGTGTCTAACCACAGTATTTATCTTATGGGATTGCTTCTTAGTATTTCTTATACAAGTCTTTTTGAGCTTTTGTCCAAAGCTTTTCTAAAATGTTATACAGTAGTTAAAAGTATCAGGCTGATATAACTTAGCCTTTCTGAATGCTTAACAACCATACTTAAGCCCCATACCAATTTGGCTGAGGAACTGAAGGGATAACTTTGTTCCTTGCCCTCAGAGGTCAACTAAGTCCCAAGGGACTATGGATTGGGGCATCTCTTGAAATGTCCTGCAAATATGAGTCACCAGTCTTCCTGTGCAGGGAGGTCTTGGAGATCCACTAATGGGACTTTAGCCGATGTCTAGTCTATAAAGAGGAAAGTCTGCTCATGCTTCAAAAAGGGAAGCCTGGTTTAACAAGACCCGACATTATCCTTCAGTGGATGGAACTGGTAAATGAAAAGCCAAAAGGAGCCAGGGGCTCCCTCCCCCTGCCCAAAACCTGAGGACTAGATCCTCAACTGACCTTGAGAAAACCAAAACTTTGGTTAATCAGGGGTAACTGTGTGGCCTTAAGCATCCAAAAGGAAAGTATAACCAGAAATAAATAATTAGTAAGGCCTGAGAAATTGTACTTCAGGTATAAAACTTGAGATCTTAGTAAAAAGATTAAAAAAAAAGAACACAGTTGTTTTGCCTGTCTTCTTGGCAAGTTCAGCTACACAGAGGATGCCACTGCTTTTGCCATCCTTCAAAGACATGAGACACAGCTTTTCAACTTTCCAATATGGACAGAAGACTCATGTCTCTCCAAGAATCCTCCAAACCTTCAGCGCCAGATGGGGACTGCTGAGACATCCAGCTGAAACATCATCCAGGGACTGAGCTATTACTGGGGTTTCAGCCTCTTCAGAGTATAGACTGCCATTGTTGGACTACCCAAGCTGTATCACGGAGACCAGTACAGGATGATCAAGACAGGACGTGGTGCTTACTGGACCTCATTTGGTGACCATGGGAAGGGAAAAGTCCAGTGTGGGGCACAAGGCTGTGACTGATTGTTGTTTGGCTTGCCAAGGAGGAGCCTTCAAATATGACATCTTTCAGCCTAATAAAAAAAAGAAATCATAAGCTGAAGATGCTAAAAGATATATGTGGCATGCATATACGCATATTTTGGAATGATACAGATTGGAAGGAACAACAGCAACAACAACAACAAAAAAGACTGGGTCAAAGAACTGACTGAAATGGTGAACTTCTGCTCAAAACAGTAAACTTCTGCATCAAAAATTTTAAAAGAGACTGAGAAAAAGATGAAAAACATGTTTGGCATAATTCATGAGCTCTGGCTGGGTGGGGGGGTTGTCAAGGAAGGGGGGAATAGGTCTAGACTTGATTAGAAGTTTTGTATGAAATGCACAAAGCTTCAATAAAAATTGGCTTTGAAAAATAAATAAATAATAAATAAATATGCAAAACTGTGTGACATAACACTCATGACAAAAATTTTTTTTAATTAAATAATTAGACTTCTTTTGTTGCTTCAGTCTGGATATTTTCTTTTGATCTATCTTCTAGTTTCATAACCTTTTATTTGACTACATCTAATATGCTCTTCGGCTTCTTATTGCACTTCGATTTTCAATTATTGTTGTAAAATACTCTTTACCTTTCTTTCATAGTTTCTGAATCTCTGCTGAAATTCTCCATCTTGCCATGTAATCTCCTAAACATGTTATGTGTTAAAGCCTGTGCCTGCTACTTGAAATATCAGGGTATTTTGTTGGTCTGTGTCTATTGTTTGGCTTTTTTTTCCTAACACAAAACTTTGATCATTGTTTTTGTCTCCTGGTATGTCTGGTAAATTTTTATTACTTGTCAAATATTGAGGACCAAATGCTATAGGAATAACTTGAGGCTCTCTCTGCATGACGTCATGGCCAGAGCCTTCAGCTTCTGGCCAGTGTTCAAAGGAAACACATAACCCTTCTGTGAGAGTTGAGCTGTCATGTAAAGCATTTTGGTTTTGTGAGGGTTGTCAATATTCATTCTCCTCCTGGAATGCAGTCATCTGGAATGAACGCCTAGGACATTTTCCATCTTAGAGAGCCCTAAATTCCAATATTATTCTGTCACTTATGCAGCATCGTAGAAACCAAGTTTGCACAGCTATCCTCCCAGCCTCCCTTTTCTGTTCAGTTTCTTCCCGTCAGCCTTCACTCATGAATCACCCAATGCTTTGAAAAGAAAAGGCAACATTTTTCAATTCTTTGTTTCTCTTTTCTCCAGGATTTTGACCTTTCAACTTCTCCCTGCCTTGGTGGTTTCCAGGTGCCTTTGAGGATGTATTTTTTTCCTAACTGTATCCATTATTTCTAATCATTGTCAGTTGAAGAAACGGACAGTTCAAAATTGTCAGAATAGTTGTATTGATGATTTTTAATTCCCTTGGGTGAGTTATAATCTCTCATAACTTCTATTTGCTGGACCTTGCTACTGACTGCTTGACCTCCACCTCACTTTGTACTTAAGCAACCTGTCTCTGGGACTTCCTGATGAATAAGATATCTTGTTCTGAATTAAGACAGAGCAAAAACTAGTACACAAGTACTAACTTGTTACAGTTCATTCACCTGCCTAAGTTCCTTTTTACATAATTACTAACTTGTTACAGTTCATTCACCCGCCTAAGTTCCTTTTTACATAAGTAATTTTATCCTAAATCTAGATACAAATCTTACTTTTAGTCTGAAAGCTCCATTTTGTTCCAGAAAGAGAGGTGCATATACTTTAGCAATGTGAGGACGGCAAGAAGACCCTACCCCTTCCGAATACCACTCAGATTGTTTTATTAATCAAGTCCTTCTCAAATGCAAGACATTGTGATTTAAGATGGTAAGAGACACAAACATTACAGAAACACAGATTTTTAGAAGTTGGAAAACCTTAGAGATAATCTAATTAGACTCATTCATTCTACAGAAGAACTGTTTGCTCCAAAACAAGAGCTTTGGCCTCTTAAAATCTGTTCAGTGTTCTTGTCATATGAAGTGTTAGTGTTTGGTCCAAGAAAAAGATTTCTCTTTATCCCTCTCTCTATCCTCTCTTCAACTATGAATGGATCTAAACTATTGAAAGCCTCTACTAAGTACAATTTACTTAGGAAATAAGCTTATCTTAACAATGAATTTTAATTTTCTTCCAAACTTTTAAAAATAATTAACAAAGGCCAAAACATCACAGGAGAGAAGGAATGGAAAAGGTGTCTTCAAGATCAGGACAGGGAAGAAGCCAGCAGATAGAAAATGAAACCCCTCCCTACCTGGGCTACAGTGTACTCAAGAAAAACCTATGGTATACAAACTCAGAGAGACAGATACTCTTTTCTAATATTTTCTTTTTATTATATATATACATATATATGTCTATTGCCTGAATGTGTGTACGTGTACCTATGTCATACAGTACCCACAGAGGTCAGAAGAGGGTATCAGATCCTCTGGAGCTTAAGTTATGGACAGTTGCTAGCTGCCATTTGGGTGCTGGGAATCAAGCTTGGGTCCTCTGCAAGAACAGTCAGTGCTCTTAACTGCTGAACCACCTCTCCAGCCCAAGGTAGGTACTTCTAAATAATCTACTTAGGGTAATCAGCCTTATGGCCCAGCACTTTTCAGGAAACGCCTTTCCCCAACACACTAGCCTGCTCTCATTCTTGGGAGGGGGGCTGTCTTTCATTCATTTTATTTATTTATTTATTTATTTATTTATTTATTTATTTATTTATTTATTTTTGGTCTTTTTGATACAGGGTCTTCCTTTATTCCCAGCTGGCTTGGAGCTCACTCTGTAGACCAGGCTGGCCTTGAACTCATAGAGATCTGCCTGCCTCTGCTTCCCAAGTGCTAGGATTAGAGACGTGTGCCACCAGGCCCAACTTTTTTTTTTTCCTTTCATTTATTTTTTAAATGTGTATGAATGTTTTGCCTGCATGTACGTAAGTCATTACATGCATGCAGTGTCCACGGAGACCAGAAGATGGTATTGGATCACCTGGAACTGGAGTTGAAAACAGTTGTTAGTTGCCATGTGGGTGCTGGGAACTGAATCTCAGTCCCCTACAAGAGCAGTGAGTGCTTTTAACCACTGAGCCATCTCTCCAACCCTGTCTTTCTCTTTCTTAATAAACTGTTCCTGTTTCTACTTCTAACCATATGTCCCTGCTATGATCCTTTGTCCCAGAACACAAGAATTTAGAAACTTCAGCAGGTGCTCTCCAAAGAGAAGACCTATTACTGCCTTCAGGAAATTGGTTTTGACATTGTTTCCCCAGCCAACAAAAAAAAAAAAAAAACAAAAAAGACGATTGAGTCCGTCGCTGGGATCGTGGGGAGAATACGATTAAGAGACTAAAATAGTGAAGTTCTCCCCCAAACAATAAGCCTCTGCTTTGGGGAAAAAAAGAAAAAAAAAAAAAACACCTCTGGAAAGACTCAGAAAAAGATGCAAGACATGTATAGCAGAATGCAGGAACTCAGGTAGGGTGGGGGGCATGGAAAGGGAAGTGACTCTAAATTCGACTGAGAAATGGTGTATGATGTATGGAAATAGTTTAATAACAATAAATTTTAAAAAATAAAATTTTAAAAAGTAACCATCAAAAAAAAGAAATTATTCCCCAGCAGAAGTTTACAATCTCTGTGTAGAAATTCATAAGAATGAATGGTCTAGGGCTGGAGAGATGGACTAGCGGTTAAGAGCACCGACTGCTCTTGCAGAGGACCCAGGTTCGATCCCCAGCACCCACATGGCGGCCGAGAACCATCTTTAACTCCAGTTCTAGGGGAATTCAATGCCCTCTTCTGACCTCCGCGGCATTGCACAACATGGGTGCACAAACCTACATACAGACGGTACATTCATACACATACGAAAATAAATAAAAATTTTAAAAAACACAAAAAAAGGGTAAAAAAATGAATGGTCTCAGGTCATATACTATATGTTACATTAGATAAATGATAAGTGACACATATAATCATATGTGGTTATGTAATGTGTTCTTGTCTAAGACATACATGATTAAGATGTCCTTGTCACACCTGCACCCTCTTATGAGCTGGCACTGTCGCTTTTCATCATCAGCCTCAGCTGGGAGTTTGGTGTATAACAAACTGATAGATGAATAAGAGCCTTTGAATGGATGCAGCTGAGAAACATCATAGGCTACTCGGAATTCACAGAAAGAGAAAATTCTGAACCCAGGCTGAAAACATCATGAAGATGCAGGTTGAGGAAGACTTCCATTAAAATTTAAGCTCAAGGAGAAAGCATTTAGAAGGTCTGCAGAATGCCTAAGGCTACTGTAACAAATGACAAGGTGTCTCAAAATTTAGCATGTTAGAGTTCTGTACGTGAAAAATCTGGAATTAGCTTTTCATGACTTAAGAACCCTTTCCTTGGCCTTATTTGTCCCTCTTCTAGAAGCTGCCACAATTCCGTGCTTTATGAGACTCTCCTTCATCTTCAAAATGCATCACTCCAACCTTTGTTGCTGTCACAGTGCCTTTCCTCCTGCCTTTGATCCATTTCCTTCAGACTTCTTATAATTAGCGTGGACCAACTAAGCAATTCAGAATCATCTCCCCTTCTCAAGACCCATTACATAGCCATCTCTAAATCCCTTCTGCCATGAAGGTAGCATAGTCACAAGCTTAGGGGTTGAGATGTAGACTTTGAAAACCATCATTCTGTCTGCATCGGATGCTTCAGGCACACATCTCATGCACTTATCTTCAAAATGTGGTCCCTGGACCAGAGATATTATTATTATTATTATTATTATTATTATTATTATTTTATTGGAGTAGAGTTGTCACAACACATATATGGAGATCAGAGGGCAACTTGGTGGAATGTTCTCTCCTTTTACTTTTCCGTGGGTTCCTGGAATCAAACCCAGATTTCCAGGCTTGCATTACCAAGCACCTTTACCTCTGAGCTGGCTCACCAGCCTGGTAATGTCTTAGAAATGGGGCTGGAGAGATGACCTAGCGGTTAAGAGCGCCGACCGCTCTTGCAGAGGACCCGGGTTCAATCCCCAGCACCCACATGGCGGCTGAGAACAGTCTGTAACTCCAATTCCAGGAGAACTCCAGTTCCGGGGGAATCCAAGACCCTCTTCTGACCTCCGCGGCATTGCACGACACGGGTGCACAAACTTGCATGCAGACAGTACATTCATACACATACAGAAATAAATAAAAATTAATAAAAAAAATTTTAAGAAATGCAAAATCCAAGCTAGCTCTCCAGATCTACTGAATAAGAAACTCTGGTGGCCTAGGAAGCCCTCCAGGTGAATCTGGTAAACACCAAAGTCTGGAAAGAAGCAAAGCAGTCCCACAGGACTGAGTAGATGGACTTCACAGGGCTAGGGGGTCACCACAGCATGAGACCGGGCATGCCTTCAGGGCACAGAGAGGCTGAAATCTCAAACCCCTGCACAATTAAATGGATTTAGTGGCATTCTTACACATTTCACAAAAGCAGTCCTTTAACTGAAATTTTGTATTGGTTTTCAGGAGGCACAACATTAATCTATCCAAATTCACCCATTTAACAAATTGATTAGAAAAATAATTTCTCTTTTGTTTGTAAATTAAAATTTTATTATAAGGATTTCCAGATGCAGAACTGGAACACCAGAACTATGAACTACAGAAATTCTGATAACATGAGCTGGTAATGTTTTAATTTCCAAACACCTTCTTCAAAGTAGCCTTAAGAAGAGCGGTGATTCACGAGTAACTTTATTTCATTTTTTTCTGCTCTAACAAGCAGCACAGTGAGCTTGTTAATGGGTGTTATCTCTAGAAGGCTGGACACTCCAAAGAAAAGAACTGCAGGTGACTTCCCATGAGGGTTGATTTAGGGCAGAAGACAATTGCCTTTCCAAAAGCAGAGAAATGGAGCCATTTAGAATTGTGCTCTCCTAAAGGCAAACAGGAAACAGGAAGTTCTCTGTCAGCCATTCTTACCCTGCCCCCAGAGCAGGAAAAGCAGGAGGAGGAGCCATATCACTTACTTTGACTCAGGCCAGGAAATAAAATGGCTTATTCCGTCTGTAGACCTGGAGTGTGGGGAGGGAGAAAACGGCCTCTGCAATCAAGCTAGTGCTGCCTGACAGCCTGATAACATCCAGCAGATTTAATACGGAACACTAAGGAAATGAAAAGGAATGTATACTCAAAACACATTAATTAGGTTTTAAACAAAAGAGAGATAACACTTTTGTCAGGCAGCAGTAAACAAGCTGCCATCGATCTCCCAAATTTCTCTAAGGAAACCACTCCAAGTCACCACGGCACTCAAAGGGCAAAATGTAAAATGCATGACAGCACCCCCTAGCAGACACGGCATTAACAGCAAGAGCCAGCCCAGCCCCCTACATGCCTAAACTTGAAAGAAAAGTATACCCCAGGTTGGAAATTTGGGTTAGCGTTGCTTCACAGAGTTAACTATAATAGAATAAAGTCACATTCAGAAAAGAAGAAAATCAATTGTAAGCCCTGGATTTGATCTCAGGAAGGGGGGGGGGGGTGAAAGCAAGTGTAGAATGTGGTAGAAGATATCAACAAATAAATGCCATCACAAGGACATTTTAGATCTTCCCTTCAGGGGACTGGAAATAATTCTGTGTAGTCTCAAGGCTATACAGACAGAGCACATCCGAGATCTACAGTGTGAGCTCAACCTGTGGAACAAAGCAAGCCGGGATTTAAGTCACAGAGGAGATGTGACTGCACTAACTTGAATTCTGATCCTGGCTGTTTAAGTGATTCTAAATGTACATTTTCTGCAGTGTTCGGTTAGCACCCTCACTGGCAAGCTTGTCACCCAAAGGAAACAGAGTTACTTTTGTCGTTACAGATCAATTTTCCATATGCGCCAACAGTGATGGTTAATCATGTTTGTCAACGTGACCAGATTAAAAGCTATGGAAGAAACTAGTAAATCACACTTTTGAGTATCTTTGAAGTTGTTCCAAAGACAACTGGCATACGGATCAACGGAAGGCCCTCCCTAATGGGTATGGCCTAGTCTAATAGGCCAATCACGTCTAGACAGCACAAAATGCAGAGGGAAGAACCTGGTGGTGGCAAGGTTGATTCTTCTTGACATCTTTCTACTGCTGCCATCGCCAACAGACACTGGACTCTAGATTGATCAGACTTTGAACCTGGAGTTGAACCAGTGACTCTGTAAGGTACTTCAGATCTTCAAGCTCAGACTAGGCTTCATCATTGGTCTCTCTTGTTCTAGGCTTCCAGCTTCCTGGAATGAGCCATTACTGGTTTCTCTAGCTCACCAGCCTGCACGTGGCCATTGTAGGGCTGTCTAGCCTCTGATCACTGTTGGCTAATTTAACAAACTGCTTCTTATCATTCTGTCGATGCTGTTTCTATAGAGGACCTTGAGTAATACACTTATACCCCCCAACACACACACACATAAACACACAGCCTCAGTCACTTAACACACTTATTCTTCCTCTGAAATGTCATGTTTGCCCCTTATTCCCACTGTCCAGCTCTTGGCTTCAGTCAGCTCTCTGTCTTGACTACAAACACTGCCTCTTGACAAGAGCAGTGGGTCCTCTGCAAGAGCAGTCGGTGCTCTTAATCGCTCAGCCATCTCTCCAGCCCCTTAAGCTAACTTTTGAGTTTGGTATTGAGTAAACCTCTGAAATGTTCATATTTGTCTGAAGAAAAAAAAACAAAAAAAAAACAAATACTTGAATACTCAAACAGAAGTTCCAAGTCCTGTTAACATGTAAGGTCAAATGTTCCTTGACTGTATATCTCATTCTTCCAGGAAAAGCTCCTGCTTCCCTCAGCAATGTCAATGTACCACTTTATTTTACTTTAGCATACTCATGTGTATACTCTTGGAACTAACCCCAAGCAAGATATCAAATATTTCCAACATCTCAGTGGATTCTTTTGTATCTCTCCCAGTGAACACTTTGCCACCCAAAAGTAACCACAATTATCCCTTCCTTTGCAGTAAATTCATTTGCCTGCTTTTTAAATGCATAAAAGGACATAAGGGATATACAATTGTATATTTTCCCACTCTATGGATATGCAATTTATTTGTCTGTTCTCTTATAAACAGATGTTAAGTGCTTCCACCCGAAGATGATTATGAATAAAGCTGAGATGAACCTACTTCTGCATGTCTTTTTATGGACACGATGCTCATTTCTGTCAGCCACTGGCAGAACAGCCAGGTCCAGGGTAAATAGGTGTTTTATATTCAAGCGTATTGTTAGCTTTCTGAAGTGGTTATACCATTTCATTAGTCTCTGAAATACCCCCATACTAACACTATTTTAATGTTACTTTTTTTTAGTTGTCCATTCCGCAACAATGTTTGAGCTCTTTGACTAAGCTCTGTACATCATATTACCCCATACACTCAACAAATAGATCATGGTTACAGTCAAATGTTTATATTGCATATAAGTGAAATGATTAAAAGCATTCCTAGAGCACAGAGGGACAGGGGCTAGGAATGCCATGTTGAATTAGAAGAAAACCTATTACCTCTCTTTGGCTCTAGTCCAGGGATGACAGAGGCCTGCCCAGCCCTGCTAACATCTCAGTCATCCAAAGTGTGATAGGACATTCAAATTGATTCCCTATATTCATTCCCTAGTCCTCAATGACCAGCCCAAAAAGCCTAGTGGAATCTATCTTCCTGGCTTTATTGGGTTTTAAATGTGCATTGGGTCATCTCTTCAGCTGCTGGAGATTTTAATAGGCTATAAAACCACTTAAATCTTTTTTAGAAATGTTTTCTCTTGTCCCAGGATGTGCCGAGGAAACCATACTCATTAACTATCCATCCTGCCTTCTAAGGTGGAACTAATTAGTGCCAAAGTATCCACCTCAATGCCTAAATTAAAAAATGCCTCCCAGACAACACCCTAAAGAAGCCTATCCCTTGATCTGTTTGTGCAGATGGAGGGGATTAGTTACACAAACACAGGGAGAAGAGGTCGGATTGCGAGGAAATCCTCCAAAGTTCTCCAGCACCACCGAAGGTGAGTTCCTTGTCCTTCCTGTTTTTGCCTCTGAGTATTTAATCTTTCACTGCTCTTGCATTTCTTCCAGCATTGTGGCATGAACTACGTTATGATTAATTTTGTGGGGATAGTTTTCTACTTTTTGGTTTCCCTTTTAATAAAACATGGGCTCCAGATGGTTTCAACCACCACACCCAAGGGAAGCCCTCTGTGGCTCAGAAACTGTAGCCATCCCTGGCCTGCTAGTAAAAACCCCCAACATAAAGTTTTATAAATACATGTTGTGGTTATCTTCTTTTTCCCTGAAAGGTATACTTTTTTTTTTCTTTTTTTTTATGTGTATGAATGTTCTGTCTGCATGTAGGTCTGTGCACCCGTGTTGTGCAATGCCGCGGAGGTCAGAAGACGGTGTCGGATTCCCCTGGAACTGGAGCTAAAGACGGTTCTTAGCCACCATGTGGGTGCTGGGGATCGAACCCGGGTCCTCTGCAAGAGCAGTCAGTGCTCTTAACCACTAGGCCATCTCTCCAGCCCGGAAAGGTATAATTAAAATGCCCTTTTGATTTTAATAAGAGTGATCTTTTAATTGCAAAAAGCCCCGTGTGTGGAGTTTCTCAAGAGTAGTTACTATAAGTCAATATGGGAATCTGCTCCAGCAACTGGCAGCTACTTTGTGCAATGGCGGCACTCATTCTTCCAACTTTAGAGATACTTCAAAACTGAGACCCATGAGTGTTTCTGAACGCTAAGGCTTTTCACCAGTTTGCATCGCCCACTTCCCCTTCTCAAAATCACAGTGCAATGTCTGCTTTAGAGTGCACTGAGGCCTGGCAAGTGGCAGGTAACAGGTCGAGTTACCACCGGCAGGGCAGAAAGCACTGCAATTTCAGGCAATTTAAAATTATTTATCTTGTGGAATTTTTAAGAAAATGCCCAGTCCCATCTGCCAAATCCTCATTCCCGCCCCTCCTCCCTCAGAGTTCCAGCAAAGATGTCGTGTACTCCCCAACTAAAATAGTCCTTTTAAAAAAATTTTATTTTTTAGTTATCTGTGTGTGTGTCTGTCTGTCTATCTGTGCACAGACATATAGATCCTTGTCAAGACCAAAAGAGGGTGGGATCCCCAGGAACTAGAGTTATAGGTAGTTGTGAGCCACCCAACATAGATGCTGGGAACTAAACTCTGGTTCAACTAGTGCTTTTAACTGGTAAGCCATCTCTCCAGCTTCTAAAATATTCCTTTTTATTTAAATTCTGTATCAAGAAATGGTGATAATGGGTTACGAGTGTGTGGATCAGTGGGAGAGTGTCCTTCTAGTAGGTCTGAAGCTCCCTTTTCATTTCCCAATATCACAAAAAAGAAAGACAAAGAAAGAGACAGAAAGAGAAAAGGAGAATGGAAGGAAAGACAGGCAATATTACTTAAAATGAGTATAGAAATTCATATTTATCTGAATGTTTGTGACAGCTTGGAATCTCCTCCCTAACCTCTCTTGTCTTCAGTTTTACTTCTCTACTTCTTCCTTTTAAACTGCCTCTTAGAGCTGGAAAGATGGCTCAGGAGTTTAGGGTGCATGCCGTTCTTGCAGAGAACTAGAGTTCAGTTCTCAGCACTCATGTTGGGCAGCTCACAACTGCCTGCAACCCTAGCTCCAGGAGATCAAATGCCCTCTTCTGGCCTCCAAGGCACACACACACACACACACACACACACACACACACACACGCAACAAGTAAATAATAAAATCTTAAATTCTCTCTTTTCCTCTCCTTCCTTCCCTGTTTCTACATATGGAATGGGGGCGCACACTGCCATAACATCATATGTAGCTAAGACTGAGGACTGCTTTTGCTGTTCTTTATGTATTCCTTCCAAGCCGATACCACACAGGGACAAAAGAATTCACACAATTATCTGAGGACTCACTATGGAACAACCACAATTCATCCAGGCACCAGGATTTCAAAGACAAATGACAAAAATTAAATTAATAATAATCATTCTAATAATAATAAATCACACACTATCATATCTTACAAGCACACATTTGTTTTGCTTATTTAATAACTGCTTATATAGCATAGGCACTTTAACTTTACATTTAGCTTTTTTTTTTTTTTTTTTGAGACAGGGTCTCCCTTTAGTCCCAGCTGTCCTGCAGCTCGTTATGTAGACCAGGCTGGCCTTGATCCACCTGCCTCTGCCTCATAGTGCTGGGATTAAAGGCATGCGCCACCACGCCCAACTCACATTCGGCTTTTTAAACTTACCATTATCTTAAACATTTCCTCACATTTCCAGCCTTATTTTTATGATGATTATCTGAAGTTTTTAATCTATAATTCACACAATTTTGCTATCAATAATATCCACTATGTACCTCATCAGTTCTAAAACTACACTGTCACACAACTTAAGATATACACTATTTTTAAGATATTTTTTAAAAATTATTTTAGGTATATGTGTTGTACTTGCATGTATGTAAGTGCATCACAGGCAGGCCTGGTGCCCACAGAGGCCAGAAGAGGACTTCAGGTGTCCTGGACCTGGAGTTAAGAATGGGTGTTAGGTGCCATGTGGGCACTGGGAAAGGAACCCAGGTCCCCTGGAAGAGCAGCCAGTGCCTTAACCTCTAAGACCTCTTTCTAGCCCCATAAGATGCACATTTTTTTTGAGACAGGGTCTCCCTTTAGTTGTAGCTGGCCTATAGCTCACTATGTAGACCAGGCTGGCCTTGAACTCACAGAGCTCCTCTTGCCTCTGCCTCCCAAGTGCTGGGATTAAAGGCGTGCACCACCATGCCCAGCCTAACGTGGTTCTTAGCCCCCGTCATGTGGGTGCTGGGAATCAAACCCAGCTCCCCTGCGAGAGCAGTCAGTGCTCTTAACCGCTGAGCCATCTCTCCAGCCTCGATGTACATTCTTTTTTCATTTATTTCTTTATTTATTTGGTATTTTTGAGACAGGGTCTCCTTTTAGTCCCAACTGGCCTGGAACTCACTCTGTAGACCAGGCTGGCCTTGAACTCGCAGAGATCCACCTGCCTCTGGCTCCCAAGTGCTAGGATTAAAGGCATGTGCCACCATGCCCAGCTCCGATGTACATTCTTAAGCAAGCAAAAATGTGACAATGTCTTTAATATGAGCAGAAGTACACAGCTAAAACCATGTGAGTCCATATATACACAAGGAGAAGCAGGAAGAAGAGGAAAAGGAAGAGTGGGAAGAAGGAGGAGGGAGGAGGATGGGGACTGCCAGAGGGAGGATGGAATAATTCCAAGGAGCTGCTGAGGACGGACGGACAGATCATCTTCTACATGAAAAATCCAAACCATTTCTTCCAGCAGTTTCTGGGACACCTCAGAGCCAGCTGGAGCATCAACCACCTCACTGTGTTCCATAGCCCTGTTCTTGGTTGATGTGTTTCTGGCCTGTGAGCAGACAAGTCTTGAAACCCTGGCTGCCTTCCTGACCTCCCAGGTTCTGGCCTCTGAGCAACCCCTGGATCCCGGATTCCTGGGGCCTCAATCCTGGCAGTGGGCCACTGGTTTCCGTTTTCCTCCTTCTCTTCTTCCTCCTCAAGGAGCTCTTTGCACAGGTGCTTTTCTTCCCAGGAAGATAAGGAAGAGAGAGGAGGAAGGGGAAAATGAGGGGAAGGGGAGAAACAGGAGGAAGAGGAGACAAGCGAGGAGGGGGGAGGGGGAGAAGGAAAATAAGGAGAGGAGGAGGAGAAAGTGGGGGAAGTAGAGGGGAAGGAAGAAGAAAAAACAGGAGGAAGAGAAGGGGAAGAAAAGGAGGATGAAGAAGGAAGAAGAGGAGGAAGAGGAAGTGAAGGAGGAAGAGGAGGCTATGGAGGAGGAGGAAACGGAGGCGGTGGAGAGGAAAGTGGAGGGAAAAAGGGAGAGAAAGAGAAAATTATTGCTTAAGGAGCTAGAAATTCGCTAGAATAAGTGGATAAAATTTGAAAGTCCTAACTGTAGAAGAGCGTCCAGAGTGGACACACACAGGAGCACAGACACCATTTGAAGTCCACAGTGTATGTGATGACACTGAAAACTAACTGGTTACAGAGGCAGGATGAAATTGTGGCGTGCTCAACATGGGTACTGTGGTGTTAGAAGCAGGGTTATGTGTTGAGCTCCTCACAGATGAAGATGCGCTGGAAGTTTTTAACAAGAATGAGGGAGAGTTTGAGCCCATACTGACACAGGTCATTGTAGTGTGTGCTCATTAAATGTTATTAAATGAATGAAAATTTTCACTTAAAACATTGAAAACATTAAAAGTAAATATTAGCGAGGGGTCACCTGAGGAGTGGGATATTGCAAGCTAATCCTCTTTCTGCCCCTGTGCTTCCTAAATTTTCTGTAATTGATATAAACACACACATACACACATACACACACACACACACACACACACACACACATATATATATATATATATATATATATATATAGCATACTTAGATAATATTCACCTTGTCTGCCCTCTAACTCTTCCCAGGATTCCCCTTCACATCTCCTCCCAATTTCATGTCCATTTATTTGTTGATTTTTATAACCTGTGTGTAGGGCCATCCACTGGAGCACGGGCAATTTACCAGAGGCCACACACTAAAAGAAAGCAGACTCTCTCCCTCATCACCCATCAACGGTCAGTAGCTCCTCAGCTAGTGTGGGGTCTTGGGAGCCCCTCCCCAGTCATGCTGGAATGCTAACTGGCTTGATGTTTTTTATTTTTTAAAAAATATTTTATCATTTTTATTTTATGTGTATGAGCATTATGCTGCAGGTACGTAAGTTCACCAGTGCCATGCAATGCCTGCAGAGGTCAGAAGAGGGCATCAAATCCCCTGGAACTGGAGTTTCAGGTGGTTGTCATCTACCATGTGGGTGCTGGGAACCAAACCTGAGTCTTCTACAAGAAAAACCCGTGCTCTTAACCAGAGCCATCTCTCCAGCACCAGATTTTTTTAAACTTTTATTATATTTATTTTATGTGTGTATTTTGTTTGCATGTATGTAAGTACACCCTTGCTGTGCAATGCCTGCAGAGGTCAGAAGAGGGCATCAGATCCCCTGCAACTGGAATTACAGATAGTTGTTAGCCACCATGTGGGAACTGAATCCATGTCTTCTGCAAGAGCAGCCAGTACTCTTAACCACTAAGTCATCTCTCCAGCTGTCTTGTTTCAAAAGGTAGAATCAGGCACACCTAAGCAAAAACTAAGTCCAGCAAAGTCGCTCAAGGCTGGACATCTGGGATTCACTCACGATCTTCTGAGCTCTGATGGGTTTTGGCAGCTCCACTTCTCTGCCTCTTCTGTCACAGCACACACAGTTTGTCTTGAAGGCCCAGGCCAGCTCCATTTCACATCTGCTGCTGCTCTTGGTGGTCGTCCCATGGTCCTGGCATCTCTAAAAAACCCGCAGTCTTCACTGAAACTGAGGCAGCACCTTCACCAATGGGCTCTTCTGACCTCTCCTGGTGCAAAGCCTCACCTTCTTTCATGACCCCTGCAATCCCAGGGTCTTCACTGTATCTGAGGGGCACTTTCCCCAATGGCCTTTCCTGGCCTCTCACAGTGCCAAGCCTCAGCTGCTCTCTGTGAACCCTTCACATTTCAGCATCAGAACCATATAGGAGAGTCTTACACATTACCAAGTCCTGCTTCTGGCTTGAGGTGGAGGGTCTGGGCCCCTCTGAACCACAGCTTCTGTGTGCTGACCCTGAGGAAATTCTTCCCAGATTTCACAACAGCAATGCTGGTCTCTTGTTACTTACACTTGATTTTGCAGCCCCAGCTAGCCAGTATCAATTGTCTCAATAAAGTAAGCAAAGGTTTCACTTCAGGTTCTGGTCTCAATCAGAGCTGATTCTTCAGCCCTAGCTGACCAGAATCCACAGATTCTCAATTCAAAACATCACACAAACAGCCCTGATATTTTCTGCTTCCCTTTGAAGCTTCACAAGCCAGGCCTCCATCATCTACACCACTTTCAGCATAACTGTTCCAAGTTCCACAGCAACAAACTCTACACTTAAAAGCTTTTCTACCCCAAAGTTCCAAACACTTCCATAATCCTCCCCAAAGCACTGAGGTGAAGTCTGTCACAGCAATACCCCACTCCTTGTATCAATTCCTGTTCTACTTTGCTTTTAATCACTATGACAAACACTCTGGCCCTTACCTATTTGGGGAGGAAAGTGTTTATTCATCTTATATCTCCCAGGTTACAGTTCATCACTTTGGAAGGCAAAAGTAGGAACTCAGGGCAGGAACTTGGAGGCAGGAGCTGAAGCACAGACCGTGGAGGAACACTGCTAACTGGCTTGCTCTCTTTGCCTATGCTCAGCCTGGTTTTTTATACAGTACAGCACAACCTGCCCAGGAGTAGTACTGCCCACAATGGGCTGGAACTCCCACATCACTCAACAATCAAGATGCTCCACAGACATGGCCACAGGCCAGTCCAATGGAAGTGGTTCCCCAATTGAGGCTCCCTCAACCCAGGTGTGTCAAGTTGAAACTCAAGCTATCCAGCACACCCATATCATGCAATGGCCACGGAGGCCAGAAGAGGGCATCAGATCCCTTGGAACTGGAGTCAGGATCGTTGCTAACAGCCATGTGGGTGCTGGGCACTGAACACAGGACCTTTGCAAGAACAACCTATGTTCTTAATTGCTGAGCCATGTGCTACACAGCTACTGTGAGTTCATGAGCGCAGCAGTCCTGTCATGTCCGGAAGACACAGTTTTGCAACAGTCCTCTCTAATCCTCTTACAGGATTTCCGTTCTTTTTCTGCAATGTTTGCTGAGCCTTGGTGGGAGACGGTGTAATAAAGATATCCCATTTTAGGGAACAACAAGGATTTTTTTTTTTTTTTGTCTTTTCAAGATAGGGTCTCCCTTTAGTCCCAGCTGTCCTGGAACTCACTATGTATACTGGGCTGGGCTTGAATTCACAGAAATCCACCTGCCTCTGCCTCCCAAGTGCTAGGATTAAAGGCATGCACCACCCCACCTGGCTCACAACAAGGATTTAAAATTTTTTTTAATATTTTTATTTTATGTGGATGAGCATACTGCCTGCATCTGCCTGCATGTATGTAAGTGCGCCCATGCCATGCAGTGCCCACAGAGGTCAGAAGAGGGCATCGGATTCTCATGGAACTGGAGTTATGGACAGTTGTTAGCCACCATGTGGATGTGAGGAATTGAACCTGGGTCTTCTGCAAGAGCAGAACCATCTTTCCAGCCCCAACAACAAGGATTCTTAATTCAGTCCCTCTCTGGAGTCTCACACTTTCACATTATTTGGTACGCTTTTCTAAAAATATAGTCTTTCTAAATATATTTACGATATAATCACTTTTTAATCAAATGATTTCGTGTTGCAATGGAATTCCATTATGACTCTAGTGTTCTCAATTTCTGTGTGACTCACTGTGGCACCATTTCTGTCTTCATCACCACCCAGTTGCTACCATCAATCTGAATACCACTATCCTTATTCCTTATGTCAGGTCAATATTCCTTTTGCTTTTCCACTAGTATTTTCCTTGTGACTTCAGTTTTCATGAAGCCAGGCAACCAGCTCTTCCTTTGTTACTACAATAATAGTTTTCCTGTTCTATTATTATTCAAATATGTTGTCTTTAAGAAGTTTCTTTTCTAAAAAACTGAAAGCACTTTCATGTACTTATATACTTTTTATTACTTTAAAGCTTTAAAAGTCTAAGGAGCTGGGTATGGTGATCAGAGTCTGTAATCCCAGCATTTGGGAGATAGAAACAGGAGGTTCAAAGTTCAAGGTTATCCTTTGTATACTCTTAGCTCAAGGCCAACTTGGACTCCGTGAGATGCTGTCTCAAAAAGCAACCAACTCCGATTAACCAAGTGTCATTAATAAAAAAAAAAAAAAAAAGAAAAGAAAACGAAGGCAAAAGAAATAAAGAGGAGAAGAAATGAAAGAAAGATAAGAAAAGAAAAAAAAAAAAAAAAAAAAAAAAAAAAAAAAAAAAAAAAAAAAAAAAAAAAAAAAAAAAAAAAAAAAAAAAAAATGAAAAATAATAAATAAATCAAGTCCAGCGGTTGATGACAACTCCCTCAAAGGAAGACCACACTACACTGCTGAGCACCGATGTCCTTCTGTGATCTGATCCTGCTCTTCCATTTTGCTCTCATCTGACCTTTTATTTCTGCACAAAACTATTGTTAAATTCAAGCCATTATTCCAGGGCCTTCGTTTTTATAAATGAATTAATAATCTCACTTATCAATCTATTAGATGAAGACTGTTCTACTTGCTACTATGTAAACTAAACACAACCTCCCGGTAATACGATGTGGCACCATGTAAGTAGATGTCTTCAAAACTGCAGCAGACATTCAGGGTCACCACGAGTTGTCGTGACTTCCACGGACCCATCTCTGGAACTCATCTTTTATCTCGTAAAAAAAAAAAAAAAAAAAAAAATCTGCTTCTTGCAATTCAAAAGATTTTGAAATCCAAGATTGTGAGGCCACATCTGGTGAGGGATTTATTGTATCATCCTATGGCAAAAAGTAGAAGGGAAAGAGATCCAGGGAACGGGAGGGAGCCAAACTCATGTTCCTCACAAACCCCACTGTCTCCTACGTAACCCACTTGCAAGACCATGGCTCATATTCAGGCTGGAGGACAAAGCCCTCATAACCTGGTCAGGTCTCATTACCTCCCAACCCACTCACAGAGGGGATTAGGTTTCTAACAGATGCGTTTTCAGGCCACACTCAAACCACAACACATGGTATTAGTGACCAAATGAATGCCATCAGCCTCTGTGTAAAACAACAGAAAGAAGCATAAAATTTTTGTAGATTCACTTTAAATCCCCAGATCTTCCCACCTCTTCAAACCAAGAACACTGCGCTCTTGAACCAGGGTGGAACTGCCTCACTGGAACTGCCTTCCAGAAATCTATCCCAGAGCCAAGCTTTGCTCAGAATAGCTGTTCTGAAAGCAGACTGCCTGTGAGTACTGACAGGACAGAGAGGAACCTCGGAGAAAGCTGTCTGGGCCAATTATCTCCAACAAGAATCTCTAACAACAGTCAACTTAAATTCATCCGTTTATAAAGTTTGCAGGGGCAATTCTTTTGTCTACAGACATTAAGGTGGATCATATACCCTAGATCACCTCTCATGCAGGACAGAAGATGACAAAGCTCAGTGAAAGATGCCACTTTGCTTCTTGAAATTAATCGGAAACATTAAATTCCTCTGTTTATAGAATCAGGAACATAAGAGTTTGAGTTTGGATGACATGCACAACAGCGTTAAGATGGAAACTTCAATGTCATACAAAAATAAAAATGGACAGATTTTTTTTAATTCATTTATTTATTTTTATTTCATGTGTATGAGCATATTGTCTGCATGTGTGTAAGTACACCTGTGTCCAGCAATGTCCACATAGGTCAGAAGAGGGCATCTGATTCCCTGGAACTGGAGTTACAGATATTGTTAGTCACTATGTGGGTCCTGGGATTTGGACCTGGGTCTTCTGCAAGAGCAGCCAGTGCTCTTTCTTTTTTTATTTATTATTTTTTATGTGTATGAGTGTACTGTCTGCATGTAGGTTGGTGTATCCATGTCATGCAATGCTGTGGAGGTCAGAAGAGGGTGTCAGATTTCCCCTAGAACTGGAGTTAAAGATGATTCTTAGCCGCCATGTGGGTGCTGGGAATTGAACCTGTGTCCTCTGCAAGAACGGTCGGTGCTCTTAACTGCTGAGCCATCTCTCCAACCCCAGGACAGATATTTAGTAGCAAAAGGCAGATGAAAGGATAAACAGAAAGTGAATCAAGGAAGAAAAAAGAGAAAGAGAAATCATGAAGGAGAGAAAAGAGGAGAAGAAAGGGCACGGGTCTTCCAAATAACAGGAAAAATCTGATGAGAAAAAGTCAAATCCAGCAGTGAGAGAAGAAGACAGGTTTATGGAGTTCCAGGGACCTGGCTGGGTGCTGTCCCATCTGTAATTATTATCCCAATATTCCAGATGAGGAAAATAACTTTCACACAGTGATCAGAACTGACACTAAGCCAAGTCTCTTACAGCATAAAGAAAGCAGTACAAATAAAAGAACTCCCTGCCATGAGCTTGCTTGACCCCCAGGATCTTGATCTCATCCTCAGTAGGACAATGAGAAGATTTCTAATCAGACACAGATGCAGAGTTCATGTCTGCCGCAGCTCTCCCACTCATGGCAAAAGCAACATCCATTTTTATTCATACTGCACTCAAAAACAGTGGCTGTGTGCAACAGAGAAACCTCAAAAATACTTGAATGTAGCTGTATAGGCTCTTCATGGCTATAGAATGCTCACATCCATTTCCAACCTAGTCTCTCCTCAAATATCTATCCTCTTCTGCCTCTGGCTTCCTCTTTGGATGACTGAAACTGTCAAATTAATAAAGCTAACAAGTTCTTCCTACCAAAAATGGATCCCAGAAAATAGCCCTTCTAGAGCATCCTCTTATCTACATCTCTTACCGCGTGCAGTCCCTACATCTTGGTTGTCTCATTATGAAGCTGTGTCTTGGTCCTTCCAACTTAATGGTGGCTTGTTAGATTGGTTCCTTCATGTATCAAAACTGCCTTCTCAAACTCTAAGTGTTCCATAAGTGTCTCCTTGAAGGTAATACTCAGAACTCAGATATCCTTCAAAAAACTTGACACCTTTGTTCTTCAAGTGTTTCTGTTAATCAACCTCTTTGAAACTAAAAGCAAGAATTAAGTAAATGAAGTTGACAAAGCAACCTTTTTCTTCTCTAACAGGCCTGTTTACTCTTCTGACTACCCAAATAGATGTGAATCTGGGAACTTAGGTGTTTTGAAGAGCTGAGAAGGAATTGAACTTGACCCAAATTTAGCAGGAAAAAATTATTTTCTAGGCAGCCCAGGATTAAATAATTAAATAAAAACTAAAAATAGGTGAGTCTCCTTTATGTTTCTCATCTCTCCCATAGATGGGTCTTTACCCGGTTTCTCTACCCAACATTTCTTCCCTTCGTACTGTTGCGAGGATGGTGTTTGTAAAATACAACTTGACTCGGACCCCTGCCCTCCTCGAAAAACTTCCCTGGCTCTCACTTACCTAAGAATTATTTCAGTGTCCCTAGTTTAGCACTCAAAACTTTCACCAAGTCCAACACCAGTCTCCTTTCCTACCTCAGCCCCACATGTCTGTCTCTATGCCTGCGTTGCCAGCCCAGCTGACACTAGCTGAGTGTGGCAGGCATCTTCAAGCCTCATTCCCCTCCTCTTCTTTCTTGCCCATCTCCCTAGTCTTTGACTACAAAAATAGAACTCATCCTCTAAGATACAAATTAAATTTTATCTCCTGTGGTGGTTAACTTTCATTGTCAGCTTCACATAACCTACAAGTATCTGGAAAGATAGTCTCAATGAAGAACTGCCTAGATCAGGTTAGCCTGTGCTCGTATCTATGAGGGTTGTCTTGATTAATCGAGGTGGGACAACCCACCCTAAACGTTGATGGCACCTTTTGGTAAGGATTCAGACAAAAAGACACAGAAGAAGAAAAGTGCTTCCTGCTCACTTAGTCTTCATGCTCACTGGCAAGTTTCATCTACCCTGTTGTTGCTTCTGCTGATTCCCTGACAGATATTAGAACCAGATTCTTTTGGGCTTCCAACATGGACTGAAGACCAGTGGCTCTCCAGGAATCCTCCCAGCCTTTGGCACCTCATTGGGACTCTCTAGACATCCAGACTGGTAGACTGAGCAACTCCTGGGTTCTCAGCAGTTCTGGTATAAGGTAGCCATTGTTGAACTATCGTGACCACATTGTAAAACCAACCTAATGAATCCTCTTTTAATATATATTGATTAGATCAGTTCTGAGCCCCTAGAGAATGCTGACTAATATGTGTCCTAAAACACTACCTTGCAGATTCTCAAGCAGAATTAAGTATCCCTTTTACATAGCTAATAACTTGTGATTTTCTATGGATAACTATAATGGCTGGTTGTTTCTAAGTATATCTCTGCTGCTGCTCCATAAGCTCTCTACAAGCAGAGATCGGAGTTTGCTTCTGTCACAGTGGTGAGCACAGCGTCTTATACCAAGCAGAAGAGAAGAATAAATGACATGTGGGACTCAGTGAACCAGTAGCAGCTTAAAAAAGCGAGTGAGAAATCCAGAAGTTTATGAGTTGATAAACTCATCTCAGCCACTTCAGAGCCAAGAGAACAAATAAATGAGCTTTAACTAGCAATGTGCACTTTGCCCACAGTCAGGAAAAGATCTCCCCTGGGATAATGATAGATGGCACATCCTTATGACTGAGCCCCTGAAATGGTTAATGAAAGGAAGTTGGTTTCTCCTCCTTTCACCTCCACCTTGTCCTGTGCTTATGTTTGACCCCGTTTGCTCAGTGCCCAGCACATGGTAGTATTTAATAAGAACTCGCTCCAGCCCCTGCCTGAGCCCAAAGCCTAGTAGGCAATGACTTTCAGACTGTGATATTGTATGCAAAGGGCTCAGGGATTTCCAAACTAAGGCAGGATCTCAGTGCCAGGTGCCAGGTGCAAGAGAAATGCTGTCACCTACCAAGGCTAGACTGAAATAAAAAGTCAAGCAAGGTGCAAGAAACCACTGAAGAGATCAGGATGAATGGGCTTTGGGAAGCAGAGGCCAGCAATAGGCTGTAGCCTTCTACTTGGAGAATGTTTCTGTGCTTAGCTCTGGAACACATAACCTTGAAACCTCCGGTAACTTCTGGCAAGCCAAGAAACTTGGATCATGGCTTTAGCTAGGCTAGCCCTTGGTAAAGTCACAAGAGAGGAAGCTTGTTTTCAAACCACCCATCATACTTTGCTGTCAAGAATCTGAGCGACAAGAAGGTTGAGGGGAAGGTAGGGGAAAAAGAACAGCTTTATCTCTTTCATCGTGTCCACATACTGTGGTATATTTAAAAAAGCATTGATTTTAACAAGTGATTTCAAGGACAATTGCCAAGTGCAAGCAAGGTGGTGTTAAGATCTGAACGTTATGCTGGGCGTAGTAGTGCACAACCTTTAATCCCAGCACTGGGGGTGGGGGGCAGAGGCAAGCAGATCTCTGTGAGTTCAAGGCCAGCCTGGTCTACATAGTGAGTTCCAGAACAGCTGGGGCTACAGCGAGACCCTGACCCAAAAAGACGAAAAAGAAAATCTGAAGGTTAAGATCTGAATCAGCTGTGTGGCATTAGAAGCATTGCTCCTTTGCTCCCAGAACTTAAATGGAGTAGAAAAGGAAGTCCTGCTTCAGATTGCAGAATTGTAAGCGTAAGCAGTTAAATTTAGAGGAAAAGATGTCCTATGACACAGCCCCATGGCTCACTGATTATGGGGGAGTGGCCATTCCTGCCTTCTTGAAACAAGCCTGGAAAATAGATTTACAAGGGAGGGCAGAAAGGAAGGTGCTTAACATAAGTAATGATCCAAGGCTCTATTGCCCATTTGGGACGCTCCCCCAAGTGTGTTTAAGGACTCCCTGCCTCCCTTCTTCCTAAACTTAGAAGAAAAACAGTAGAATCCTGAAGTGCATTAAAAAAGAAAAAAAGTGCAAACCAGGATTACAGTCCAGGGACAATCAGAGCTATAGAAACAATCAGGATCTTAGGTTGAGATAGATGTTGACATAGCACAGGAAATGTCAGGAACAAGATCCATAGTAAGGAGAAGAAAAACACAAACCTCTTCAATATTTTGACTGATTTCCCCCACCCCAATTTCAGCATTATAGTTATATATTTAAATGTGTATTCTTCCTTCTGTTAAGGAAAACAAGTCATCTAAAACTAACCATAGGAGCTGGGCGTGGTGGCCCACGCCTTTAATCCTAGCACTCAGGAGGCAGAGGCAGGTGGATCTTTGTGAGTTCAAGGCCAGCCTGGTCTACAGAGCGAGTTCCAGGACAGCTGGACCTACAGGGAGACCCTGTCTCAAAAAAAGAATAAAATTAAAATAATAATATAAAATTAAATTAAAAATTAAAAAACTAACCATAGGAACCCACAAAGGAAGATGAGTTCTCTATGATTTACGTGTAATACGTGTTTGATGCACATGAAAGGAGAGATCTTCCTGGCTGGAGGAGTGGAAACAACTTCATCCGAGGGAGGCATGTGGACCACATCTTGAGGATTTTGACCAGTGGAGATGAAGACAGGGGCATTGGAAGAGGACAGCAATGTGAGCGTGGAGATGGTTTAGATGGGTTGATGGGTAAGAATCATAAATGATAAAAGCCACGCAGAATAGCAAGCCACAGATCCTCCAGCACAGAAAACAAGAGACTCGGATTGTACAGAAAGGTGGGGGAGTCCACTGAAAGTTTGTGGTCAGTAGTGGGATCCCAGCTGTGGGAAGTTTGGTCATTGTTTTTCAGATGAGAAGGCAAGAAAATCATTAACCCTGAGGGAGACTGAAGAAGAAAAACCATTTGGAAGATTTGCACAATAATCTGGTGAAAAGGGATGATAGCTTGAAACATCAGATAATGTGACTGCTGCCACTGATGGTCTGAAATAAGAAGAGACTTCAAAAATCAATTTCAAGGTGCTAGACAAATAGTAACTCTAGAAGCCATAGAAATCTGGAGCAGGATCTTTAAATATAAAGTACAATAAGTGTTCTTGGAAAGAGGAGTGAGTTAGTCACTTTCTCATTGTTGTACAAAATGCCTGACAGAAGCAACTCAAAGCAGGGTTTCTTTTGGCTCACAGTTTGAAGGCTACCACTGTAGAGTGTTACACACCTGCACACCAGCATACTTACCGGAAGCTACAACATACCATCACCCGGACTGGAGCTTGAGGGCAGCAAGGAGCACTGTACTGACAGTCTGAAAGCCGAGAGATGAACGCTAGTGCTCCTGCTTCCGCCCTTTTCCAGTTTATTCACTCTAGGACCCCGTCGGTGGGAAGGTGAAGGGCAGGTTTCCCCTCCTCACAGACACACCCAGAGGAGTGTCTCCTAAGGGATTCTAGTTCCAGTCAGGTTAATAATGAAGATCAAACCTTGAAAACAGTTTGAAGAGAGCTGGAGAGACGGCTCTGGGTTTTTCCAGAGGACCTGGGTTTAGTTACCAGCACCTGCATGGCAGCTAACTCCAGTTCCTAACTAACTCCAGTTCCAGGAGATTCAACACCTTCTTTTGGCCTCCACCAGCATTATACCCATGTGGTGCACTCACATACAGGCACTGACTCATACACATAAAATAAAAATGATAAAAAAAATGTTTTTAAAACAGTCCTAGAATTCACAAAAGGAGAAATGCCAGTGGCCTTTATGATTTTTAAAAATCTTTAATCTCTCAGGGCTGGAGAGATGGCCTAGTGGTTAAGAGCGCCGACTGCTCTTGCAGAGGACCCAGGTTTGATTCCCAGCACCCCATGGCGGCTGAGAACCATCTTTAACTCCAGTTCCAGGGCAATCAGACACCTTCTTCTGACCCCCGCGGCATTGCACAACACGGGTGCACAGACCTACATGCAGACAGTACATTCATACACATAATAAATAAAAAAAAAACTTCAATCTCACTAACAAAAACAGCAACAAATGAAAAGCTCAATTTTCCCCAACTAATTTTGCAAAGATTTTCCAATACTTTTAATGCTCAGGTTAGCAAGCAACTCTAATTAAATTCAGTGAGTCTCCTAACACAAAAGAAGACACGAAAATAAGAGGTAGTTTATTGGAAAGAAGGCTTTTAGTAGGAAAGGGGAGATGAGAGCGGTGAGAATGACTGACATTCATTATACAGATGTATGAAACTGTTAGATACAAATATTTTTTAAAAGAAAAGCAAAGACAAAACTAAAATTATGAAATTTGTGAGAAAGTGGATGAAATTGGAAAATTTTATATTGAGACAACCCAGGCTTAGAAAGGCCGCCATAGTCTCTCTCACCTATGTGTCATGGCTTCTGATTTTCCTGTATGTGTAGCTCTGTGGGATTGAGTGTGGGTATAAGTCAGACATTAGAAAGGGGACTGGAGAGATGGCTCAGCGGCTAAGAGCACCGACTGCTCTTGCAGAGGACCCGGGTTCAAATCTTAGCACCCACAAGCTGGTTAAGAACCGTCTTTAACTCCAGTTCCAGGGGAATCCGACACCCTCTTCGGACCTCCACAGCATTGCAGGACACGGGTGCACAAACCTACATGAAGACAGTACATTCATACACATAAAAAAAGAAAGGGGACCATGAGAGGATAACAAGAGTTTTTAAGGCAGGGGTTGGGAACACTAGGTGCTAAGAGTATGAGACAGGGTGGGAGGCAGGAAAGTAAAGAGGAAGAGGAGGAGGAGGAGGAGGAGGAGGAGGAGGAGGAGGAGGAGGAGGAGGAGTGGTAGTGATGAGGGGAAGAGAATTAACCAGGACAATGCATGCACGAAAATACCATAAGGGTCCCAGAGGACTATGCAGGGGGACATCTCTTGAAATGTCCTGCAAATGTGAGTCACTAGTCTTCCTGTGTAGGGAGGTCTTGGAGATCCACTAATGGGACTTCAGGTAGTGTCCAGTCTATAAAGAAGAATGTATGCTCATGCTTCAAAAAGGAAAGCCTGGTCTAGCAAGACCTGACTTTGTCCTCGAGTGGATGAAACTGGTAAATGAAAAGCCAAAAGGAGCCAGGGGCTCCCTCCCCCTCCAAAACCTGAGTGATCCCTGAGGACCAGATCTGCAACTGACATTGAGAAAAAAAAAAAAACCTTGGTTAATCTGGGCTAACAGTGTGGGCTTAAAATCAGTAAGGCCTGAGAAATTGCACTTTAGTTATAAAACTTGAGATCCTAGTAAAAAGACAAAAAGTAAAAAAAAAAAAAAAGCACAGTTGTTTTGCCTGACTTACTGGCAAGTGCAGCTACCCTTTGTCTGCCACTGCTTTTGCCATCCTTCAAAGACATGAGACACAGCCTTTCAACCTTCCAATATGGACTGCAGACTCATGTCTCTCCAAGAATCCTCCAAACCTTCAGTGCCAGATGGGGACTGCTGAAACATCCAGCTTGTGGACTGAGCAACTACTGGGGTTTCAGCCTCTTCAGAGTATAGACTGCCATTGTTGGACTACCCAGGCTGTATCACGGAGGCCAGTACAGGAAGACCAAGACAGGATGCAGCAGGACGCAGTGTTTACTGGACCTCATTTGATGACCACAGGAAGGGAAGACCCTAGTGTGGAGCACAAGGGCAGGACTGATGGCTGTTTGGGCTTGCCAAGGAGGAGCCTTTAAACACCTCCTTAAGGAAAATATGATATTTTTCAGCCTAATAAAGAAAAAATAAAAAAGAATAAATCATAAGCTGAAGATGCAAAAACCTATGATGTAATAATCTTGATATATGCATGGCATGCATATATGCATATTTTGGAGTGGTGCAAATTGGAAGGAACAACAACAACAAAAAGACTGGGTCAAAGATCTGACTGAAATGGTGAACTTCTGCTCAAAACTGTAAACTTTGCATCAAAAAATGTAAAAGAAACTGAGAAAAAGATGAAAAACATGTATGGCAGAATGCATGAGCTCTCGTGGGGTGGGGGGCAAGGAGGGGGGAATGGGTCTAGATTTGATTGGGAAATGTTGTATGAAATGCACAAAGCTTCAATAAAAAATTGGGTATAAAAAAAAAAAGAAAATGCCATAAGGAAGCCTGTTACTGGGGCTGGAGAGATGGCTCACTGCTTAAGAGCACGGGATACTCTTTTCTGTTTGTTTATTTATTTGTTTGTTTGTTTGTTTGTTTTTGAGACAGGGTCTCCCTAGAACCCCAGCTGTCCTGGAACTCACTCTGTAGACCAGGCTGGACTTGAATGCACAGAGATCTGCCTGCCTCTGCCTCCCAAGTGCTGGGATTAAAGGAGTGCACCACCATGCCCGGCTTAAAGACGGTTCTTAGCAGCCATGTAGGTTCTGGGAATCAAACCCAGGTCCTCTGCAAGAGCAGTTGGCGCTCTTAACCGCTGACATCTCTCCAGCCCCAAGAACTGGATACTCTTGCAGAGAACCTGGGTTCAGTTCCCAGCACCCACATGGCAGCTGAAAACCACGTATAAATCCAGTTCTAGGGGATTTGATATCTTCTGGCCTCCATGGGCATTGCACACATGGGTGTGCTTATGTACACACAGTCAAAACATTTATACACATAAAATAAAAATAGATTAAAAACATTTTTAAAGGAAACCTATTACTTTGTATGCTAACTGAAAAATTTAAAACTTAAAAAATGGGAGGTTTTTTTAAGGCAACAACCTACTTCCAGAAGACTGGAGAAACTGCTTCAATGGCAGTTTACATTTGACAACAAGGAATATGCACATTATAATATTTGTAAATATGTTTAAGAAAAACTAAAATGTCTGGCAATAAAATCCATTTTTAAATTTTATTTTATTAAAAATTTTGGTCTTTTAGAGCCAGGGTCTCCTTGTAGCCCCACCCTGGAAGTCACTATGTAGACCAGGCTGGCCTTGAACTCATCAAGATCCAGCTGCTTCTGCCTCCCTAGTGCTGGAACTAAAGGTGTGCACCACCATGCCCAGCCTGAAAATCTTAAAAAAAATTTTTTTTTATTGAATTTTTGTGTAGTTCATACACAAACTATTCACAACATCTCTGTCAATCTTAGTCACCTTTGTTCCCTCTTCTCCACTGGCACCCTCCCGCAGCACGCCACACACAACACTGGAATCCATACGTTCTGCCATTTGTGTTAAGGCCTGTTGTGCCAAATTAGTATCCCCGCCTGTTCCTCAGTATAAATTCATCCGGTCAACCTACCCAGAGTCCCTCGCTTTAGGAAGGCCAGTTCTTCCTCACTGCCAGTATTTCTTCAGCTAAGACTGGTTCCACTGCCCATTTCTCCAGTTCCATACTGGGTTTTGTTTGTTTGTTTCTGTCTGCTTTCATTTGCATAGATTTTGTGCATGCTGACACCATTGCTGTAGGTTCATATGACCAGGGTCCTGGGATATTGTCAGATTCTATTTCTGTACGGCCATGGATCATCTCTCTGGCTCTTAAAATCATTCCGACCCCTCTTCCACAATGGTGCCCTGGATGAGTGAAGCTTAACATAGGAGATCTGAGCATGGACTCACACTCCTCAGACTCCTAATCGCCACAGTTTGGCCCTCTGTTGCATGAGGAAGCTTCTTTAATGAAAGTTAAGAGATTTATTAGTGTCCTCTTGGCACCTTGTTCTATGTCACATGAGCCTTAGGTGTAGACTTGTATCATAGACCTGCCACTTAGGCTTGGGTAATTCACAGACAACGCCTGTGTGTGAGCAGTTGTGGTGCTCTGTAATAGTCTTCATCTGGTGCAAAAGAAGCTTCTTGGGGCTGGAGAGATGACTCAGCAGTTAAGAGCGCTGACTGCTGACTGCTCTTGCAGAGGACCTGGGTTTGATTCCCAGTACGCCCCCCCAAAAAGAAGCTTCTTTGATGAGTGGTGTCCAGAATCTGTAAACATAAGGATGCATATTTTGCACTTATTAAGAAGCTATATTAGCCTAGGGAAAATCCGTTTGTTTTTTTTTTATTTTAGGAAAAATCCGTTTTTTAAACAAAGATTTTATTTATTTTATGCGTATGATTGTTTCTCCTGGATGTATACAAGTGCACCTGTATGCATGCCTGATACCCGTAGAGGCCAGAAGAGGCCGTCAGATCCTCTGGAACTGGATTTTAAAGACAGTTGTTGGCTGCTGTGTGGATGTGGGGAGGTCCTCTGGAAGAGCAGCCAAGTCCTCTTAACCCCTGAGCCACCTCTCCAGCCCCTGAAAAAAAAAAACATTTTGATGCTCAGATTAGTGAACATGCAAATCTGTTTGCAACAGGAGCAGACACTTCCATGTGGTTTCATCTTTTTTCCCTAGCAGGCCAATTTTTAGAAAACGATGCTGAGGAATCATTAACTATATATGAATTTAATAATATTTATGTCATTGTTAAAGAGTAGAATAATTCCCCAAGAGTCTAGAACTGAGCATTTTTTTCCTTTGGTCTTTTTGAGACAGGGTCTCCTTGTAGCCCCAGCTAGCCTGGAACTCATTATATATACCAGGCTGGCCTTGAACTCAGAGAGATCCACCTGCCTCTGCCTCCCAAGTGCTGGGATTAAAGGCATGAGCCACCATGCCCAGTGAACTGAGCATTTTTTAAAGCAACTTTCAGTTTATCCATGGAACAAAGTCTAGCACTAGGAAGCCATGTAAAAATAATGAATTGTAAGTAAACTAAACATGTTGGCTCATACTACTATCCCAGCTTTCAGGGGGCTTAGACAGGAAGATTGTCTTGACTTGGAGGCTAACCTGGGCTCTAGAGTATTATCATTTTCCAGAAATAAATAAATAAATATAGATTTTTTTCCAATTAACATGTGATGAATGAATCATAAGGTTAATGCAAACATCATATAGTACTATCAAAATAAATTCATTATATATTTATTGAAATATTAGCAAGCTATATAATCCTATATAAAAAGAAATTTTTCTGAAGATTATGTGATACAGGATTGAAAGCATACTTGCAGCATACATTAAAGTTTGCTTATTTCTGCTCACTCAGTTGAAGGAGGAAAGAAATGCTTTAAAGCAGGACTCGAATCAATTATAAATGACAGTATACACTCCACAAGAGCTTTAGTAAAACCAAAAGTCTGGGAATTCAAGAGACCAAAGTCCACGAGTACCAGCCTCACATGACTAGCTCTTCTGGAATCTTTAGAACTTAATGTCTCACAAAGTTTCAGCCTACTTTTCTTTGGTTTTGTTTCCTTTTCAGTCGCGCTCCCCTGATAATGTCAAGATGGCTGCCAACAACGCCAGACTTAAATCTGTTGACCTCAACAACGCAAGTAGAAAACAAGCTTTCTTTCCAGCAACTAAAAATAAAGGAAGAGGAGGTATAGGAAGGAAGAAGGAAGGGAGGGAGGGAGGGAGGGAGGGAGATAATAGGAATTAAGCCTATAGATTCTTAGGGGGTCATGTGCCTTTCCCCCAACCACCATCCATAGCTAAGGAATAAGACGCTCTGAGCAGCAAATCCCTTGAACATGAACCAAAAGTGGAGAAAAGACTTTCCCCACAGAAAAGCCCAAGGCTGCTACAAGAAGAATGAGGGGTGGATGCTGAGATTGGAATCCAGCAGATGTCCACCGAGGCCCGACCACAGATGCAGAGAGGAGACACCAACAAGCTGGAGTCCTAGCTTCAAGCAGAAAACCTGATTTAACAAAAGCAAGCTGTATTCTAAAGCATATATAAACACATATAAGCACATATAAACATGTGATCTATCACTAGGCAAACTACTCACTTTCAGAGTAGTTTTAGAGAGTCAAGCTATTAGTATATTACAGGTAAACAAAGAATTCATAATGTCAGAAATCTTCTCCTTTGATAGCTGATGTAAGGGAGTGCAAAGAGGCCCCCACAGTGAACCCCATGTTTGGCAGCAAGGTCAGGCTAGATGCCTGCCTGCCCTCCAGTTCCAGCACTTCCAGTGTACCTGAGGACTCTCTACCAGTATGACCCCAACCAGCCATAATTCCTCCTGTATTTAAGATTTCATTGGGAGTGAAGTCTACTTGAACAGATCAGCTCATAAACACTTCATTTTGTTCTGGCTAAAGATGAAACAATGGCTATCCACAGGTCTAGCCAGTGATTAGCAACATATGCCCCTCACTTATCCCCAAGGCTCCTTTTAAGTAAGATCTCCCTTACTGATTATTTTTCTTATAAGTCTTTTAAGATTTCAAAGCTCACACTAACTGCACTTGATACGAAATAACTAAACTTGCCAAATACATTAATTAAACACCCATTTCGTCATCCTGAACCTCGCTCCAGCCTCTCTAACTTCATCTGTCCGTAAGGAGAGCCTTTTGGTGTTTTTTTTTTTTTCTTCCCAGTCTTACACACGCATGCGTGCACATGCACAGTGGGATAGGAGCCGTCATCAACCTATCATGGGAACAGGAGAATGTGGTATGTGTTCTCCTAAATTCCCAGACCCAAGCTAATTTCAATCCTAACCTTATTCTAAAGGGATTTTTGGAGCTCCATCCAAGAGAACTCAGTTCCCAGTCTCTTCGCTAAGAAAGCAGGAAGCTGGGCTACAGGATGCTCCCAGCCTGGCTGGAATCGCCAGGACCTGAGCTAAGCACAGGGACCAGGTAGAGAACCAGCCAAGGGCCGCAGAGCGTATTGTTAAAATGAGGCAAACCAGTTAGCAACCCAAAGAGAATAGGCAAAGAGGGAAAATCCAAATCCAAGGAAACAGGAAGGAACCAGGGAAACTTGATCAAAACAATAGGGTTCAAATTAAAGAATGGGAGGTGGAACCAGGCGGAAGCCCCTGAGCCCTGGAAGCACAGACACAGCTGCTTATGGGGTCTTTAACCAAGCGCACAGGTGGAGAGGAAGCCATTATGGGCAAGGCTTAGCGTGTCTTCCACTCAGCATCCAATCAGTCTTGCTATCAGACCAATTCTGATCCTAAGCCCTGATCCTAATCACTGTATCTTGAGCTTACTCTCCACACTCAGGCCCTCTGTGTATCCAAGTCCTAGGACTGTGCAGGGTGTCTGATTCCCGACCTCCCCCGGCTTTTGTCAACTTCTTACCTTCACCGCTGTCCAACAGGACTTCTACACCCGAAGCCCACTGCATGCTGGTTAGCTACCGACACACTTTGCTGGTGTTATTCATTTATTCTACAAGTAGTTATTGAGGCGCTGTTTAAGGTATTAGGCACCCACTGGCAATGGGTTCCCATCTTCATAGAACATTTAATCTGATGAGGAAACAGACAGGAAACAGAAAATCCATACGAATAAGTGTAAAATTAGAACTGTGGAGAAACATGGGGAGGCATCTGAGGCTGTTCACAGAAGTAGCCTGGAGGAACAGAGGTCAGGGAAGCCCCATCTGGGGAAGTGAAGGGAAACTAAGAAGCCATCATTCAAAGGAGAGCACATCTACTGTGTACTAGACTCTGCTCTGGGTGCTCTGGATCCGAGAGTGAACAAAACAAGAACTCAGATCTCATGGCGTTTGTGTTCTGGGTATAAGGAGAGAAGGACACATATTTACACAATTAGGCAAAATAATAATCATCAATCAGTTAGGATTAGCAATGATGAGAGTAAACACGGCAACACTGACTCTGGGATGGTCGAGGACTTCTACGATGAACTGTAGGTGATAAAAGGTAGGCAACTTCAGAAGATCTAGTGGTGGTGGCGGGGGAGGACCTGAGGGACCAATAGACAGAAAAGCTAAAGCAGAAATGAGCCCAGTATATTCTAGAGATGCTAAAAAGACCAGCAAGACTAGAGCTCAGAGACAAAACCATCCTCATCAAATAATTTGCTATAAGCATGAACGTGTGCTCAGCCAGGTGGCTTACGAATGTGCCATTCTTTCTTCCTAGTTCAATCAGAACCGTGCTGTGAATCTGAGACTTATTGTACAACCCTGTTTGGGCACAGATCTTACTGGCAGTTGTGGTAAATAGATGTGGGCCAGCTGGGGCCTCCCTGTCGCCTATCACAAGTGTGAATGTGACCTCTGATAACATTGTTTTGTCACTTTTCACTCCCATAAGCAATCAAGACAAATAAATGGTTTCCTGACAACAGCTCACTCCTCTAGGCCTAGGGGCTCTGAGGGAAGGAGACGTGAGCCTTGGGACATCGCTGGACTGAACTCCTTCTAAGGCTCATGGTTATGAGTTTCCAAGATGGCTTCAGAGGAGCTACCACATCATCTCTGAAAATTTAAGTTTTCCTTGTAGCCTGTTAACATTTCAAAAGGCTGTGGCTCAGGCTGTTACTGTAGTGGCTAATACTGAGTCACAGGCAAAGCTGAGAATTAAACCAAAGTGTCTGTTTTGCCTGCATCTAGCTGGGTGTGGTTCTTTTCTAGGGTGGATTCTCACACAAGTAAAATTCTTCTCAGGGATAACAACTGCATAGTGTTTGTTCTAGTTTGTCTTCAAAACACTCTGACCAACACCAACTTGGGGAGGAAAGGGTTTATTCAGTTTACATCACTTAGGGAGCCTAAGGCAGGAACTCAGGGCAGGAACCTGGAGCCAGGAGCTGAAGCACAGGCCATGGAGGAATGTTGCTCACTGGCTTGCTCCCCTGGGTCATGCCTAGCCTGCCTTCTTATATGGTACACAACAACCTGCCCAGGGTGGCACTACTCATTGTGGGCTGGGCCCTCCCACATTGCCTGATAATCAAGACAATACTCCACAGACATGGCCACAGGCCAATCCAATGGAGCCAATTCCCCAATTGAGGCTCCCTCAACCCAGGTGTGTCAAGTTGACACTAAAGCTATCCATCACAGTGTTCTCTCAAATTCATGTCTACTCAGCACTTCAGACTATGATCTAATTTGGTAATAAGGTCTTTGCAGATGCCAGTGGTTAATGAGATCCTACTGGACTCTAGTGGACCCTAAATCCAGTGACAGGTATCTATAAAATAAAGGAACAGCCAGACTTGGTGGTGCATGCCTTTAATTCGAGCCCTTGGGAGGCAGAGGCAGACAGATCTTTGTGAGTTCAGGGCCAGCCTGGTCTACATAGTGAGTTCCAGGACAGCCAGAGCTACAGGGAGACCCTGTCTCAAAAAGACCAAAAAAAAAAAAAAAAAGGAAAGGAGAAAGAAAGAAAGAAGAAAGAAAAAAGAAAAGAGAGGAAAGGAAGATTCAGCCCCAACACCTGTGTGGGAGTGGAATGATCCAGCTACAAGCCAAGGACTAACAGCAATCAACAGAAGCTGGTTCGACATGAGAAAGGATCATTATTCCCTAGAGCTTTCAGAAAGAGATTGACCTTGGATACCTGGATCTAGATTTCTACCCTACAGAACTGTGAGAGAATAACCTGCTGATGTTTGAAATCCCTCTCCTAACCCTCGGCTTACCTATCACTTGTGACAGTACTTAGTAAATAGCAGCTCTAGGGTATAACTAGAATAGCCATGGGAACCTATAGCCTGGCGTGAGAGGAGAAGGGGGAGCCAGGACATTGTATGGTATTATCAAAGAGGAAAGTTAGCAGCTCCGTGAAGAATCTGAATGATGACAATCTGGGTATAGGAACTCATAGCAGTTAAGAGTTGTGACTTTAATAAAGGGAGGAGATGGAACCTGAGACAGGAAAGCAGAAGTGGGGGAGACTATGTGGGGTGAGAAAGGGGACCAGCAAGGTGGTGGAGGCAGGGAAGGAGAACAGGAGAGTAAGAGCAAAGTATAATGACATTACATATGAAAATGCCACAATGAAACCCAGTACTTTGTATGCCAACTTAAAATTTTAATTTAAAAAAGCCGAACCTTTGCAATCAGGCTAGAGCCCTAGCCCTGCCATTGCTTTCCATGCGAGCATTACTCACCCTCTCTAAGCCTCCACTGTGCACAGAAAATGGAGACTTGCCACGAAAGTGGCTGTGAGAGCTTAGGAGACCGACACCTCTGTAGAGGTGATCCCTGTCTGGAAGCAGCTTCAGAGGCTTGTGAGGCCCCAGTCGAGGCAGGAGCTGTTGCCCGTTACCAATGTTGTCACATCCAAACCCTCAGAACCTGCACCGCTGCCAGCAGGTTCCTTCGAATGAGTGTTTGCAGCATTCTGCTACGATTCCACTACGATTCCACTACGATTGACCAGAACTAGTCTAGAAACAACGAAAAGCAGAGAGTTTTTCTGGGTTCATAGTGAGTACAGATTTCAAAAAGAATATTTAAACAGCACCTTGCGCCGGGCATGGTGGCGCAGGCCTTTAATCCTAGCACTTGGGAGGCAGAGGCAGGTGGATCTTTGTGAGTTCAAGGCCAGCCTGGTCTACAGAGTGAGTTCCAGGACAGCTGGGGCTACAGGGAGACCCTGTCTTGAAAAAGACAATAAATAAATAAATAAATAAATAGCACTTTGCCTGTTCCAAAATATGTTTTTTTAAACATCTTATTTACTTATTTATTATTTTCAATTTATGTATATGAATGTATTGCCTGCATGTAGATAGGTGTACCTATGTCATGCAATGCCTGAGTAGGGTGTCGGATTCTCCTGGAACTAGAGTTACGAATGGTTGTCAGTTGCCATGTGGGTGCCGTGAATCGAACCTGGGTCCTCTGAAAGAACAGTTGGTGCTAACTGCTGAGCCATCTCCCAACCTCACTGTTCCAAAATATGTTTTAGGAAAAAAAAAATGGCCTTGGGGCTGGAGAGATGACAGACTGAAAATGCTATGAAAATAATTGCTAGACTGCATTGTTTCTGGAATAACAAAAAGTTCTATGCAAACTGTGTATGGCAGTATACAGTTGTAATCCCAGCACTCAGGAGGCTGAGGCAAGAAGACAAGGAGCTTCCACCTAAATTTTTTGAGACTGGGTCCCTCGGTGAAGCTGGAGATTGCTGGTTGCGATACTCTACCTGGAACCCCAGGAATTCTATTATCTGTGTCACCACATTGCTAACGTTACACAATATATGCAGTGCACACGCAGTATAGGTGCTCCTGACTGAAACCACATACTTATACGTAGCCTTTTATCTACTGACCCAACCATTTTTCCTCCCAGGTTCTGCATAGATTTTTAATCAGAGAATTTTATTTGTTCTTTCTCTTGAATTATTTGAGTTCCTTATATTCCCACAGGATATTCTTTTGTGGTCAGATGTGTATATTTTGCACTTGATTTTCTGTGCGTTATTTCTATATATTGTTCCTTGTTTCTTTTGCTGTCTAGAAGTTTTGTAGCCTGGAGTCATTATCACTGGACTTTAAAAAATTAATTGACTCTGCTTTTAGGGCATCCTTTGAACTTATGTTATGGACATTTAGGGAATAAAGGACCTAAAAAGAAGTTTCCTTTTTTAAATTATTTTTAATTTTACTTATTTTGTGTGTGTATGAATGTACTGTCTGCATATAGGTTTGTGCACCCTTGTCGTGCAATGCTGCTGAGGTCAGAAGAGGGCATCGGATTCCCCTGGAACTGGAGTTAATGACAGTTCTTAGCCATCATGTGGGTCGTGGGGATCAAACCCCAGTCCTTGGCAAGAGCATTTGGCTCTCTTAACTGCTAGGCCATCTCTCCAACCCCAGAAGTTTCTTTTTTTTTCTTTCTTTCTTTTTTTTTCTTTTTTTTTTTTTTTTTTTTTTGGTTCTTTTCAATGACAGGGTCCCTTAGCCCCAGCTGTCTTGAAACTCACTTTGATTAGACAGGGCTGGGCTTAAACTCACAAAGATTCCACCCTGCCTCTGCCTCCCAATAGATTAGGATTAAAAGTGCGCCACCAGCCTGGCCATATTTTTTATTTTGTTTTTTTGACCCATGAATATCTTAAGAGAACAGAAGGACACTAGGAAAAATGCCCCACAACAAGCCATTATATTATTAGGGAAATAAAATCAACCACCTAATTCTAATTAAAATGGCTGAAATCAAAATAAGAAAGCTTTACTATTGGTCTCATATGTTATATGATGACATCCTTAGTTTTTTGACTGGTGGCACCTGGTGGTCTGCTAAGTTAGTACATTCCAAAATGATTTATTCTGTTAAGTTCATGGATGTTCAGTCAGGAAGCCAGAGGTGGCAAGAAGTGGCTATGTAGGACACTAAAGATTACCAGAGATAAATGGTAGTTAGGCTGTGGACCTGCAACATATACTGTTGATAGAAAGCATGCTATTATGGCAATAATGGAAAACAGTATATGTCCTTAAAAAAAGTGCTGATAATCTTGGTTTTCAATTTGACATACCTGGGAATAGAAAAATCTCAGTTGAGGAATTTTCTTTCAACTGGGTTTATGAGCACACTATGGACACTTTTTATGATAAATTGATTTACTGGCCCAGCCAAGTGGGATGACTATCCTTAACAGGTGGGCCTGGTTGTGTAAGAAAGCAAGGTGAAGGGCTGAGAGATGACTCAGGTCACACTGGTTACCAGCACCTGACTGCTCTTGCAAGAGAACCTAGGTTTGATTACCCAGCATCCACTTAGCAGCTAACAACGTCTAACTCCATCAGGACTGGTTCCTTCTTCTGGACCTCCATGGGGCATTGCATGACACAGGTAGATTTACATCACATGCATGTATACACTCCATACATATAAATTAAAATAAAATTAGAAAGAAGGGTTTTTTCGGTGTGAATGTCAACCCTATGCAAAAGCCAATCAGAAATGTGTCATTAGCGGTTTCCTGTACCAAGTACTGCCTCCAAGTCCCTGCATTGAGTTCATGGCTTGACTTTCTCTTCATGATGAGCTATGACTGTAAGCTGAAAATTAAACCTTTTCCTCCCCAAATGTCTTTAGGTCATGGTATTAATCATAGCCACCAAAAGCAAATTAGAGCAAGTAGAACCACCATTTTAGCTAAACGTCTCACTTTGGGTTATTTGTTTAATGAAATTAAAAACACACATGGAGAGAACTTTTCACTTACTCACTGTAACACTAATCATGAACACAGTCTTATGTAAGGATTCAGATATAGTCAAACACACACATTAAAGTGATCATCCGTTGTATATTGTGCAACAAAGAAAGCCATTCTCCATACACTATGTGGTAAACAATGTGATTAAGTCTGCTTGCTTAATAATAATACCTCCCTCTGACTTCCTGTAGTCTCCTCCAAATTTCTCTCTCTGTAAATGGCACAGCCACTTATCTTTCTTCCAACCAAAAGTCAGAGACGATCCTTCTATTCCCTCAGCTTTGGTATCATCTACAAAACATCACTGAGGCATATTAATTTTTCTTACTAACATTCAGCACTCTAAACTCCTTCCCAAACTTCCATTATTTTAGCTATAACCTCAGTGTGTGTGCAAGATGCAAAATATACTTGCCACTGTTCTGTCAGTATTGCTTTCCAGTCCGTGATAAACCCTCCATTTTCAACACAAAGTGATCTTTCAGGAAGATAAGCCTGTTTATTGAACTATTTCATATTTTCTCAGGAGTTGTCCTGATAAGTTCAAATCATATTTATTTAAATTCCTAATCCAAGAAGGGTCAGGAACCCAGAAACAGGAGTTATGAGAAGACAAAGGGGGAGAATTTGAAGTAATATGGTGTTTAAATAATTCCAAAGGCTTGCACATGCCTTTTATCCAGCACTCCAGAGGTGGAGGCAGGTGGATCTCGTGAGTTTGTTTCAAGATTCTTCCTGCGGTTCTACATAGGACTTCCAGGCTAGCTGGGGCTTACAGAGAAACCTTGTCTAAAAAATAACTACAACAAAAAGTGAATCAAAATACAAGACAGTTCTCTTGGACATGCTGATGGAAGCCAGAGTACAAAATGGCTACTGATAGTGATTGAAGGCTTCCGGTTACACAAGCTACATTTGATGCTATGCCATAACTCTTTTCAAACTTGTGGCCAGACTGAGAAAATAGCCATCATTCTTCTATTTAAGTTCTCAGCTAATTTTCTCCTGCTATAAAAATATCCTGCATAATTTATAGGGTCTCGAACTTAAAATATCACTCATACACATATGGGGATTTTCTGAGGTTTTTGAGGATCAGAAAGCTTATGTGTAAGAATGGCTAATAATGAGTTTTATCATTCTGACATCTTCTAAATTGAGATGAAAGGGTGTTTTCTGTCTTGAAAAATGATCACAGGACCCTGGAAGAGATTCTCTTTGCGAAGAGAGGAGAGAGAGAGAGAGAGAGAGAGGACGAGAAGCAAGAGAGAGGAGAGAGAGAGAGAAACTAACCCTGCTGTTCTAATTTTATTTACATTTTTAAAGCAACATCCGGTGTTTTCCCTCCTCAAATATTGAAGAGCAGCCTGTTTACTAAATAAATTCATATGATGTGGAACTAGAGAAGGTAATTATTAAGAAAACATGACTAGAGACCCAAACAGCCCTCCATCTCTAACACCTGTGATTTCTTTATTAGAAGCTAGAGATTGCCAATAGCAAGTTCTGAAAGGACTTACATGAAGGAAGTGCATGTCTGGAAAAGATGAAGAAAACACAACTAGAACTGGCTTCTGGTTTACCCCCTTCTTGAGTGCTAGCATGATTAGACACAAAACCTTTTTCTGACTTCTTTATTCTATCATTACATACATCTGATTTCAGGGATGAAGAAGAAATTCATTCCCCAGATATTGATAATGATTAGTGCTGAGTATTTAGACTGTTTTGCTGGAGCTCATTCAGGCCTTGTGATTACTGGGCTAATAACCAAACTTCCCTGGGTATAAATAAGTGTCCTTGAGAAGCCTCCACTGAAAAATCTTGTGGGAACTGAAGGCTCAAATGCTTTCTTCAAGGGGAGCGTTCACAGCTCTTACCATATGGAGCAAAGGGAAGTGCTATAGTTTCCAACAGTAAATTCCAGCTGCCTTAAGTCACCAGTCAGCAACACATATGGAGTTCCTAAGACAGAAAATATTAAGCAGCCAGGAGACCTGGAAGGCCAGAGGCAGCAGAATAAACAGGTTTGCTCTCTTTCTTTGGGAGAGTATATTATACACACACACCACACACCACAACACACACACCACACACACTAGAAGTTGGATAGAGAGACTTAGAGTACATTGAAACCAACAGTTCCAAAAATGTCCTTTGTTGCTTGGTCAGGAATTCTAGAAGGGAAGTCATTTCTTTCTTTTCTTTTTTTTCTTTTTTAATTAATTTCTTTTTTTTATTGACATTTTGTATATTTTCATACATATTTTTTCATTCCCACTTGGATACATTCCCCTCTCCCTGGCCCTCCCCTCCACCCCAGTTTTTGCATTCTGCCAAACATGATCTTCCATCTATTCTCTCAAGTGTTGGTTTCCAAGATTTTCCTGCAGAGGTTTGTTTCTGAGCAGAATTTAACTGTATCAGTCAGTTCTTACCCCATTCCTTATGTTTGTTGTTCCGTCCCTTCTGTATACTCCAAATTAGTTCTGTTTAAAAACAAACCACATATGTATCAAAATTTAAAAAGTTGAAAAAAAAAAAAAAAACTGTATGTTAATTCCAAAATATGTTTTGGGGCTTTCACTTTTTCCTTTTAGTTTTATATTACACAAGAAAATGTAAATCATCTTCCACCCTTTATGGTTAATCTCGCGTCTGAATGAAACCCTGCACTTTTTAGGCCTGATATGTGAAGGACTTAAAACCCAGGCTGAGATATTTATATGCTTCCTTCTGGTGAACAGCTTTGAACTTAGAACTCAGCATTTTCATGGTAAAATGGGCTATCTTTATTCCCCCATTTCAGACTACCTCCTAAAGAGTTTGAAGGTTACTTCTTCAGAGGGGCAATACTAGAGTAGCAATAAAGGGATTTTAAAAGAAAACTCTGGCTTGTATAGGTACCTCACATTCCAGTTCAACAGCAGTAACATCTAGCTAAAAGACCACCCAATAGGGAGGTGTATCTACCTCAAGAAATGCTAAAGAGATAGAAAAAATAAATCCTTTTAATGAAATAAGACTTTTAGATCTGGGCTTCCCAGAGTTCCAAGGGACACACAGATATCCCATTTCCTACCAGAGGCTTCAATCTTTTGACCTCTTTTCCCTGCTACCAGAGGTCCTGCCCCATGGTTATAAAGGGGTGTGCCTCAGTCGCCATCCTGCTACTGCTGTTGCCACTACCCCACCAAGTGCCAACAGGTAGTCAGTCCTGGTAATTCCTGAAGTAAATGTTCTGGAGTGACTAAGCCACATGTGCCTGTTTTTTACTGGGGGATTGCATATTTATAATCTAACATAATAATGGTGCCGTGAGTGAACTCAGTTGAAAGTTGAGATGTTTTTCATTTGGTCGAGCACTAGCCGGCTTTCCCCTCAAAAAGAACGTAACTTGTTTTGTTTGCAAACCCTGTGAATGGCCAGAAGCATATTTCTGCGGAGAACCAGTTTCCACATTTCACAGTAAGGTACCATTCTCTCCCAATGTTCCCCTCTCTCTCTCTCTCTCCCTCTCTCCTCTCTCTCTCTCTCTCTCCTCCCGCCACTCTTTGTCACTCCCCTCTCCCCTCTTCTACCTTCTTCCTGCTTTCTTGCTCCTCTCTCTGCTTTTCTTCTTCTTAGCCTTAGTCGCCTTTTGAACCTAATGACTTGCAGAATATCTCACTGGGTTCTTGAGTCTGACATGCTCCAAACCCTCTCTGCATTTTGCAGATGCTGGGTTGGCCTTTCCCACGACGCAGAGTTCACAGAATGGGCCCACTTCCTTTACTTCTGAGTTTTTAAGGAAAGGACTCTTCCTAAAGCTCAAAAGTACTTTAAAGGGCGAGGTTCCTAAACTGTTCTTCCCTGCCTCCTTGCATCTTTCGCTCCCTCCCCACCTACATGCCTAGATTTGCGCTGATTCTCTGTCTTCCCTCTCTCCCGACGCTCCTGCAACCTTAACAGATTTCTGCAGTAAAATACTGCAACCTTAAATCCAATATTTTTTCTCTTTTCTTTACTTTAACCTTTTCCCACCCCACTTTCTTTTTTTTTCTTTCTTTCTTTTTTTTTTTTTTTTTATTGGAGACAGGGTCCCTGTTACCCCAGCTGACCTGGAACTCACTTCTGTAGATCAGGCTGGTCCTTGAACCCACAAAGATCCACTGCCCTCTGCCTCCCAAATCAGGAATAAAAGGCATGCAGCCACCACGCCCGGCCCATCCCCACTCAACATGAAAGAGTGGAGCAAGGCTGTGCCTGGGCAGTGCTTGTTTCCATGGTAGCTCTACTAAACCACACCCACTCCTCAGCTTAAGACATATTTACCATTTCCATAGTACCTAAACCACTCCCAGTCCTCAGCGGCCATATTTGTCACTTGGCAGGAATACCATATTGGAAACTTAAATTTACATTGGAGCTTATAACAATTAATGCCATTGTTTCTAATTTTCTTTTTACATTTATTTAATGGCATGTTTCTTATCCCTTTTACCGATTTGCTTTTTTGTGTGTGTTTTTTATATTGGATTATTATAAAAAGTCAATTTGAAATTCAAATATAATACTTTTATTCAGAGTAACTGTTTTTTTTTGTGTTTGTTGTTTATTTTTTGGCGTTTTTTTAGTTAAAAAAAAAAAAAATTTTTTTCCACAGGCTGTTGTTTGAGATTTTTACATCATCTGGCTTTTTAATAAATCTGTTTTTTTTTGAAATATTTTGTTTATAAAGGCTTTTTCCTAATTTTTAAGGAATTATTTCAAATTTTATGGCATACGACTAGCCCCTCCATTTCATTGGTTACTCTTTATAAATCCCATTTATTCAGAAATCCATTTTTGTTTTGCTTCTGATAAAAGCCTCTTTATCTGAGATTAACAAGATGTGTCTACTACACCCTGTTCCAGCTGCCATCCAGATCTTGCCTCAGCCAGTAAAGTTTTACCCTTAAGGAAGGGACTTTTTATTTTACATCCAATAACAAAAAATTTATTCTCATTAAATTAACAGGTAAGCCCAGTTGGAGACAGGCAAGCTGCGAGTGCCAGTAGGACTAAATGTCTCCTAACACCTTATTCTTTAGCTTCATCCTTGGTGAAATTGTCTTTAATTATCATATTGTAAGTTTAGGTCATGGCTAGGATATATAATTCTGTTTTCATCATTATTTTAAATATTTCGATAAGATCATAATTTTAGAACCAAAGTTATAAGATGTCAATGCCAACATGATAAGGAAACTGTATTAGCAATCTCGGCCCTGGCAGTGCAATTAATTAGGGCTGCATGCTTTAAATAATATTTTCTAAAAAGGTGTTTTCCAATGATGTGAACTTGTTCAGTACAAACACTTATGTAAAAATCTCTTAATGAATGTGTGTATTAATTTTGTATTGTATGTGTATGATATTAACAACTCTGTAATATATTTACAGCATATTAATATATTAAGATCTGTGTGTATAATAGCAATGTATGTGCCTCCTGCTTCAGTACAACCTTTTATAAATTGTCATCACCAAATTTATTTATAAAACCTTATTTATGTGTATATATGAAGTATTGTTCACTTTTAAGAACTCTATAAACATACAAGAAATTGTGTTTCACAGCTAGGGATTCTCAGTACTGTGTAACCTGTGGACAGTCCCCTAGCAGATACTACACACCTTGTTACAGCGCCTCAGTGTGAAATAAGACATAATAAATTTACTGGAGTTACCCATACATACTAAAAACGTTTTATATATAACTTTGCACATGGTTACTTTTTTTTTTTTGTCTTTTCGAGACAGGGTCTCCCTGTAGCCCCAGCTGTCCTGAAACCACTCTTAGACCAGGCTGGCCTTGAACTCACAAAGATCCGCCTGCCTCTGCCTCCATGGAGTCAGGATTAAAGGCTGTGCCACCACACGCTTTTATATTTTTTGTAGAAATGTAGAATTTACTTCTGGAGACCACATGAGACCAGGTCCAAATGAAATCAATTTGGGTGAGCTTAAGTAGTCCCTGTTTGCTGTAGGTATGTAATAATGCCCCCAACACCTTTTTTTCAAAGCTATAATTCAAATCTGGGGACAAGTTACACAGCCTTCATCTTCAGATAGTTCCTAGAAGGTATTGGTTTTAGCCTTTTTTATTAATCTTTGGGGTTTTTGGTTTTTTTCATGGGCCTATTGTTTATTAAACTTTTATTGCCTTTCATGGTTTAAATTCCATTCTACTTTCACTACCTATATGGCCTTTATGGACCTTAAAGTACAAATTGTAGGATTTACTGGATAGGTTTTAATGTCAACTTGATACACCTGGGCTAAGATGCCTCAATAATTGCCTTCACTGGATTGGATGGGCCCATTGTGGGCAATGCCAACCTTGGCCAGATATTTCTATATTGTATAACAATAGGCTGAACATGAGCCCACAACACAAACCACTAAGCAGCATCCTTCCCTAGCCTGTGCTACAGCCACTACCAGGCTCCTACCATGAGCTTTACTATTAGTCAGAGATCGTTTTGCCACAGCAATAAGAATTTATTAACAGTGCTTAAGTTAATGTCCAAGCTTTACTTAGGTGTTAAAAATAATTAAATTACAAAATTCTTCAACTGTTAATCTTGGAGGTTTATCAACCATACTTAAATCTCCAATTTGATTTGGCAAGAGGGATTGGAAGGGACAATCTTTTGGCCCTTACCCTCTAAGGTCGAATTAAGTCCTAAGGTCCTGCCTTGGTACCTTCCTACCTGTCCTAGTCCAGGGAGTCACCAGTCATCTCAGGCCAGGGAGATCTTGGAGATTCACTTGAAAGGACTCCTTCCAGCCAGTGTCCAGTCAAGGGAGGAAAGTCAATATATAGGAGAAACTCGTCAGTCTTCAAAGCAAAGCTCCAGTTAAGCAAGTACTGACTTTGTCCTCACCATAGATAGAACTGGTTTAAAAGAGCCAGGCCCAAGGGCCCAAGGCCCTTAAGATCAGAACCTAAACTGACCTTAACACCAAAACTATTTTAATTTATCTGAGCTAAGTGTAAATACCCCAACAGGAAACTATAATCAAAGAAGAAAAGGAAAATGAAGTAACTTAATACCTTATTATATGCCAGAGAGATAGGTGAAAGACCTACTGTGTCAAGTTAGAAACCTACCATGTTGTGGGGATTCTGTTTGGCAGAAGCACTTAGGAAGTCAGCTGGCAAGCCCCAGCTCTCAGGCCAGAGTCCGGCTGATTCCCTGTTTGCTATTGAAACCTGCCTGGCCTGGCACAACTGTCTTTGATGCTTTGGCAAAGCATTGTCACATTCCGTAATGATCTGGAATATATGCTGTAAGTTCCTGTATGCCCCAACCACCAGTTAGTCCAGTATAAATACCCCAAATTACAGTAATAAAACTGAGTTATTCCATTGTGGAATCCTCCTTGGTCTCATCATCCTTCCTTGTCCCTTCTTTTCTTCTTCTTCTTTATTTCATGATTTCAGGCTGTGTCCTGCTTCTCCCTCCCCATCTCTACCAGGGCTAAGACCCAGGTCGCTGGCCAGCTGGCTGGGGCAATCTGGGAGCTTGCAATCCTGGGAAACTGCGAGCTCTGGTCATAGGGAGGAAGAACATTGGAAATTCAAGGCCATGTCACTTTAGAAAATATCTCAGAAATGGGTCACAGATTTACTCTGCCATGCTAGAAAATACCACCTTTTTATTTCTCATGGTTTTCATGTGGGTTCTCATTCTGGAGCCTGTGTGCTAAAAAGCTTGTCCTCATTCTTGAGCTCTGTGTACTAAAACTGGCCCTCATTTTGGAGCTCTGTGTACCAAAAACTTTTTTTTTTCCCAATTCCTCAGAATAAGAACAACTCCTCTTCCCTCTGGAGACCCTAGACAGAGGACTTCCAATTGCTAATGCACCCACTAGACCCCCCTGTTGGTACTGCAAAGTCCCTGCACTGGTATACTCATATAAGACTCAACCAGCTTGTTTTTCAGTTGCAGAGAAAATGTCCGCTAAGTACCGGCCGTTATCCATCTGGACCAAAACCACAAGGCATCCAGAGCAGCCAAGATCGGAGATCAGATTCTAATCCCCTGCCTGATACCTGTTCCCCCCATAGTTTTTCTCCCCTTCAGCTCTGAAGCAGATACAGAAGAGAGAACAGATTCTCATTCCCTTATCATAATCAAAAAGGCTGGAATGTTAGATATAGGTTTCCCAGAATTTCAAGGGACACAAAGATGTCCATTTTCTCCGGAGGCTGTCAATCTTTGGTCCTCTTCCCCTGTACCTGAGGTCCTGCCCCATTGCTATAAATGGGTGGGCCCCGGGCATCATGCTGCTGCTCTATGTGCCAACAGGTAGCCCGCCTTGGCAATTGAAGTAAATCATGATCCCAGATTGACTTAATTCTCATGTGCCTGTTTTTTATCAGGGGTTTGCCATTATAATCTAACAATACTTTACCTTCCCAGAGTTTCTGCCTGATACCACAGTACGTTACAGAGCTTAGTTCAATAAGTTGGCCCCATTTTCTGAATCACAATACACCAAAGCCAACATTCTTTTTTTTCTTCCTATCCTTGCTCTCAGCATGATTTTCCTCACATAGTGGGATTTACTCTATCCTTGAAGGCTTCCTCCCTGCAAAGTGCCTGCTCCTCTGGAAAATGTCTGACCTCAGAGCTGCCCTAACCCAAAGAGCCTAGCTTTTCCTCTTCATCATCTCTATCTTACCTACTGACAATTAATTATAGCTTGTCTACTTTGAGAAATGGAGATGATGGAGGGCTGGCCTGTGAAGTTTCAACAGAATCAGACAATCAGGGCTGTTTGTGTAATCTTTTTTGAATTGAAAATCTGTTGTTTCTGGTCAGCTGGGGCTGAGAATCAGCTTGTGATTAAGAAGACCAGAACCTCTGAAATGAACTTTTGCTTTTCTGGGACAATTTATGCATATCAGCTGCCACTGAAAAATCAGCTGTGATTAAGAAGATACCAGCATCACTGATGAAGTCTTCTGGGAGTATTTCCTCAGGGTCAGTACACAGAAGCTTGCTTTCTTGAGAGACCCAAGGCTTGCATCGCGAAAGCTGGAAGCAGGAATTGTACTGTGTAAGAGTCCCTCACATGGTACTAGTTTTAAAGCATTATGGACAAACACCAGGACAGGCCATTGGCTAAGGGAGGCCTTAGCTGTAGTAGAAGGATTGTAGGGGTCATGGAGAAAATCTGAAGCTTGCTACCATGAGACTCTGTGAAACCATTGTTTAATTTGCCCCTGCAGTTTCAGTGAATATTCCAGGATATATTATACAGATGCCAGGACTGTGGGACAGCCACCAAGGGCATTGGAAGTTAGAGTGTGGAGCCTGCCTGAGACTATAAGACAAGTTTTGTGTGCTGTGGAAGACACAGCCAGCAAAGTGAAGCCCCAGAGAGTGAATCTCAGATATTAGACTTGGATTAATTATGCTGCTGGATTTGGGGTTTACTTATATATGACCTGGTTCTTCCATCTTGAAATATGACAACAATGGACCTCATTAATTCTGAGAATTCTATACCAGTGTATTTTGACCATACTAAAACCCCTCCCCATCTCTGAGCAGATACATTCCTACAGCCCAACCACTTGATGTCTTTTAGAAATTTTAATTTATTTACTTTTTTTGTTACTTCTTTATTTTTTTCATTTTTTAACAATACATATTAATTTATGAGTACAATCATCCTTTCATGGGAAACCAATTTGCAAGCAGTTGTGCCCAAAACCCACACAGCCCATAGGTCCCACCATCCAGGCTGGGGGGGGGCTTGTAGTTCAATCAAGTTTATCAGATGAGTGTCCAGACAATATTGCTATAGTTTCAATTAAGCTTACATCCTCTAGTGGTAGGAGATGTTATAAGCCACAGTAAGACCCTGTCATATTTACAAAAAAAACATAATTCATGGATAACATACCACGCAAACATCTGTGTCTATACCAAAGTAACCTACCCAGTACAATTAGTACTGTTTAAATACCTATATATCTGATTGTTTGTGCTTCATTAGTAGGATTGAAGGGTTATTCATGGACAAACTGTAAGCCCATGAAAGCCAGAATTTACCAGAGTCCAAACAATACTCCAGAGAAAGTCAGATTGTTTGCTTCTCCTCCACCTTGCCCCTTTTCTAGGCCTAGAGAGACTTGTTAAAGTGACTTTGGCTAGATGTCGTTGTATATACCTTCAATTCCCAGCACTCTGGAGCCAGAGCAGGTGATATCCGTGAGATCAAAGCCAGCTTGTCTACAAATGATTTACCATGCCAATTGGGACGTACAGAGAAGACCCTGTCTCAAAATCATAAAATAATAATAGTAATAAAATAAAAATTTTAAAATAACGACTTTTAACTTTTTAAAATATTGATTAAAAAAACTTAGGACTATAAAAATTATACTTTAATAATGGTATGAGCGATTCTCCAGGGAAAATAAAAGAGAAGGCTATTGTTAATAGGATGTGTTTGTGTGTGAAGTTGACAAGGGGGTCAATTGTGCCAGACAACTTCATTTCTCAATTTGACACACAGAGAAAAGGAAACCCTATAATGTTGGAAATTCCTCTATTAGATTGGCTTGGGGCCATGTCTGTGAGGTATTTTCTTGATTTGTTGAGTAATGTGAGAGGACCCAGCCAATGTGGAGGTGGTGCCACCCTGGGCGGGTTGTTGTGTACCGTATGAAAGGGCAGGTTGGGCGTGAGCCAGGGGAGCAATCCATTAAGCAGTGTTCCTCTTTGGTCTGTGCTTCAATTCCTGCCTTCAAGTTTCTGCTCTGAGCACTTTCCTTGACTTCCCTCAGTGATGAACTTGTAAGCCGAATAAACTTTTTTCTTTCCAAGTTGCTTGTGGTCAGAATGCTTTATCATAGCAACAGAAAACCAGGCTTAACAACAACATCCTTTACAAAAATTCATGCTAAAAGAAAAAAAGAAATTACATCTGTCTTTAGTCTGTGGTGAAATTTTTTGTTTTAATATTGGATTATTAGTGGGAAAGAAGATGAAGGGTACACTATATGCCACAGTATGCTTATGGAGGCCAGAGGACATCTTTCAGGAGTTCTCTCCTTTCTCAATGTGGGAGCCACAGGTTTAATTCAGGTTATCAGGGATGACAGCAGGCACATTTCTAGCTAAGCCATTGCTTCAGTCCTGTGAGGTCTGTNCCTTAAAATTTTAATTTAAAAAAAGCGCAGAACCTTTGCAATAGGATAGAGCCCTAGCCCTGCCATTGCTTTCCATGCGAGCATTACTCACCCTCTCTAAGCCTCCACTGTGCACAGAAAATGGAGACTTGCCACGAAAGTGGCTGTGAGAGCTTAGGAGACCGACACCTCTGTAGAGGTGATCCCTGTCTGGAAGCAGCTTCAGAGGCTTGTGAGGCCCCAGTCGAGGCCGGAGCTGTTGCCCGTTACCAATGTTGTCACATCCAAACCTCAGTAACCTGCACCGCTGCCAGCGGTTCCTTCGAATGAGTGTTTGCGCATTCTGCTACGCATTCCACTCACGATTCCACTACGATTGACCAAGAACTAGATCTTAGAAAAACAACGAAACGCAGAGAGTTTTTCTGGGGTTCATAGTGAGTACAGATTCTCAAAAAGAATATTTAAAAAGCACATTACGCCGGGCATTGGTGGCCGGCTTTTCATAGAGCACTTGGGAGGCAGAGGCAAGGTGGAATTCTCTTTGTGAGTTTCAAGGACCATGCCTGGTCTACAGAGGTGGTCCTCCAGGACAGCTTGGGGACTACAGGGAGACCCCTGTCTTGAAAAAAAAAAAAGACAGTTATAATAAATAAATAAATAATAGCACTTTGCCTGTTCCAAAATATGTTTTTTTATAACATCTTACTTTACTTATTTATTATTTGCAATTTTATGTATTGATGTATTGCCTGCATAGGTAGATAGGTGTACCTATGTCATGCAATGGGGGGCCACAAGAGTAGGGTGTCGGATTTCCTGGAACTGCAGTTACGATATGAGTTGCAGTTGTTGCCATCAGTGGGTGCCGTGAATCGAACCTGGGTCCTCTAAAGAACAGTTGGGTGCTAACTGCTGAGCCTACTCCCAACTCACTGTTCCAAAATATGTTTTAGGAAAAAAAAACATGGCCTTGGGCTGGAGAGATGAACAGACTGAAAATGCTATGAAAATAATTGCTAGACTGCATTGTTTCTGGAATAACAAAAAGTTCTATGCAAACTGTGTATGGCAGTATACAGTTGTAATCCCAGCACTCAGGAGGCGCTGAGGCAGAAGACCAGAGCTTCCACCTAAATCTTTTTGAGACTGGGTCCCTCGGTGAAGCTGGAGATTGCTGGTTGCGATACTCTACCTGGAACCCCAGGAATTCTATTATCTGTGTCACCACATTGCTAACGTTACACAATATATGCAGTGCACACGCAGTATAGGTGCTCCTGACTGAAACCACATACTTATACGTAGCCTTTTATCTACTGACCCAACCATTTTTCCTCCCAGGTTCTGCATAGATTTTTAATCAGAGAATTTTATTTGTTCTTTCTCTTGAATTATTTGAGTTCCTTATATTCCCACAGGATATTCTTTTGTGGTCAGATGTGTATATTTTGCACTTGATTTTCTGTGCGTTATTTCTATATATTTTTCCTTGTTTCTTTTGCTGTCTAGAAGTTTTGTAGCCTGGAGTCAATTCATCTGGACTTTAAAAAATTAATTGACTCTGCTTTTAGGGCATCCTTTGAACTTATGTTATGGACATTTAGGGAATAAAGGACCTAAAAAGAAAAAAAAAAAAAAAAAAAAAAGAAGACAAGGAGCTTGAGGCCAGCCTAGGCTTCATACATATAAGACAAATACTAAAACCCCAAATAGTTCTTAAAGTCTGTATATGCTCAGTGCAGACAAAACTTTTTTCTGAGCTGGGTGTGGTGGTGTATGCCTTTAATCCTAGCACTTGGGAGGCAGGGGCAGGCAGATCTCTGTGAGTTCCAGGCCAGCCTGGTCTACAGAGTGAGTTCCAGGCCAGCTGGGGCTATAGCAAGACCCTGTCTCAAAAAGACCAAAAAAACCAACTTTTTTTCTGAATGGTTTTGAGTTCTTAGTTAAATCCTTGTTTCAGGACCAATCACATATATTGCAGAGACAGAGCTGGGGTTCTGTCTGTCCTGCATCACTCCTCAACTAGGTAAGGCCTCTCTGTCTCTCTCTCTCTCTCTCCCTCAACCTCACTGTCTCTACCTGTGAGGTAAGACCAAATTATCTCTGTGTTTTCAGATCCAAAAATTAATATCTAGTTCATTTGAAGTCATTTTTTAGGCAGAGTCTCACTATGTTGCCCTGGGTAACCTGGCTATGTAGAACAGGCTAGCCTTGAACTTGCAGAGACCCACCTGCTTCTGCCTCCCAGGTGCTAGAATTGAAGGCGTTCACCATCACGCCCAGCTTCATTTTTAGTTTTATTTATGTTTTTGTTTTTGTTTTGTCTTTTCGAGACAGGGTCTCCCTGTAGCCCCAGCTAGCCTGGAACTCGCTCTGTAGACCAGGCTGGCCTGAACTCACAGAGATCCGCCTGCCTCTGCCTCCCAAGTGCTAGCATTAAAGGCATGCACCACCACACCCAGCTTAGTTTTTTTTTTTTTTAAAGCAATTCAATGCAAGGAAAAGATTAAAGATGCTGAATCTAGAAAACAAAAAATCTGAAGGCATGGCGGTACACACCTTTAATACCAGCACTCAGGAAGCCGAGGCATGCAGATCTCTATGAGTTCAAGGACAGCTTAGTCTACATATTGAGTTGCTGGCCAGCTGACATTACAGGGAGACCCTGTCTCAAAAAGGACAAAAATAAAAGCAAAACAAAAACACTGTATCTACAATTCAGTATTATGTTTTTTATATAACATTTTACACACTGTGTCTTATTTTTATAGTCAGTTCATATCAAAACAAAATTGGCACCAGGAGTGGTGGCACATACCTTTAATCCCAGCATTCGGGAGGCAGAGGCAGGTAGGTCTCTGAGCGCTCAAGCCAGCTTGGTCTATATAGTGACATAGTGAGTTCCAGGACAGCTGGAGATACAGGGATACCCTGTTCTCAAAAGACAAAAAAAAAAAAAAAAAAAAAAAAAAGGTACATATTTCATTAAAATCCTTTTTTTTTCTTTTTTAAGATAGGAAAATCTAAAGTAATAACAAAAATAATAATGCTCATGTTTAAATAGCATCTTTGATCTGAAGCCTTCCTGTACAGTGTTTTTATAAGCCATACATGTTTTTTTATCTTTTTGGTAGGTCACATAAAAGAATCAAGATGCCTAGACCACTGATATTGTGGGAACTCTTCAAAGTGATACATGAGCTTCAATAATAAACTCAGCTGTTTGTTTCAATTGTGTGTTATATCCAGGAAGTGTTGAACATTTCAGTCTTAAAGGATATTTCATTGCCCTGTGTGTTTTACAAATAAGAAAATTGACTCTAGCTAGAAGCTAGAAGGTAAAAACCATTCACACTAAGTATGTTTATTAATAATAGCAGAAAAAAAAAAAAAAAAAAGCCGGGTGGTGGTAACAACGCCTTAATCCCAGCACTTTGGAGGCAGAAGCAGGCCAGATCTTTGTGAGTTCAAGGCCAGCTGGTCTACAGACGCGAGTTCAGCGCAGGCTGGGAGACCCTGTCTCAAAAAAAAAAAAAAAAAAAAAAAAAGACCCCCCCCCCAAAAAATAATAGCAAGCAAGTGGAATTAAAGTGTACGCGGCCTGGGCATTGTTCTAAGCACCTTCTAAGGTTTTAACTCACTTAAACCTCACAACCCAATGAGGTTTACAGCTTTACAGGTGAGTAAACTGAGTCACAGGGAAGGGGAGTAGAGGGTGACCTAAAAGCTGAGCACTAGAGGTGTGCAGGGCTGGCTTTCAACTCAGGCAATGTGGCTGAGCCCACCAGAAACACCAGCACACTCATGTGGGAAAAATACTCTCAACCGCCACGTACCTGTGGCAGCACCCCACAGTGAGACAACTCCAAGCAGGACATACTCAGCTCTCCATCTGTATCACTGACCCACTCAGCCAGCATTCCCTGCTCTGAATTTTCAGTGAGTATCCCACGGGAGATGTCCCGAGTATGAGCTTTGAGTTCACTCTGGAGCAAGCCATACGCTGAAGACCAATCTTTGACAGATGCTTCAGCTATCAGATACCTGATCTTAATGAAATATACTTGGACTGTAAGAGCCAAGTTTAGACTAATTTTTTTTTTCTGAGCAGTTAAGCTTCAAATAAAACATTTCATCTCCATCCAATACATAATCTGATCTTTTCCAAAAAAATCTATACTATTTTCATTGTGTATTCATACATTGTAAGAAATATGTGTATATGTTTAAATGCCTGATGAAGCCGGAAGTATTGGATCAAGTACACTTTGAACCCCTTAATGCTATTTCTTAGTCCTTGGAATTATTCTAGGTCACAGTGGTTAAAAATGCTATCATCTGTGAAAATTTGAATTTCACAGGGGCACACTGGTCAAAGTTCGTCTTCAATGATTGCTAGACATGCCTGTAATGCCCTTTCTAGCTAGCTCACAAGGGACACCCTCACTTCACCCCAGAAGATGGAACCACCTTCCTGTAGTGAGCTGTGCTGGCACTACTGGGTTCTGAATCATTCAGGGACTTCTAAATGCATTTGGTCATTTAGGTCTTCATCCTATGCCCCAGACTGGACTCGAAACTCATACTTTTTAAGATGTGTTGTCTAAGAATGTTTATCTTCCAAGTGACATGGTTATTCCTGGTCTCGGGTAATGTTTGATTCCTCTTTCTAACCTTCCTTCATTTTTGTGTCAAGTAAGGTCCAGAGACATGGCCATAGCTCCCAGTAGGAGCCCCTGCCTCTCAAGGAGTCCAGAAATTAATTTAAAACGTTCAATCATGAACACACACAAAAAGCAAGGGGTTGTGGAAATAGGGCCTTATCTCCCCTTCATTTGTTTCTATAATCCAGGAACCCTTGACCTCAATCTCGTGCCCATCAGCCACAAAGGGTTGACTTCGTTTTTTTTTTTTTTTTTTTAAGCCTTCAGTTATCAAGGGGTGCAAGCATGGAGGGGCGTCAGGGTGGGAGTAGACCACAGACTGAGAACTGTGTGTCGTAAGCATTCTTTCCAGAGGAAACCAGGCTAAAAGGCTGATAAACCCCAATCTCTTCTCGCAGCTTGCCTTAAGAGCCCCTGAATGCACGCCGTCATTTGTTCATCAGCACTTTATGAGAAAATAAACAAAAACATGGCCTGTTTCCTCATTGTCAGCACATCAGAGCACTTCCTGCTCAGAAGCCAGCCTCCCACCCTAGGGGTCAGGGCTAAGTCCTCTATGTTGCTGGACTTTTTAAAGGCTCGTTTTCTAAGCTGAATTCTAAGGGACGAATCAGATCGGAAGTCCCTTCTGGGTGGATTGGATGCCATAGACCCCCATTCTCTGCAGGGCACGGTGCTCCCTCCAGGCTGCTCTGGAAGATCCAAGGAGTAAGCTGTCCGATACCAGAGGTTGCTTTCCTTCCCTCCTTTCCTTTACTTAAAAAAAGAAAAAGGGGGCTGGAGAGATGGCTCAGCGGTTAAGAGCACCAACTGCTCTCACAGAGGATCCAGGTTCAATTCCCACCACCCACATTGTGGCTAAAAGCCATCTTTAACTCCAGTTCCAGGGGAATCCAACACCCTCCACGGCATTGCACGACACGGGTGCACCTACTTACATGCAGACAGAACACTCATACACATAAAACAATAAATTTAGCCGGGCGTGGTGGCGAACGCCTTTAATCCTAGCACTCAGGAGGCAGAGGCAGGTGGATCTTTGTGAGTTCAAGGCCAGCCTGGTCTACAGAGCGAGTTCCAGGACAGCTGAGGCTACAGGGAAACCCTGTCTAGAAAATACCAAAAAGAAAAAAATAAAATAAAATTTTAAAATTAATAAAAAAGAAAAAAATGTCCTTCGGAAAGCACTTAAAATTACATTTTTACAAGTTCTATGAGGCACCCAAAATTCCATACTTATGGAAGATTTAAAAATCATGTCAGTCCTTCCAGATTTTTTCATTAAATCTGATTGCTTCACACAAAAGAAGAGCCATGGCAAATTTAACAGCCAGAGGGTTATGACCCTACTGTTTATGTTTCCAGCCAGTGGCTCGAGATAGCTCTAGAGGGGGCATCTTCCTTGTTGAGAAGATGGGGGTGTTGGAAGAGTGACCTTTGGTTGAGAGTCTCTCAGGGGACGCACCAGCACATCCATGGAGGCTGTCATTTTGGTGACTCGGAGGGGTGGTGGGCACCCGCCATGCTGACTTTAAGTGGTATACAACTGCGGTGAGGAGCACAGGCTCTGGAGCCAGCTCTGTGAGTTCCCCATGTGACTCAGGCGCTTGCTATGTCCAACATCTCAGCCAAGTGGTTAGACTCACTAAGCCTCAGCATCTGTCTCCTGGGATATTAAGGCAGATGAAGAGTGGAGGCCTGTGATGTCGGGCTCAAGAATCGGTGATATCATTAATGAGTTCCAATATTTCTCACACGTCGAAGATGATGTGCAAAAGGCTCACTTTTGGTGATGGTGGTTTGGTTTCATTTTGAAAGAGAAAGCATGCAGCCACACAGTGGAAACTGACACACTAGTAAGGGGTAGACGTCAGCCAAGTTACTCCTGCCTAAGAATCCATGTAATAGAAGTTTATTCTCACTAAACAGAGACATTTAGAATCAAAGTGAACTGTCTGGTCTCTGGCCCACATCAGAACCAAAGTCTAGGGGAAAAATGAACACTATCACTCTCTGGGTGTTTTGTAATCTTGGATGTTTAGCCTTTCTGTGTCCTTCTTTTTTTAAAGGAAGTTAAACTTAAGTATATAGAAGTTCTGAGCAATATTATTTCACTCTAACATCCTATGATTCTACTTAATACCATGAACTGTTTGACGTTAAATAAAACCAACAATGAAAGTAATGTTCCCCACTAGGATAGATGATTTAATGCTGTATTATTCAGTCTGTAAATATACTTCTGTGCAGAAGTCTTCTAGTTTTGTTCCTAATTAGAATTAAAACTCTTGCAGACAGGGGCTGCCATGCATGCATCATTCTTGCTCCTCACAGTCCTTATCGAAGTATTTAATATGTGGTAACCATCTGTCCTGCGCTTTGTGGAGCTTGATTCCATATCCTTTATTCATGCAACCACATCACAGCGTTCTCTTCATTTTGGGCACATGTAGAAGTCACAGTAGCCTAACCCAAAGTCAGCTTCCATGAGGTGAACCAGGTGTGAGACTCAGCAAAGCCTCGCTTTCTACTCGTTCAGATGTCTACTTAATAACTCTGATGTGCAAGTCCTTAGGGACACTCTGCGTCCCCATCATAATCCTGACAGGCCATATGCACACCATGTGTACTGGTGGAGCCTCGCTAGGGCCTCCTGAGCATATAGGCTCTACAGGCCAACTTAGGAGTTTCACCAGCATTCTCTCGGGGCAACAGGTATGGTGTTGCTGAGTTTAAAATTAAGAACAATAAGCATTTAGGGGTTTGTAGAGATCTAAAACCTAAAGTGTTTATCAAGTCACATAAGGGTCATTCTGAACGCAGAAATATTCTGCAGTAGACTGGTGACTCTTATTGCTAGGAGTCTTCTGAATGTCTCGGCATTTCCTGCTACTCTGTTTCTGCTCTTCAGTACATCAGCAAAACACTCTGTGGTCTGTCAATTATCTGTAAACCAACTGATAGGCATCCAGTGCAGACCACGTACAGACATTTCTTCACCCTCATCGCTGCCCTCAGACGGTGCTGTGAAAAGTAAAAGTTCATCAGATGTGGAAAGTTCCTGATAGAGCTGCTCTGTGAATTCCTGGGGCTGACGGGCTGTTTGGGATTTATCACTCCAGTGCTTATCAGCCACGAAGTGACTTTGCTCCATTTAAACAGCAGCCTTCTTCCCTCCTACGGCTCCATCCCGGGTTGCCAAGGTTCTCTAACTGCTAATCAGCAGATAGAGGACACTCTGTAATCTTGAAAGTGTTCACCCAGCAATCTGGCAAAAACAGAGTACAAGCATCAGGCCTGAGCACCTGCATCCATTGGTCAAGGTTCAGTACAGAAATGACAACTATTGAGGTTGTATTTGACTCTGGAAAAAGAAATCAAATGGTCACATTTTTTTTCTAGAAATTACAGATGTTCAGAAATAATAATCCAGTTAATATACTTCTTTCTAGCAATGTAAAAATGAAAAATTGAAGTAAAAAGATCAGAGACCTAGGGGTAGTGTATAAACCTGATTTTTTGAAAAACATTTGAGATAGAAATACATGAAGGCATCTGAAAGGGTGAGCAATGACACCTGAATATTTAATTAGCAAATGAGACAATTAACAATGACATGTATGACAGTTTTTTAAAGAAAGTTGTTGTGGTTTACTGGATAGAAAAATCAACTTGGAATTAAGAATTTAATTTGCTATTTATTGAGGCCCTTCTTAGCTCCACTTCATGATGAAAAAACATCACAAACTCAAACCTCTTCCCCGCACACCACCTTTCAAAGTCTTCAGTATATTTTTTAAAAACTCATTATTGGGGCTGGAGAGATGGCCTAGCGGTTAAGAGCGCTGACTGCTCTTTGAGAGGACCCGGGTTCGATTCCCAGCACTCACATGGCAGCCGAGAACCATCTTTAATTCCAGTTCCAAGGGAATCCGACTCCCTCTTCTGACCTCCATGGCATTGCACGACACGGGTGCACAGACCTGCATGCAGACAGTACATTCATTCACATACAAGAATAAATAACTACTGGGTGTGGTGGCACACGCCTTTAATCCTAGCTCTTGGGAGGCAGAGGCAGGTGGATCTTTGTGAGTTCAAGGCCAGCCTGGTCTACAGAGTGTGTTCCAGGACAACTGGGGCTACAGAGAGACCCTGTCTCGAAAAGACCAAAAAATAAAAATTACCACTATAACAACTGACTCTAATTTACAGTTAGGGAATGATTTCATTACCATCATGTTTTTCTTTTTCCTATAAAGGGGAGAGGTAGGAAGGTTTCTCAGTATCTGGAAGGTAAACTTCGTTAGGGCCCATTATAAACAGTTAACCCCAATAGTATTCAGAGAGATGCTCAGTGTCTGTGACTCAGGCAGTCTGAGGTTCCTCTTTCTTTAATGTTCAGATGGGTCANGTATGGTACTGCTTCTTGTTATATAACATTTTCACACTGTGATCTTATTATTTTATAGTCAGCCCACTTCTTCAAACCACAAAATCTCGGCACCCAGAGCTGTGGCACATCCTTCTCTCATCCCACATTCGGGAGGAGAGGCAGGTGGCTCTCTGAGCGTCAAGCCAGCTTGGTCTATAGTACTGCACAATAGCAGCCTTCCAGGACCAGCTGCGAGATACCAGCGGATACACCTGTGTCGCCAAAAACACACAAAAAAACACAAACAAAACAAAAAAAAAGGCTACATATTCATTAAAATCCCTTTTTTTTTCTTTTACTTTAAGATAGGAGAATACTTAAAGTAATCAACAAAAACTAACTAATGCTCTCATGTTTAAATAGCGATCTTTGATCTGAAAGCCTTCTGTTAAGTGCTTTCTTATCAAGCCATACATGTTTTTTTATCTTTTTGGTAGGTCACATACAAAGAATCACAGATGCCCTAGACCACTATATTCGTGGGAACTCTTCAAAGTGATACATGAGCTGTCAAATAATAAACTCAGCTGTCTTGTTTCAATCTGTGTGTTCACTCAGTCCAGGAACGTGTTGACATTCTCCAGCTCTTAAAGGATATTTCATTGCCCTGTCGTGTTTTACACACATAAGGAACAATGACCTCTAGCTAGAAACTAGAACGGTAAAAACCATTCACACTCAAGTATGTTTACCTTAATAATCAGAAGAAAAAAACAAAAAAAAAAAGCCGGGTGTGGTGGCAAAAGCCTTCAATCCCACCACTTTGGCGAGGCAACAGCAGGCCAGATCTTTGTGAGTTCCAACCGGCCCAGCTGGTCCTACAGACGCGAGTTCCCAGCCGAGGCTGGGAGACCCTCGTCTCAAAAAAAAAAAAAAAAAAAAAAAAGATCCCCGCCCAAAAAATAATAGCCAAGCAAGTGGAATTAGAGTGGTTACGCTCCTGCTTGTTAAAGCAACTTTACTACCAGTACCTCTTAGAGTACTCACTTAACCTCACCAACCCAATGTAAGTTTACACCTTTTACCACGGGTGATGTAAACTGAGTCACAGGCAAGGGGAGTAGAGGGTGAACCTAAAAGCTGAGGCACGAGGTGTGCAGGGCCTGGCTTTCACTCAGCGCACCAGTGGCTGAGCCCACCAGACAACACCAAGCACACATCATGATGGAAAAAATAATGCTCACTCAGTACTACCGTGGGACCACGTACCCTTGCGTCGAGCAATTTCATGTGAGCAAAGACGTCAAGTCGCAACTACGTAGGTATGCACGCTGCACAAGCACTTCCTTAGAGCAGGACATACAGCTTCGCATCATGTTCGAGCCAGCATTCCCTGCTCTGAATTTTCAGTGAGTATCCCACGGGAGATGTCCCGAGTATGAGCTTTGAGTTCACTCTGGAGCAAGCCATACGCTGAAGACCAATCTTTGACAGATGCTTCAGCTATCAGATACCTGATCTTAATGAAATATACTTGGACTGTAAGAGCAAGTTTAGACTAATTTTTTTTTTTTCTACAGTTAAGCTTCAAATAAAACATTTCATCTCCTCCAATACATAATCTATCTTTTCCTAAAAAAATCTATACTATTTTCATTGTGTATTCATACATTGTAAGAAATATGTGTATATGTTTAAATGCCTGATGAAGCGGAAGTATTGGATAAAGTACACTTTGAACCCCTTAATGCTATTTCTTAGTCCTTGGAATTATTCTAGGTCACAGTGGTTAAAAATGCTATCATCTGTGAAAATTTGAATTTCACAGGGGCACACTGGTCAAAGTTCGTCTTCAATGATTGCTAGACATGCCTGTAATGCCCTTTCTAGCTAGCTCACAAGGGACACCCTCACTTCACCCCAGAAGATGGAACCACCTTCCTGTAGTGAGCTGTGCTGGCACTACTGGGTTCTGAATCATTCAGGGACTTCTAAATGCATTTGGTCATTTAGGTCTTCATCCTATGCCCCAGACTGGACTCGAAACTCATACTTTTTAAGATGTGTTGTCTAAGAATGTTTATCTTCCAAGTGACATGGTTATTCCTGGTCTCGGGTAATGTTTGATTCCTCTTTCTAACCTTCCTTCATTTTTGTGTCAAGTAAGGTCCAGAGACATGGCCATAGCTCCCAGTAGGAGCCCCTGCCTCTCAAGGAGTCCAGAAATTAATTTAAAACGTTCAATCATGAACACACACAAAAAGCAAGGGGTTGTGGAAATAGGCCTTATCTCCCCTTCATTTGTTTCTATAATCCAGGAACCCTTGACCTCAATCTCGTGCCATCAGCCACAAAGGGTTGAGCTTCGTTTTTTTTTTTTTTTTTTTAAGCCTTCAGTTATCAAGGGGTGCAAGCATGGAGGGGCGTCAGGGTGGGAGTAACCACAGACTGAGACTGTGTGTCGTAAGCATTCTCCAGAGGAACCAGGCTAAAAGGCTGATAAACCCCAATCTCTACTCGCAGCTTGCCTTAAGTGCCTGAATGCACGCCGTCATTTGTTCATTCAGCACTTTATGAGAAAAATAACAAAAACATGGCCTGTTTCCTCATTGTCAGCACATCAGAGCACTTCCTGCTCAGAAGCCAGCCTCCCACCCTAGGGGTCAGGGCTAAGTCCTCTATGTTGCTGGACTTTTTAAAGGCTCGTTTTCTAAGCTGAATTCTAAGGGACGAATCAGATCGGAAGTCCCTTCTGGGTGGATTGGATGCCATAGACCCCCATTCTCTGCAGGGCACGGTGCTCCCTCCAGGCTGCTCTGGAAGATCCAAGGAGTAAGCTGTCCGATACCAGAGGTTGCTTTCCTTCCCTCCTTTCCTTACTTAAAAAAGAAAAGGGGGCTGGAGAGATGGCTCAGCGGTTTAAGAGCACTGATGCTCTTGCAGAGGACCTGGGTTCGATTCCTAGCACCCACATTGTGGCTAAACCATCTTTAACTCCAGTTCCAGGGGATCCAACACCCTCCACGGCATTGCACGACACGGGGTGCACCTATTACATGCAGACAGACACCATAAACAAACCACCCATAACAATAAATTTAGCCGGGCGTGGTGCGCAACGCCTTTAATCCTAGCACTCAGAGAGGGGCAGAGGGCAGGTGGATCTTTGTGAGTTCAAGGCCAGCCTGGTCTACAGAGCGAGTTCCAGGACAGCTGAGGCTACAGGGAACCTGTCTAGAAAATCCAAAAGAAAAAAAATAAAATAAATTTTAAAATAATAAAAAAGAAAAAAATGTCCTTCGGAAAGCACTTAAAATTACATTTTTACAAGTTCTATGAGGCACCCAAAATTCCATACTTATGGAAGATTTAAAAATCATGTCAGTCCTTCCAGATTTTTTCATTAAATCTGATTGCTTCACACAAAAGAAGAGCCATGGCAAATTTAACAGCCAGAGGGTTATGACCCTACTGTTTATGTTTCCAGCCAGTGGCTCGAGATAGCTCTAGAGGGGGCATCTTCCTTGTTGAGAAGATGGGGGTGTTGGAAGAGTGACCTTTGGTTGAGAGTCTCTCAGGGGACGCACCAGCACATCCATGGAGGCTGTCATTTTGGTGACTCGGAGGGGTGGTGGGCACCCGCCATGCTGACTTTAAGTGGTATACAACTGCGGTGAGGAGCACAGGCTCTGGAGCCAGCTCTGTGAGTTCCCCATGTGACTCAGGCGCTTGCTATGTCCAACATCTCAGCCAAGTGGTTAGACTCACTAAGCCTCAGCATCTGTCTCCTGGGATATTAAGGCAGATGAAGAGTGGAGGCCTGTGATGTCGGGCTCAAGAATCGGTGATATCATTAATGAGTTCCAATATTTCTCACACGTCGAAGATGATGTGCAAAAGGCTCACTTTTGGTGATGGTGGTTTGGTTTCATTTTGAAAGAGAAAGCATGCAGCCACACAGTGGAAACTGACACACTAGTAAGGGGTAGACGTCAGCCAAGTTACTCCTGCCTAAGAATCCATGTAATAGAAGTTTATTCTCACTAAACAGAGACATTTAGAATCAAAGTGAACTGTCTGGTCTCTGGCCCACATCAGAACCAAAGTCTAGGGGAAAAATGAACACTATCACTCTCTGGGTGTTTTGTAATCTTGGATGTTTAGCCTTTCTGTGTCCTTCTTTTTTTAAAGGAAGTTAAACTTAAGTATATAGAAGTTCTGAGCAATATTATTTCACTCTAACATCCTATGATTCTACTTAATACCATGAACTGTTTGACGTTAAATAAAACCAACAATGAAAGTAATGTTCCCCACTAGGATAGATGATTTAATGCTGTATTATTCAGTCTGTAAATATACTTCTGTGCAGAAGTCTTCTAGTTTTGTTCCTAATTAGAATTAAAACTCTTGCAGACAGGGGCTGCCATGCATGCATCATTCTTGCTCCTCACAGTCCTTATCGAAGTATTTAATATGTGGTAACCATCTGTCCTGCGCTTTGTGGAGCTTGATTCCATATCCTTTATTCATGCAACCACATCACAGCGTTCTCTTCATTTTGGCACATGTAGAAGTCACAGTAGCCTAACCCAAAGTCAGCTTCCATGAGGTGAACCAGGTGTGAGACTCAGCAAAGCCTCGCTTTCTACTCGTTCAGATGTCTACTTAATAACTCTGATGTGCAAGTCCTTAGGGACACTCTGCGTCCCCATCATAATCCTGACAGGCCATATGCACACCATGTGTACTGGTGGAGCCTCGCTAGGGCCTCCTGAGCATATAGGCTCTACAGGCCAACTTAGGAGTTTCACCAGCATTCTCTCGGGGCAACAGGTATGGTGTTGCTGAGTTTAAAATTAAGAACAATAAGCATTTAGGGGTTTGTAGAGATCTAAAACCTAAAGTGTTTATCAAGTCACATAAGGGTCATTCTGAACGCAGAAATATTCTGCAGTAGACTGGTGACTCTTATTGCTAGGAGTCTTCTGAATGTCTCGGCATTTCCTGCTACTCTGTTTCTGCTCTTCAGTACATCAGCAAAACACTCTGTGGTCTGTCAATTATCTGTAAACCAACTGATAGGCATCCAGTGCAGACCACGTACAGACATTTCTTCACCCTCATCGCTGCCCTCAGACGGTGCTGTGAAAAGTAAAAGTTCATCAGATGTGGAAAGTTCCTGATAGAGCTGCTCTGTGAATTCCTGGGGCTGACGGGCTGTTTGGGATTTATCACTCCAGTGCTTATCAGCCACGAAGTGACTTTGCTCCATTTAAACAGCAGCCTTCTTCCCTCCTACGGCTCCATCCCGGGTTGCCAAGGTTCTCTAACTGCTAATCAGCAGATAGAGGACACTCTGTAATCTTGAAAGTGTTCACCCAGCAATCTGGCAAAAACAGAGTACAAGCATCAGGCCTGAGCACCTGCATCCATTGGTCAAGGTTCAGTACAGAAATGACAACTATTGAGGTTGTATTTGACTCTGGAAAAAGAAATCAAATGGTCACATTTTTTTTCTAGAAATTACAGATGTTCAGAAATAATAATCCAGTTAATATACTTCTTTCTAGCAATGTAAAAATGAAAAATTGAAGTAAAAAGATCAGAGACCTAGGGGTAGTGTATAAACCTGATTTTTTGAAAAACATTTGAGATAGAAATACATGAAGGCATCTGAAAGGGTGAGCAATGACACCTGAATATTTAATTAGCAAATGAGACAATTAACAATGACATGTATGACAGTTTTTTAAAGAAAGTTGTTGTGGTTTACTGGATAGAAAAATCAACTTGGAATTAAGAATTTAATTTGCTATTTATTGAGGCCCTTCTTAGCTCCACTTCATGATGAAAAAACATCACAAACTCAAACCTCTTCCCCGCACACCACCTTTCAAAGTCTTCAGTATATTTTTTAAAAACTCATTATTGGGGCTGGAGAGATGGCCTAGCGGTTAGAGCGTGACTGCTCTTGAGAGGACCGGGTCGATTCCCAGCACCACATGGAGCCGAGAACCATCTTTAATTCCAGTTCCAAGGGAATCCGACTCCCTCTTCTGACCTCCATGGCATTGCACGACACGGTGCAAGACCTCATGCAGAAGTACATTCATTCACATACAAGAATAAATAACTACTGGGTGTGGTGGACACGGCTTAATCCAGCTCTTGGGAGAAAGGCAGGTGGATCTTTGTGAGTTCAAGGCCAGCCTGGTCCAACAGAGTGTGTTCCAGGACAACTGGGGCTACAGAGAAGACCCTGTCTCGAAAAGACCAAAAAAAAAAAAAAAAAAAAAAAGAAATAACAAAAATTTTAAAACCTCATTATCTACATTTTTTTAAGATCTGAATAATCCACTGTATTTATAAGATCTATAAAAGATAATCAACCAGCGGGGATATGGTGGTGCACACCTTTAATCTAGCACTTGGAAGGCAGAGGCAGGTGGATCTTTGTGAGTTCAAGGCTAACCTGTCCAAGAGTGACCTCCAGACAGCTGGGGGCTACAAGGAGACTCTGTTCCAAAAGACCCAAAAAAAAAAAAAAAAAAAAAGAGATAATCAACCAACAGATTATTGAACTTGAAAACTAGTCGAGTTCTGTTTGGTGGCTTCTTTAAAAAATAATAACCCTTGGGGCTAGAGAGATGGCTCAGTGCTTATAAGGGCACTGGCTGCTCTTGCAGGGGATCTGAGTCTGGTTCCCAGCATTCACATGGCAACTAACAACCATTCTTGACTCCGGCTTCAGGGGATCTGACACCCTCTTCTGACCTCTGTGGGCACTGCACAACATGAGAGCACTTACATACATGAAGACAATACACTCATACACAAAATTAAGTAAAATATTTTCAATAATAATAGTAACTAGCCAGTTGTGATGGTCTACACCTTTAATCCCAGCACTTGGGAGGGAGAAGCACGCAGATCTCTGTGAGTTTGAGACCAGCCTACTCTACATAGAGAGTTCCAGGCTAGCTGGGGCTACAGGGAGACCCTGTTTCAAAAATACAAAAAAGATAATAATAATAACAATAATAATAATAACCAACTTGAAGCTTTAGATGTCCAGAATCTAAGAGCTGGAATTCTCCTCATCAGTTCACAAAGGAAGCAAAAATTGGCAAATACCCATACACATGTAAATCAACCTGGACAGAACAATTCGTGCTCTGCATTAGTCAAGTAGGGACTCAGAAGGGGCCTGAAGTTGGGCAGAAATCAGATGAGATGATTCCCAGAAGGAAACAAAGATAAGACTCGGAGCCAGGCCTACAGAATCAAAGCTGACCTCAAAACCTTCAGGGAAAGCAGTCCTCTTGCCGGTGCCGCTCATTTCAACTCACCACAACTGCGTCTGAATTTTTATTCATTAGTGTCAATCCTGGGTTTAATATTAATTGCTAAGGGTCAAGTTCAGATATAAAAAGTATAGGTGTGCGGGTAGCCATAGCCCACTCTGTTTATCTCTTCTGCGCACACTTTCTGCTGCAGGCGTGTGCCCGATGTCACAGCAGCTGGAGGAAGTTGTTTATCTGCCCTCTTGACCTCTGTGAAGTGTGAGGAGATGGTAAAAATCAGTTTTAAATTATTGGTATCTTCCATTCAAACCAGCGTCTTCTTAGCCTGAGTCAAAACACCCTGATGAAGGCAGGAGAAGGTCAAGAACGTGTGATTACGCCCCAATGGCATCTGTAAAAACAGACTTCTGCTACAGACTTCTGCTATGAGGCTGCAGCTGCTCCCTGCCTATTCCCAGATGCACTTCACCCATTCCACACTCGGAAAATATTTACTGGATGCACAGGCCACAATGAAAAAGTCCTAGTCAAAAGAATTTCAGTGTCTGGAGCAGTTGTGCCTCGCCTGCTCTTGCCTGAACGTCAGCTGTTCTTTGCAGATTTATCATTCAAACTTTTCAAAATAGATGAACAGTCCCAGGAAGAGGGAACTTGGTATCTCTAGATCCCTTATTTAGAAAACAATGTTGGGGGAAGATCTAAGTTAAATTTAAAAAATTCAAGCAAGATGAAGAAGAGAAGAAAATGTGAACAACCTCAAGGGCCACAGCCTTCTGCTCTGATGGGTCCCCCAGCCTGGCTGCAAGGACTGCACTAACTGCAAATGAGACTGATCTATCAACCTAATCACTCATGAGAAATAATAACAACGTCATTAGCTAAGTTTCCAAAACAACTCAGTTCCTGCCTGAAAGTCAATCCTTCAGAAGCAGGCTAAGCCTTACTTTTGTTATGACATTTAGATGAAGTCACAAAAGGTCCTTTGGCCTTTCTCTGTCAACGTCAATGTCCTCTGGGGACCCAACGTAGTGATATGGAAAGACAAAGGGAAACAAGTCAGGGTCTCCACGGAAAAGGACAAAAGCAATAATGACTTTTAAGAAACCCAGTTAGTTCTCATTTGGGTTCAGGAAAAAAAAAAAAAAAAAAAAAAAAAAAACATTATATTGCTTTCTCTAAAAGATTAACTTGCAGTCAAAACCATAATGTATTCTCATGCATCTCTGAATCATGTTAATGCATCTGCCATACTCCTAACCTGATAAAATGTTTGTAAACCTAGGTATTCACCTCAAACTCGTGTACTTAGATACATGAGTTCTTTGTGTATAATGCAGTTATAAAGGGATAGATAGGTTCTTTAGAAACAAAATCTTTTTGAAATGCATGTTCATTCACTGTAAGTGCTATGTGTATTTACATCTGTGTGTCCATTTGCTGGGAATACCAAGATTGACATACATGGCTCTTGCCTTCAAAGAGCTCTTCGGTTAGATTGTTTTAGAGCTGGTTCATTTGACATTATGTTGTCTGGTGACTTTTGTTTATGTAATAAAAGACCATTCATTCACTAGGCAATAGTATGGTGAGGGATTTAAAGCTTTAAATCTCTTGTTTTCCTGCACCTAAAGTTAGCCTTTCATCTCCCTGAGCCTGAGCTTCCAAAATCACATCAACTTGCCATAGAGAGCTGACACTAGAAGCCTTTCCAAGTATTAATAAAAATAACCAAGAATTCTATTGCAACAACAACCTGTTTGACTGATTTTCCACCCATGAAAATTGCAGATACTCAGGGTTTTAGGGAATTGCTACAGCAGGATTGAAAGAAACATGAAAATAATCTGAAAATAATTTACAGTTGCCGAAGAACATGACAATTATTTAATCATGAAAAAATATGACCTAAATGTCCACTTGATGCTAACCATGACAGAAAATTACTTCCAAATGTCCACCTCACCCACTTCAGAGCTGTGGTGAATCATGTTGAAAAGTCTTGGCCTGAGAGATAGAAAAACAACCAAAATCACTTTCTGAACTTTGTTAAGATTCCTATGAGATTACATTTATAAAATAGTGCTGAGTGTCACTGAAGGTAAGAACATGCATACCGTTGGAATGATATATGAACTGTTCATATATGTGCTAAACATACACACGTGTGATATTAGAAAAAAAAAACACAGCTAGCCAAGTTGGCACATAAAGTTATGCAACAAGATAATATACATATTTCTTTTAATTAATCAAGATGTCATGGCTTAGAGATAGCTTGAGTGTCTCCCAGGAGTCATGTCTTGGATTCATGATTGGTCTTCACAGTAGTGATAATAATAGGTGGGATCATTAAAAAGTGGGGAATTGGGGATGGAGAGATGGCCTAGCGATTAAGAGTGCCAACTGCTCTTGCAGAGGACCCAGGTTCGATCCTCAGCACCCAACATGGCAGCTGAGAAATGTCTTTGACTCCAGTTCCAGGGGAATCCAATGCCCTCTTCTGACCTCCACAGCATTGCACGACACGGGTGCACAAACCTACATGTAGACAGTACATTCACATACATAAGAAGTAAATAAAAATTAAAAAATAAAAGAAGTGGGGAATTAATGTTCCCCCAGCTCTGGGTTGGTGAAGCTGAATAGAGGCAGCCTGTCCATGGGACCACATGCTGTAGACTCCTAATCTTCAGTTTGGTTATTCATGCCCTTTTGTGTTCCTGTCTCCTGTTGCATGGAAGAGTTTTCTTAACAAGAGTTAACCAGGGAGGTGGTACAAGACCAAACAGAAATGAACCCTACAAACTCCTGGGACCCAATTCACATGAACTTACAGCATTGGTATCAGCATGCACAAGACCCCTTGAGCATGCAAGCTCAAATAGACAAAAACCCAACACAGAACTGCAGAAATAGGTAGCAGAGCCCAACCTTGGCTGAAGAAATATTGGCAGCTGATGGTGGTCAAGTGAGGAAGACCTGGCTTTCTTTAAGAAAAGGACTCTAGTGGGCATGGTGGCACACTACTAGAGTCCGTAGTTGGATCTCTGTGAGTTCAAGGCCAGCCTGGTCTACAGAGCAAGTTCCAGAACAGCTGGGACTACAGAAAGACCCTGTATCTAAAAGACCAAGAAAGAAAGAAAGAAAGAAAGAAAGAAAGAAAGAAAGAAAGAAAGAAAGAAAGAAAGAAAGAAAGGAAAAGAAAGGAAAGAAAGGGACTCCAGATAGGCTGACAAAGAAAGAAAGAAAGAAAGAAAGAAAGAAAGAAAGAAAGAAAGAAAGAAAGAAAAAAAGAAAGAAAGAAAGAAAAGGAAGGAAGGAAGGAAGGAAGAAAGAAAGAAAGAAAGAAAGAAAGAAAGAAAGAAAGAAAGAAAGAAAGAAAGAAAGAGAAAGAAAGAAAAGAAAGAAAGGAAGAAAGAAAGGGACTCCAGATAGGCTGACCAGAGCTCAGAGGAGGAGCTGGCACTGAGGAGTGGGTGGGAGAGCAGTTTGGCACAATGGACCCTAACACAAATGACAGAATGTGTGAACTCTCAGAGTTGGGGGTGCTAAGGAGGGGGCCAAGGGAGAAGCAAGTATAAAAGTGATTAAGACTGTTTGAAAATTTATGTATGAAACACATAAAAATTTCAATAAAAAATTTAAAAAATATATGTTTTGTGATAAAAGAAAAAAAGAAGTGGGGAATCATTAAGGTGGTTAGGTCATCAAAGCACTCTCACAAGAGATTAAGGAAGTTCTCTTGAGACTTCTGAATTCACTCTCATGAGACAAGTTACTATGAAAGCCTGAGGCCAGCCACGAATTGCTCCCTAGCTTCCTATCAGACCAGGTTCTCTCTCTCTCTCTCTCTCTCTCTCTCTCTCTCTCTCTCTCTCTCTCATGCTCTTGGTACTATGACACCCACCTAATGCCTTCTGTTGTGAGGCCCTTTCCTCAAAGCTAAGCTCCTGCTGGTACCATGCCTTGAATGTCCAGAACTGGATATTAAATAAGTCTTTTTTGGGATAGTAAGTTCCAGGCCAGCCTAGGCTACATCATGAGACTCTGTCTCAAAAAATAAATAAAAACTACTCTTTTTCTTTAAAAAAAAGTTACCCAGCCTCAGGAATTTTGCTTCAGTGACAGAAAATGGACTAATACATAAACAGATCTGTGGTTATATATGTGAATTTTCACATATATAACCATGGGAAGTTACCCACTATTTTATGGGTGTTAATCTTTGTTCTCTTTATCTATTTCATATCATCCACAGACCTTATTGTGAAGAAAAGAAAAATCTTGGCCAGGTGTGGTGGCGCACACCTTTAATCCTAGCACTCGAGGCAGAGGCAGGAGGATCTTTGTTAGTTCCAGGCCAGCCCGGTCTACAGAGTGAGTTCCAGGACAGCTGGGGCTACAGGGTGACCCTGTCTCGAAAAGACCAAAAAAAAAAATCTTTTCACCTACAGTAACTTTCAAAAGTAGCCAGAATGGGGTCACTTACCTTCATATAAATGGAAGACTTTGGGCCTATTTTAAAAGTCAAATTCAGGGGCTAGAGAGATGGCCTAGTGGTTAAGAGCACCGACCGCTCTTACAGAGGACCCGGGTTCGATCCCCAGCACCCACATGGCAGCCGAGAACCGTCTGAAACTCCAATTCCAGGAGAACTCCAGTTCCAGGGGAATCCAACACCCTCTTCTGACCTCTCTGGCATTGCACGACACAGGTGCACAAACTTGCATGCAGACAGTACATTCATACACATACAGAAATAAATAAAATTAATTTAAAAAATTAAAAAAAAAGATTAAAAAAAAATAAAAGTCAAATTCATTTTCCCCCAATATTGAAAATGTCCCACCTTTGAGAATCTCTTAAAGTATATGTCACTACAAACCCTTACACAAGAGGGATTTCAAAAATTCTTTCAAGTGTCAGTGTCACTGGCTTCAGTTTACCATTCCCAAAGGTAAAATCTCCAAAAAGCTGTCCACATTCCTCTCAATGTAAATGCACAGGCTGTTTATAGTTAATCCTTAGGGCCAAGTAGCAAGCGTGACACTTAAGAAGCAATTTCAACATGTAAGAGCATTATAATGAAAAATATAAAGATCTCAAGCACATGTACTTCACATGTAGGGGAAAATATCTGTAAGTCTCTGAAAGAACAGGTTGTAGCATTAACTCAAATATCAGGTGGAACACTGCGCAGCTGCCTATGGTATATAAACAAGACAGGAAATGCATGGTCAGTTTTCCAGCAGTAAAATTTCAAACATTGTATACAGCATTTTGTATGGGTCTTCACTTTTCTAAGTGGAGACCATGACTTTATCACAGTGAATTATTAACTAAAAAAGTTGGGGCTGGAGAGATGACTCAGCAGTTAAGAGAACTGATTGTTTCTTCTAGAGACCTGATTCCCCAGCACTTACATGGGAGATAACAACAATCCATAACTACAGTTCCAGGGGATCTGACTCCTCTTCTGACCTCTGCAGGCATTACATGACATGGGTGCACTTATACACATGCAGGCAAAAATAACATATTTTTTAAGTTAAGAAATCATGTACCAGTAGACAATTCAATACAATAGGAGAACGCTCAAGTTCTACTTCTGAATGAAAAGGCATGATGTTAATTAAAGGGCAGGTGAAGTATGCTGTATTTAAAATATTTTATGCATGCTTGATAAATAATACTGGAAAAATATGCATGGAGATGTTAGCAGGAGTAATCTCTGAGTAATGCATTAAATGTAAAATTTTTTGAGACAGGGTCCCATTATGTAGCCCTGGATGGCCTGGAACTTACTATGTAGATCAGACTGGCCTCAAACTCAGAGATCCACCTATCTCTGCCTCCCAAGTGTTGAAATTAAAGGTGACCACCACACCCAGGTTAAATGTAACTTTTTTTTTTTTTTTTTTTCCTTTTGGAGACAGGGTCTCCTTGTAGCCCCAGCTGTCCTGGAATTCACTCTGTAGACCAGGCTGGCCTTGAACTCACAAAGATCCTCCTGCCTCGCCTCCTGAGTGCTAGGATTAAAGGCGTGCGCCACCATGCCCAGATAAATATAACTTTTTAAACGTTATGTTTATCTGCTTTGCTGTTGAAGTGTCTGCATTTTCTCCACTTTATACAATGTACATATTGTTTTTACAAAAGAGAAAATAATAATAAGAGTTCAGGTTGCAAATGTAATTGTACAAGGACTTATTAACATGTCTTCAGCAGAGTTTAAAATACAAGCTTCTGAGTGACATCAGTTGGCCCTTATCTTTTTCTTAAAGATTTATTTGTTTTCATTTTGATGTGTATAAGTGTTTGCCTACATATGTGCACCACATTCACATTTGGTGCTGGAAGAACCCAGAAGAGGATGTTGAATTACCTGAAACTGGAGTTATAGGTGGTTGTGTACTGCCATCTAAGTGTTGGGAACCAAACCCAGGTCTTGAGCAAGAGTAGTACATGCCCATGGCTACTGAGCAATCTCTTCAGCCATTGCCACCCCAAAATTTGTTATTAATAGTAATTATAATGATACTAATTAGCTCAGCTGGTAAAATTGTTTGCCTGGCAAGTCTAGGGAACAGAGTTCAATCCCAGAACCCCTGTTAAAGTGGAGGGAAAGAACCATTTCCATAAAGTTGTCCTCTGACCTACCGTGTACATCACACACACACAGACACACACACACACACACACACACATTTTAAAAAGAAATGACAATTACCTGTCTTAATTGTGCCTTTCTTAGTTGATTAAGCCTGATATATGTCTTATTAGAAATATTGACTAAAGGGCTGGAGAGATGGATCAGAAGACCTGAGTGAAGTTCCCATCACCTATGTCAGGCAACTCACAACCATCCCTAACTCAAGCTCCAGAGAATCCTATTCCTTACACAGGGGCAGTCGGGGGGAAGGACCCCACACATGACATAAATTCATACAAGAATACACACAAATAAAAATAAACCTTTAAAAATTAGCTGGATTTGGTAGAAATTTCTTATACTGTGTACTCAAGAAGTGCCTGAAATTGATTTATGTTGATTTTTAAGTCCATGTAATAAATGATATGTGTTTTCTAAAAAAAATTAGCTGGAATTTTTTTTTGTTTCTGTATTAGATTGGTGTAAAATTTGTTGATATGAACTAACCTTTAGTCAGTTCATCTACAGCAGGAAAAGAAATCTCTGAACCTGAGTTTTAAAACCTATAGAGTAGAACCTGGGATTCTTGCTCTGATTTCTCAAGCTTGACAAAGAGATGAAATAAGTTATATAAAATAATGATAGTCTTTCTCCCCTCTCCAAAAATTAGATTTTGGATAGAATAGCTTGGGTTTTCGTTTTGTGATTTGGTTTTCATTGTTGCTGGAATCTTGGGTGTTGGTTTGTTTTGAGCGAGGTCTTGCTATAGAGGCCAAGCTCACCTTGAGCCCAGGATCCTCCTGCCTCAGCCTCCCAAGTGCTCAGATTACAGTATCTTCAGTTTTTAATGCTTTTCCTTTTAGAACCTTTTCTTAAAATGTTAGTATCAACTCTCACCTGTCGATATGCATCTGTATAATGAAAGATAGAGCAGCCAATAACTGTGATCAGCAACATGGGCTCAATGGTGATTGTTGTGTTTTCAGACCGTGCAGCAATTTGAACCAGGTGCTGGAGTAGAATTGGAACTGTAATAGCTCCGTGGGGAGAATGGTTATGAAGGACAAAATAGGAATAAACCGGAAGAGGCTGAGAGCTCCTCTAGACTGTGCTGCTGCCTAGCCACCTGAGAAAGGAGAGAGAGAAGGAGAAAGACCTTGGAATCAGAGCCTCAGACTCCAGTGACTTCTGCTAAAGCCTTGGCCAGGCCAGACAGCAGTGCAGATGAAGATGGCCCATTGAGAAACTTCACATTAAACAGAGATTCCCAGCACTGCCCCTCTGGTCATTTCTAATCACTGGCCTGGCAGTGTGTGAATGCCAACACAATGCCAATGGTGTGGCAGCTGGGGGCTGGCAGCTGTCTCCCCTCCTGAGGGTGCAGACCCCTTTGAATTCCAAGAGGCACATTCGAATCTCTGCCCACTGCCATGGAGCTCTTCTTTATTTCATATGTATAAATTTACTTTTTGCTGCTGATATGAGATAATGGTTTTGAATTCTTATGGATCTGTAATAGTGGAAAATAATAAATTCAAACAAACGTTCTGAAAGTGTAGATTTTTGAATAATGACATTTTACTTATTTTCTGAAGTCAATTTGTTCCTACATTTTTCTTAAAGATTGATTTGTTTTCATTTTATGTCTATATTGTTCCATTATTTTCTCATGTTCTAAAAAGAGCAATATTCCTAATCGCCATCTATAAAGAGAACCAAGGCTTGCAGCTGCATTACCACATTAACAAGTTTCAGATCCATTTCCAGTCTGGAATAACGAGTCAGACACAAATCTCAGTGTCATCACTTTCTACTCACACAACACTCATTGGTCCTCCGTTTTCTTATCAATCAAACCTCAGAGGACTGTTTGGAAAATTAAATACAATAACAATAATACCCGTGAAAACTAACTCCCCAGAAAAGTATAAAGTGTTCAAAATATGTTTGCTTTTAAAATGAAGCCAAAAGCCAGGCATGGTGGCACATGCCTTTAATCCCAGCACTCAGGAGGCAGAGACAGGCAGATTTCTGTGAGTTCAAGGCCAGCCTGGTCTACAGAGTGAGTTTCAGTACAGTTGGGACTAAAGGGAGACCCCGTCTCAAAAAAAAAAAAGACCAAAAAAACAGGATCTGAGGTCTCCTGAGGCCAGCGGAAGGAAGAGCAGGAGACAGGTAGGAACTGGGTGCCTCAGCAAAGCTGATTGTTGATCCCTTAATCCAGCTGTCTTTGGCTTGATTGGCTTTTGTGGCTGGGGGTCAGAGTTATCCTCCCAGCTGGGATTAAAGGTGCTGTCTTTGGTTTGATTGGATTTTGTGGCTGTGGGGGCGGAGTTATCCTCCCAGCCAGTATTAAAGGTAAGCTTGTGTAATTCTTGAGATCTGAGATCTCCTGAGGCCAGCGGAAGGTTAAACCCCCCCCCCTTGCCAACTGGGATTTCGAAGAGGCATCTGAAGGAGGCAAGCAAAACAAGCCTTCATTTAGGACTCACATTGGAATACAGGCAAGGAGAAGCCCATATGCTAGGATCACGAAGAAGAGACAACACTGGAAAGGGGCAGGATAATCCCGCACCAAGCCCTACCAACCCTATGGAAGACTCCTGCAGTGGGATCCCTCTGGGGATGCCCCAGGACACAGACATCAGAAACACAATTGGGAACATATTTAAATTTTTTTATTAATTTTATTTATTTCTGTATGTGTATGAATGTACTGTCTGCATGCAAGTTTGTGCACCCGTGTCGTGCAATGCCGCGGAGGTCAGAAGAGGGTGTCGGATTCCCCTGGAACTGGAGTTCTCCCAGAATTGGAGTATTCAGACGGTTCTCGGCCGCCATGTGGGTGCTGGGGATCGAACCCGGGTCCTCTGCAAGAGCGGTCAGTGCTCTTACCCGCTAGGCCATCTCTCCAGCCCCTGGGAACATATTTAAAGAACTACAAGATTATAAAGAACAAATCAAAGAACTAAGAAAAGAGAATGAAGAACTCAAGAAGGACCTAGAGAGAGAGAATGACAAGCTCCGGAAGGAAGTAGAAACACTGAAAAGATCCCATGCTGAAAATGATAAGGAAACCAACCAGTGAACCAAAGAGCTACAAGAAGAGATTGAGAAGCTCTGAAAAGAAGTAGAAATACTAAAGAAATCAGAAGAGGAAATGAAAAAGGAAATCAAACACTCATCCATTCAAGAGGAAAGGAATGGAAAAAGCCTCAGAAGCAGA